>VZTH01000569.1:56760-210860 GCA_013397815.1 Aleadryas rufinucha
TGCTGTAGAGTAAGTGCCCAAGGCAGAGGTGCTGAGAGGGGGAGGGAGCAGGGCAGGGACACCCAGGGGTGCAGGGAGGAGGTGGGACGGCTCGGAGCGGTGGGTTGCCCTCACCTGCCTGAGGGAATCCCATGGAGCTGAGGGTTTTGCTGTGTCCTGCTGTGGACAAGAGGGACCTTCCGGTCGCCCTGGGGGTGCACGGTTGGCTGGGTGGGGCTTTGGAAGAGGAGGGGAAACAGGGATGAAGGTTTTATCCGCATGTGGAAGTCCCCTCTCCTGACAGAGCTGGCCAAGCGGACTTCGAATCCAACTTGTTCTGATGGACCTTGCCTAGGAAAATTCATTCCCCTCTCCCTGCCCTCCGGGATGCAGATTCCATCCCTTGGTGCTGGGAGGAAAGGAGCTCTGNTCCCAAATTATTTATTTATTTTGTATAATTTCTCGTAAATGCTTCACTATTACAGAGGAGGGCAGCAGAGAGAGGCAGTAAGGACATCCTTAAATAATTTTCATTTCTCAAAATCTGCCTTTTCCTCTTCTCTCTAAGTCCAGAGGAGAGATCCTTGGGGGGTGGGAGGCACATCTACATTGCAAATAAAAATAATAATTACAACCACCAACCAAGCAACCAACAACAAAAAACGTAACAGCTAAGAAAAAACACTTGAAATCAAGGACTTTGGGAATCAGAGATCACAGAAATTGCACTACTTATAAGGAGAGGGGAAAAAAAAGAAAGGCAAGAAATCCAGCGACCATGGGCCAGCCTGGCTTCCTAGAGTGTACTTTGTGTTCTCTCTCCCTTTTTCAAGGTAATTGCAGTCTGCCGAGAGGGAGTTAAATGGGATTAAAAGATCTGTGTAAGCAAAAGGACCCAGAAGAGAAGGAGGAAGGAGTGAGCCGTCCGGGCCAGGGGTGTCTGTGACACAGCTGAACCCCTTAGCGAGGCAGAGAGCCGAGCTCCTGGAAAGGATGTACCCACAAACCGGCTTGTCCCCCGATTTCTGATGGATTGCTGCAAAAATTGCCCGAAAGAGACAATGCACTAAACGTGATGGAGCCGGAATCAGAGCCGGTCTCCAGACTCAGAGCTACAGCGGCAGGCAGGGGGTGAGTACAAACTCCGCTTCTCCTGGCGCTGGGGAAGGGCGTCCCGGGCGGGCTGGGGGTGCCGGGGAGCCGCGCGATCCCGGCATTTGGGAACGGGGTGGGGGAAGACATTCCTCTGCCAGGGGATGATGTGAAAACTCCTGCTCTGGAGAGGAGAATGGGCTGGGAGCAGGGAGGCCACGCTGCGGAGCGGGAGAGAGGGAAATGGGGCTGCGGGGAGCGGGAGCGGGGGATCGGCGCCGGGACGGCCAGGACGAGCCCCCGACCCCAGCCCCCCCAATTCCCACGCACTGGGAAAGGGGCTCCCAGCCCCGGGAGCTGCTCCGGGAGGTGGGCGCCGGTGTAACCCCCGGGCAAAAGCAGGAATGGGCGATCCGCTGCCCCTCGCACCCCTCACCCTGCCCGGGCACGGGGGGGGTCCCAGCCCCTCCTGGGAGCAGGGGGCTGCTGCTCCTCACCCTGTCCTTCAGGGACACGGGTACCTGGGTCTGGCCGCGCTGCTGCGAGAGGTGGGAGAGCCCGGAGGGCTGAGGCACGGCGGAGGTGCGCGGTGGCAGCTCTTCATGTGCTCGGCACACACAAAATGCTGCTTCCTCTCCATCCGTGTGTGTGTGAAAAAATCCCGGCACACACCCTGCCCGTCCCCCTTCTTCCACAGCTGGAACCAGCTTTTACTATTTTCATTGTTAAATGCGTTGTTGTTGTTGTTATTATTTTCCTGGGGACCCACAAAGGGTTAATCCCGCTGGCTGCGTTGTCGGATGTACTGATGATTTACCGACACTCCCTTGGAAAGGCTGGGATTCTTCTGCCTGGCAGTTTGAAAAAATTGTGTACAGGATCCCTCTGCTCGGCTGGGCTGGGAGATGGGGGGAAGAGGGGGAACGGGGCTCGGGGATTTGGGGGCAGCCTCCTTCCATCCCCGGGGTCATCCTGTTCCCGCCCCTTTCCTAGAGCCGGGAGGGAGATGAATGTGCAGTTCCCTTTGGAGGCTCAGTCTGTGTGTGGAGTTACACGGAGAGTCCAGACCCCTTCCCAGGGGCTGCAACTCCTCTCCTTGACAAGTTTTCTGCGTGTTTATATACTGATAATGACCGAATCTCGGTGCTTTAGGGTTGTTGTGGTGTGGGGTTTTTGTTTGTTTGGGTTTTTTTTTTGCACAGATGTGGCTGTGGCGTGCCTGGAGATGCTGGTAACTGCAGCATCTCCCAGTTACACCTTTTAAGTGCTGGACATGGTCTGGGTTCGCCTGGAACCGTGCAAGGGTGGCTAGCGTCAGAAAGGGAGAAGTTCAGAGGGGAACAGACAGATAAGGTCCCTTTGAAACAGCATGAGCAGCGTGTCACAGCGAGGGGACGGGCTCCGGTGCTGGAGAGACACTTGGCACAAGGCACAGCCACTGACAGAGCACCAGCTGCTCAGCCTGGTGGAGGAGCTGACCGTGCTCACGCTACAGATGAGGACAGGGAGATCCTGCTCAGGTCCTAGACCCTGCTTGAGGACAAATCGGACCCATGTGAGGACAGGTTTAGGAAGGAGGGACGCAGGAGAAGGCAGCGTGGCTTCTGGCCTGCCAGAGATCTGTGCCTGGTTCTCTGGCAGGCTGTCCCAGGCTACCACAGCATGGCTGCACAGGCTTTGAGCCTTGCAGTGCCATGGGAAACCTGGCTTTGGTCTGTCCTGGTGCCTCGGAACGAGAGCCTTTTGTTCCAGGGTCTTCCGTGGCCTGTCCCCCTCTCATGTGCTGCTCCGATCCCTCCTCAGCAGAGGTCGCTTGTTGCCCTTCGCATCATCTCTCAAAGGGATTTTTGGTGCTGGGTTTTGATTTGCTTGGCAGAGCGCTGTGCATCCCACCATCCCCACAGCTCGATGGTCCCGTTGAGGCCACTGGTCTTGGAGAGGGTGCTCTGAGCCCAGAGCTGGCACATCCCTGGCCTCACCAGGCCACTCTTGGGATGGGTGAGGGCTGTGCTGCCTGAAGACCTCTTGTGATGGGAATGATCTGGTGCATTCCTGTGTGGCACTGGGGGTCCCTCTTGTACCAGCACTCCTGCAGCATTTTCTGGAGCAGGGCTGGTGGTTGGGGAGCTACTGGACGTACAGGAGGCTTGCGGGTGAAAGTTGTGGGAGGGCTAGCTCCCCAGGGAAGGAGAAGCAGTTGCAGAGTATTCTTGAAGACTTGAGCTGCCAAAGTTTGTAAAACCAGAAGAACACAAAGTTTTACAGGCTCTTCAAGCTTAATCTGCCCCTCTTGGTTATTTCTGCTGATGCGTTTTTGGTGATCACAGGCTCCCCAAAACACAGGGGAGGGTTTGCATTGCACTGCACATCGAGCACACATCCAGGCCGTAGCACCAGTGCTGTTCCACTGTGGTTGTGCTACTTTGGCCCATTCCAGCCCTAGTGCCACATGCTGCCCATGGAGGAGGCTCGATGCTCCTGGAGGCCTCTGATGGGTGACAGCCTGCTGTCACAGCCCTGGGGTGTTGGCACAATGCTGCTGTGGGGCTGCCTGGCCCATCTGTGTGCTGGATGAGAAAGCTGCACACATGGTGCTACAGCATCCACCTGGCACCATCAAGGTGGGTCAGCCCCTGGGAAGGCCTAAAAAGGCTAGAGGGAGGCATGGATCCTTTTTAAGAGGAAAAGAGGATTACTTGTGAGCTGGGCAGGTAGTGTGGGGACAGATTATTGCACTGCTGGACAAACTCAGCAACAGAGTGGCATATTATGTGTGTGCTGGGTGCTTGGGGGTAGAGAGGAGGAAATTGCACCTGGAGATGTGTCCCAGGAGGGATAGACAGCATCACAGCCCAGGTCCAGTGTCCAGGTCCACCCTCTCCTGCTATTTCAATGTGTCTCTCCAAGCATGTGCTTTATTAAAATAAAGCTCCACCTTCATCCCCTTTCTGCAATGGGTTGAGGGGTTAAAATCTGCCCTGCTTAATATTTCTGTTCATGGACATTCTGTTACTCACTGAAGGTTACCCAGGTTTGTGGTGAGATGGTTGTTGGAAATCTCTGCCCAGGGACAGACACAGAGTTTGTGGGGTTTTTTTTCCCCTTCCCTTTCTGTGCCAAGTTGTTGGGGGGCATAAATAGAAATGATGGACGCTTACTGAAGTGCAAATGGAAACAATGGGGAATTCGATATGGTTCTGCCAAACCCCATTCACAAAACGAGAGAATGCAAAGGCGTTTGTTGGAAGGACAAAAAAGGAGTTAGATGACAGATCACGCTTAGCACTTCTGTTTGTCAAGGGCTCCAGTTACTGGAGAACACGAAGGCCAGGGCCAGCTCTGAGTGTTGTCACTTCACACAGCAGCAAAGTCAATATCCCAGACAGACAGGGATGGGGAGCGAAGGGGAGGCTGAGGAATGGGTTCCCAGGAAAGATCCCCTGCTGTGGAGAGCTGCTGGGAGCTGTCTGGGAGGGTGTTTGAGTCATATCCATCTGGCATCTCTCAGGTGAGGAAGTGGGTTGTCACCTGTAAGAGCTCAGTTCTGGGACAGCTTTGTGCAGTGAATACACACACAGGCTCAAGTTCCAATTAGGAGGACAAGGACCAGTGGTTTGGAACCCTTCAGCCCTCTGTGTGCAGATGCCAGACTAAACCCCTGAGAGGACAAGGTGTGACATGTCTGCAGGAGGTCACCCTGGCCATGCTGGTGCTTCATCCCCACCTTCTGTGCACTGCAGGTCAGGATGGCCCTCCTGGAGAAGTCCTAAGAGGAGTTATAGGTGCCAGATGAGCAAATATCGGGCCTTTATGGATCCAAATCTCCTGCTATGGGCAGGGACACCTTCCACTAGACCAGGTTGATCTAAGCCCCATCTAACCTGGCCTTGAACACTTCCAGGAATAGGGATTTCATTCTTCCTTACTTCATATCGACATTTTCTAGATCAGTCTCTTTTCTTAGTACTTTTAAATGACCTTAATAATGGATTTATATGGGCCACATCTGTTTGTCTGCTCAATACTTTTCCTTAGAAATGTAGGTGCTGAATGGGGATTAAAAACCAATAGTATTTCATTTGTTTCAGAAACTCTGCCCTTATCATGCTGGGGTTTGTAGCAGTGCCTGTGTACAAAATCTTTGCCTGGATGTGTAAGTCAATATGTCATTCATACTGCAGGAGAGGTCCAGCAAAGGACTGAGCAGTGTCAATAAGGGGACATCTACACAGTTGTGTGTTTCCATTGCTCTTGCCAGAAATTGAGGGGGAGTGGAGAAATACCATCATTTCCAGAAGCCCCAGAAGCTCCACAGACGAGGTTTTTAGTACAAAATAAGATTTCTACCCCAAAAAGCTGGGATGGAATTGATGCATGGTACAATTTAAAACCTCAGTTTATAGGTTGTAATTTGCTTCCTGTTGCCTGTCAAAACTGCTTGGGAGTCTTATAAAGTATCACCTCCAGTCATGTGCAAAGGATCTTAAGCCACACATGCATTTTCTCCTTTTTAAGATACACTGCTCTACAGCAAGATATGCAGATTTGCTTTTCTTGAAAAGCAATTTTCAGCCTCCAGCTGGCTTTGTGGTCTTTTGAACAGGAAAAAGGTACACTTGAATGGAGAAAAGTGGTGGGAATTGTTTTTCCACCTTGCAGTAATGTTTGCAATTTCAAAGCCATTTCCCCACTTTAAATGAGGGAAAAAACAAAATAAAAAATTAAATGCTGCTGTGGGCCCTTGAAACATTTCCTTCAGCTTCAACCCATCATCTAAGCAAACAAGATGTCAAAGTCATTCAGATTTCTTATTTTAAGGCAGGGCAAACCTTTTAATTAAAAAAAGCTGTAATTGTTCCAAACCAATTCCAGAAATAGCGGGGAATTAGCTGATCACAATTATTTTACAGGTTGCCTCAGCTTTGTCAAATTGGCACTTTCTTGAGGATAATTTGTGACCAAGTTTAGCCTGAAGGCTGTTGTGTTACTGTTGTTGTCCTTAATTCAGTGTAGGGCTTTCTTCCAGCACTTGTCTGGTTAGAAGGGAATAATAAGGGTGTTTGTGCTCCTCTGTCCCTCTCAGTTGTACTTTACCTTGGACTTCTGGCACTGGTCAGTTCCCGTGGACTGATCCACAGGAGTTTGCCAAAAGTAGGGAAGTAAAATTAAGCTGTAGTCAGTAACTTCAGTTTGCTATAAAGGGAGTTTGTGTCTGCATTGGAAAACTTTTAGGGCCCATGTGAGCTTGCATCATGTGTGCTATGGGGCACCTCTACACCCAGTGACTGCAGCAGTGGTTTGGGTTGGAAGGGACCTTCAAGCTCATCTCATTCCCCCCCTTGCCATGGGCAGGGACACCTTCCACTATCCCAGGTTGCTCCAAACCCTGTCCAGCCTGGCCTTGGACACTTGCAGTGATGGGGAAGCCGCAGCTGCTCTGGGCACCCTATGCCAGGGCCTCCCCACCCTCCCAGGGAACAATTTCTTCCTGATATCAGTTCTAAATCTGTCCACCTTCAATTTAAAGCCTTCCTCTTTGTCCTGTCCCTCCATGCCCTTGTCCAAAGTCCCTCTCCATCTCTCTTGGAGCCCCTTTAGGCACTGGGAGGTGGTCTAAGTTCTCTCTTGAGCATTCTCTTCTCCAGGCTGAACAGCCCCAGGATCCTCATTGTGGTATTTGTAGACCCTGTGAATAAAAGAAATAAACGCCTTTAGCGGTACCTCTTGATAGAGTCTCAGTGGAAATCACTGCTCATGGGAAGAAGTTGAGATAAAGGCAAGGTGGGTTTGATAGCTCTGTGTAAGGAGAAAAATCTTCTTTGCTCTTGCTACTCAAGCTGCTTATGCAGCTCTATTACTGCTGAGCTGTAAGGGAAAAAGAGCCTGCATTAAAAATCCTGGGATAATTAACAGCCCCATCACTCACACAGCTGCCATCTGGAAGCTGCTTTTGCTTTTTCCATTAAGTTGGTAAATTTTGCCAAAGTGTTTTTCTTCAGTGTTTTGGCACCCGCTCTCAACTCTTATGGTGTTGGCCGTGTAAGGGGTCCAGGAGCAGGGCTGGGGCCAGCTGGATCCCACACTGTGCATTCGTCTCCTTTACAGCCCGTGCATGTTGCTGGAATGAAATTACGTGCTAGATTTTCCCCCAAGACTTGTTCTCCTCATTGTGTCAATCAACAGGGAGTTTGGTTTGTGAAGGTACCCCTCAAAAAAACCAAAAGTGGACTTCTCAGTTAGTGTGTTGTGAGCAGCAGTGGTTGTACAAATCTGATACTCACCAGAGCACAGGTTCTTAATGCCTGGGACTGCTGCTGGTGACTCTCTTCCCTGTTTTCCTGTGCTCTCATTGGGCAGTTGAGCCCAGTTGATGATACCCAGTCAGGTCTTTGCTCCATGCACACATGGAATTGTGTCCACATCTTAAAACTCTGTTGAAGGTGAGCACAGAAATTCAGGTTGTCTTGTGGATTTTAGCCTCTCTCATGCAAAAAAAAAAAAATACTGCAGAGGTGGCCATGAAGAATCATCCTATTCTGCTTCCCTTCCCCCACTCCCTGAAGGTACTGGCACAGCAGCTCTCCTTGGACTTGGCAGTGTCTTCAGCCCGACAGTTGTGTCTCAAGGGATGAAGTTGTCAGAAAAGAATCAAGGCTCCCCAGCTGGATGTCTCTGGAGCATGGTGAGGGTTTCCTGGTTAGGATATGGCTGGTTGTAGGACATGACAAAAGAACACCAGGACTGGGCTATTCCTGGCTGTTCTTTCATAAACTAAAGCAGTCCCAGAGCTCCTGAAATGTGCAGCCCAGTGTCAGGGTGATGGAAACAGTAAGGGAGGACATGGATTGCTTCAGCTCACTTGTTTGCCAGTTGATGTGGGACTTCTCCAGTATTTTATCACTGCAAGTCTTAAAATATTAGTTAGTGGCTGGATTTCTTGGATGGATTTTTACATTCAAGGCCAGGTTTCCCCACTGATGTAAATCACCGTGGCTTCGTTTTAGCTGTGGGAAAGGGTCTCCTGCACCGGGTGAGGATTGGCCCAGGGTAATACATTGTCTCAGAGGATGCTTTCTTGGGCTAAAGCTGAGGCTTGATGGCAGGAGAAGAATGGTCTCTAACCCTGTTTGATATATGATTTGTGTGTCAGACGTGGAGAGACAAGCAAGCTGCACTTTGGCATGGCTTTGCACAGCCTGGTGTTCACGCTGACTGGGCTCAAGTGGCCAACAGCCTGTGGATGTCCCACACTGCTGTCTCCTGGCTGAGGACTTTCTGTAGTTTACATTTCTATCTGTTCCTCCAGCAGCCTTTGCTGATGAAGCTGTTAAATATCCTCTCTAGAAGATGAGGGAATTCAATCTTCAGACTTTCCACTGACAACTTTAAGTGAGCCTAACCAAGGAGTTTCCCATGTTTGTTGGTTGGCTACAAATCAAGGAAGCTGATGGGGGAAAGGAGGGGCTTTAGCTACCTTCCTGGTAAAAGCTTTTTTTCCCTGAGCTGCTGTTTTCAATGGCACTTGAAGGCTTAGAGCTGAGCTAACAGGTTTGTCAAATTCCCTCTCAGGCATGAAAGGGTCTGTGAGAGCACAGGGCTGGAAGTCTGTGGATCTCCTACTTTCTAAACTTTTGTGCCATACCAGGCTTGTGAGAAGGTCCTCAGTGGTTCAGCACAGGGTGCTGAGTGGTTAGAAGCTGCCCCCATCTTTGCATGTGGGTGTAAAATGAGAAATAGATCCATGTAGTATTTTGCATGTTTAGGATATTGTTAAGCACATAGTAAAGCATTAGGACTCAGGATTTGTTTGCTGAGGTGACAGGGCACTGTGTGTCAGCCCATTTCCTACCCATGTCCCCACAGCCCTGCACATGCACTCCTGGCAGGGCTTTAGGCCTCCCAGCTTTGAATGATTTCTCCATCCTCTTGCATTTCTGGTGGTCTGTCCTAGGTGAGGTGAGTGCCAAAGAGTAGCAGTGGCGAAGGCACTGATGACTCAGCAGTGATGACCCTGCCTCTCAAAACATTGGGCTGGTCCTTGTTCAAGGCTCCTAATACCATTGGGAAACCTTTCCACTAAGTTTAGTGGGCTTTAGATGATTTCAAAGCAGAAAAATAAGGTCTCAGCCTGAGTCTACTTCCTGGAGTCATGCTGGCACTATCACTGCCTTTGCTAGACTTGGGATCAAGGAGAAGAACTTCAACAATGGAATTGGTTTTGTTACTACTGTTGTAGAAACTCATTATTTTTTTTCTTCTCTTCCAATTTTAGGGGATTCTGCTTTCTCTGGACTATATTGTGTTTTACCTGGTTCCTGGGATTCACACAGGGAAATTCTGAAGGTAAATAACACTTTTGGGTTTTTTTCTCTCCTCTTTCAACAAAAGTAAAAGACAAGTGCTTTGGTACCAGTGTAGGATTATAACTTAACAATCAATGTCTGAGCCCAGTACACAGTTAGATGCATTTATTGCTGGTGGTTGCAATATAGATGGTGCAGTTAACAGCTGGCAGAAGAACCAGGTTTTGTACAGGTGATTACATGCCCCACAGGATTTTCAGAGTCTGTCTGTCTGGTGGAACCGGTGGGAATGAAGCACTTTGTGTTTAAAATGTCACTGGCATCTACCTGCACTTGCCAGGACTTAACTGCTTTTAGAAACTGCCCCTTGAGACTGGGGCTTTATGGAATTAAATGTCTCTGGCAGACAGACTTTTCCTTGACTTTGGTGCACCCCAGACATGCCCCTGCCAGCACAGGGGATGTTATGCATACAGAAATGATGTGAATTCTAAAGGTAAAAGCAAATTTAAGGGAGGAAAATCCCACAGGGCTGGTTGATAATAGAATGGCTATATCTGGTTCAACCCCTGTGCTGTAAGGGAATATTCTATAGAGGAGTGACACCTTCACCCTGTCCTTATACCCCTTCTCCAGGCATCACCTCCCTGGTGCTGCCAGGGACAGGACTAGGCTGGGGTACAATAATCAATGACCCTACAATAGGAGATGAAAAGCTTCAAAGTTAACAAAACACACAAAAAAAATTTCATCTTTTACAGTTGATAGCAGGCGCTGAGCATCTCTGCAATATCTGTTTGTGAAGGAGCCTTCTCCTCTTAAAATAGCAACGCCTTTCCTACATGGATGCTTTACATGGGTATTTACTGGAAGTGAACATCTTCCCCTGCCATCAGCAGACAACGCTAAGTGGACTAGCAGGCTCCAGGGCTCTCCTCTCAGTCTCCAAAACATGAAGGGAAAATAGAAATTTGGTCAACACTCAGCTGTCAGCCAGCCCATGGAGCACTTTTTACAGCGGGGGGAATAGATCCCTGCCATCAGCAATTTTGAAAAATGTAATATTTTCCAAATTCTGCCTCCATGCAAAGGAGGTGAACATCTGGCTGAATTACTTAGTCAAGCAGTTCCCAGAGCAAGTTTTCTGTCAGCTCATAAAGAGGCTGAACAAATATTGTGTCTTGGCATCTTGCTTTTCAAGTAGATTATAATATGCTGTTTAGATTCACCTCTATCCATCATTTTACTCCTACGATAATTACGGGATGGTGCCATGTCTTTTGTTACCGTCAATCTAAAGCAAACTCTTTAATTTCACTCTCATTGTATCTACCTTGGTGTAGTCAATAACTCCCCTCTGAGATACGTCCTCTGTGATAAAACAATTTTTAAAAACTTGCCTGGTTTCCACACAATGAGAGAGAGGAGTTCCTTCTGGGTACCAGAAAATAAAACCTTCCAAGGAAGTAAAGGCTGTAAGAAAACATTGGTGACTTGAGGCTGTGTTATCACCCAGGATTTTCAAACATGAGATTCAGAAGCAGTAAGAACTTGTTCATAGGTCAGTGTGAGGATGAAATTAAGCCAATGCTCTGTGCTTTTGAAAACACTGTGGCTGTTACTCTAAGGATTAGGAGTCTTCCTGTACAGTGGAAAATCAGGGAACACGGAGGACGATCTTTCCACAAGTGTTACAAATCCAAAAGATTGTGAGGTGAGTTCATTTGCTGTGCACTGACTAAGGGCCTGGGCAGTAACTTTTGGAAATGCTGCACTTATTCAACACAGTTTTAGCTGTGGGCATCACATCTTGGATGTTGGAATCTGGGAAAGCTGCAAGTTATTTCTCTCCTGCCTTTTGGCTTCTTTTACTTATACGGCTTTTTGTGTGGAGAAAGGGGGAGGGAAAGAAAGAGGTGGAAAGGAGAACAATATAATATTTTTTCCTCTTTTTCAGAGATGATCATGTGGTTGTTCAAGAATCTCTGTGTATCTCACTTCATGCACAGAGTCTGATAGAAGAGTTTTTCCCAGTTGCTCAAATGTTGCTACAGGAATGTTGTTACTAGCTTTGAGGCACCTGGGATCAGGCAGATCTATGTGAATGTTCGTTTTAAATATTATGTTTTGATGGAAAAATCCACAGAGGAAAAAATTTGAAGGGGAAAAAATCCTCTGCTAAACTTGGAGCTGCTTCAGGAAGTCAGAATTACCTTGCATTTTACGTTAGTTGATGACATCCCATATCCCAGGAGATGTGCCCCAACAGCCCAGGACAGTTGGGTGGGATGGAGAGGCAGATGGGTTGGGTGCACAAGAGTGCTGAGCTCTGTGCCTGGACCTAGTGCTGGAAAGTCCACATACGTGTCCTGCATGAGGACTCTTTAATCAGATTTTGTGTAGGCCTCCAGAGTTTGGCTCCACCTTAGAGGATTTTGAGGGAGAGGAGTGTTTGGGTTGTGCTTTTTTCCTTACGCACTCCTGGATGCCGTTGCTAACGAGGCACTTGCATTGAGATTGCAAACAGCAGTGGCATCCTCTGAGTAGGGAAACATCCTTAGGTCTTTGAAGAGCAGCTACCACATAAATAACTCCTGGACTGTGCAGCATCTCCAGCAGAGACAACCCCTGTCTATCTCTGAGAGAGAACCTAAAAATACACATAGGAATTGGAAGCTGGAGTCTAGCTCCTCGCTTAAGTGGTAAATTTATTTCCTTAGGGATAAATCCTGATGCTTTTGAAGTCTGTGGCAAGGGTCCCACTTCACTTCACTAAAGCCAGGCTTTGGCCTTTGCTGTTTCATGGGCTCTGGCGATTATCCAGAATGAAGACACTGCCATGATTCCTCTGTTCAGTGCAGAGAGGGGAAGGCTATGCTAAGAGACAGCCCTGTTGGACAATATGGAATAAAACCAATGGGGGACCAAGAATTTCCAAGTATGGGAGAAATACTGTCATTAACACTTGAGCATGCTGTGCAGTAAATTACCCCTCTGCACAGAGTGGGAACATTTCCATCCTTTTCTACATCTGACACACCTTCTCCAGGGTAGCGTCTGCTAGAAAATGAGTCAAGCTGCTTTAAAAAAGGAAGGTGGGAATAAAGCTAAACTCAGGCAAAGTAAATATCGATTGACTCGTTCTTACATACAAAAATGGCTGAGGTTTTTGCCAAAGTCAAGGAATAGAGGTTTTCTCATCATTCTCCTCCCTTCCTGGCCAGAAACGTTACAGGTCTCAGACTGCTTGAGTCTACAACCCTTCTGGCCAACACCAGCGGGCTCTGTAAGTGCCTGTTCTCCAAATATTGTGTTCTGTGCTGAACATTTAATAGTTAAGGGTGAAAGCAGCTGAATACCAAGGCACCTTTAGAAAATGAGCTCATTTTTTTTCTTTGGAGAACTGTTGATTTATTTTTAATCTAGTAAAGTTGCAATCCCATGGTGTTAGCCATGATTGCCACCACCACTTTTCTGAGTGTTAAATTCTTGCCTTGCAACATCAGCATTTGGGTTGTACAGCTCAGACTGACTTCCCTAAAGACCACCAAAATGGGAGAGTTGGCTGGTCAAGGAGTAATGGAGATTGCATTTGGGCAGGAAGAGGGGAGGAAGTGCGGTTATTGTAGCTCACTTTTGACAGTGGTAATGTCATGGGAATCATGATCACCTTCACAGGATCATTTGGGTTTGAAAACCCTTACAATCATCAAATCCAGCTGTTCACCCAGGACTGCCAAGCCCACCACTAAACTATTAGATGTCTCCAAGTGCCACGTCTAATGTTTTTTGAACACTTCCATGGATGGTGACTCTACCACTTCCCTGGGCAGCTTGTTCCAATGCTTTACAACAGTTTTGGCGAAGAAGCCTTTCCTACTATTCATTCTAACACCCCCTTCCTCCCACCCCCAGCACAACTTGAGGTCATTTTCTCTCATCCTGTTGCCTGTTACTTGGGAGCAGAACCTGACCCCCACCTCACTACAACCTCCTGTCAGGGAGCTGTAGAGAGTGAGAAGTTCTCCCCTGAGCCTCCTTTTCCTCCAGGCTGAACTCCTTTAGCTGCTCAACATAGGACCTTTTTCAGGTCTGGGCACATTTACCTTTGCAGCTTTGCTCACGTAGAGCTCAGCATCTTCTCCAGTTAAGTAATTCAGCTGAGGTTGCTGCCAGCTGGCCCCAGTTTGTGTTGCTGTTGCCTGCTAATCTGACTGGTGAGTGACTTATGATAGACCTCGGGGACAGACAGGAGGGGATTCTGCTCATCTGTCCACTGCAGATCCCTGCTGGAGATCCCCTGGTGGAGAAAAGTCCTCTGGGCATCAATCCCTCTCCTCCTGTCTTGAGCAAGGCACCTGGCTCCTAGATGACATTATACAGGAGGCAAAGCTTACCTCCACTACTCAGTGGCAGCCATAACCGATTTCTGAGCTCTTCACAAACCAAGTCTGGTTCCAGCCTATTAAAATAATTTAATACTGTAAGATGATCTGCTGGGAAAAAAAGTACCGCTGCTGAGAACCTTGAGCAGTTCAGTGAAATCTAGGTGCAATTTTTTCACAGTGGGAGGCACCTTCGCTTCCCTAAACTCTCCAAAGATCGAAAGCTGCTCCATGCTAGCTTGGAGAGAGATAGATACAAGGCTTTTGCTCCCTTTGGAAGTTTTATTACTTGCCCTCTGGGGACATAAAATTTTGCAATCCCAGCTCAATCTGTTGTTCAAATTCCATTCCAGTTATGTGGTCAGTACTCAGAATTAAATCCCAGGAAGTGGACTAGTGGTGCTCAGTGGGAAATTTCCTTTTAGTGAGCTCAGCTCCCTCCAGAACATCTGAGCTGGTCTCTGGTGGGACAGGAGAACTCACCAGATGTACCATGGAGCTGATGCATTTTGACAGTTGCTGGTAATCACGGTGAGCATGTGCTTGCTCCTCAGGTGATGTGAGAAGAGCTGTGAGTTCTCCATGCTAGTTATTTGAATATATATGTGAGAGGGTGGGATTATATATATGAGCTGGGATTTCCTGTACCCTGTTGCCTTTATGCATGGATTGATTTGACCTCCCTCCACACACATCCAGCCCTTGGGTTGCCAAGCACCTCACATAATCTTTGTGCTTCCCTTTCAGATGTGGATGTTCTTCAAAGACTGGGCCTGTCAGGGAAAAGGCCGTCGAGTGGATGGTCTTCATCGCGTACAGTTCCTCAAGGAGTCATTCCTTTCAAATCAGGGGTCATCTTCACTCAGCGAGCACGTGTTGAAGCACCGCTCAGCACCCTCCTCCCTGCAGGCTCCAGCTCTGATTTGCTCCTGGTGCTGAGCCTCTGCTCCCACCGCATCAACAATGCTTTTCTCTTTGCTGTCAAGAGCAAAAAGAAAAAACTGCAGCTAGGGGTCCAGTTTGTGCCTGGGAAGACAATCGTGTACGTGGGCCACAAGCACTCTGTATATTTTGATTACAATGTCCACGATGGCCAGTGGCACAATATGGCCATCAACATTCGTGGCCAGACAGTCACTTTATTTACTTCTTGTGGGAAGCGCAGAGTTCATGCGGATTTGCATTTTAAAAAGGACGAGGCGTTGGATCCACACGGATCTTTCCTCTTTGGGAAGATAAGCCAGCACTCCGTGCAGTTTGAAGGAGCCATCTGCCAGTTTGATATTTATCCTTCCGCCAAGGCAGCTCATCATTACTGTAAATACCTGAAAAGACAGTGCAGGCAAGCAGATACCTACCGGCCCAACTTGTCCCCACTCATTCCCCTCCTGCCCAGGGATCCCAGTGCCTCCCCCAGTACCCCACAGTGTACGGAACCCTCGCTGCAGGGTCTGAAAAACCTGACCACTGCTGCCCCAAACTTGGAGTTTGGCAGGGTTACTGCACCCCTCAAGACAAGGCATTCAGGTGCAACAACCCTCGCATTGCTGTCAACCCCACCATCACCGTCGAGACTGACTACCAAAGCCACCAAGGTCACAGTGGCCCCACCTGTTCTGTCAAGTACCAAATCACAGGTACCCACCCGCTCGCTCCCTCGGGGCACGGGGGCAGCCCTCAGGGTGTCTCGGCCCACTCCCAGCACCACCAGGGAGAAGACTCCCCTTCCCACTGCCACAAGGGCCCCACCAATGAGCCAGAGCCTGGTCACGGCCAGCAGGAAGGAATCCAAGCAAGAGACCAAAAAGAAGATCAACCAAAAACCAACCGTTGAGCCCCCCGACGCCCCCAGTACTGTAAAGCCAATGAGGAGGATGACTGACAACACAACGAGCAATGTTCACCTTGTTACCCTAAAGCAAACCCCCCAGAACCCAAGCCGTGGGCCCATTCCAAAGAAGCATATGCCGTCCCCCACCAGGCGAGTGGATCCCACTATCATCCCTCTGGTGTACACCAAACCACACCTGGGGTCTACCTGGCCTGGCTCCAGAGCCAGGGCACAGGCCTTCAACCTCACAACCCTGGCTGCCACGGATGGCTATCAAATCTTTGACCCCTTGAGACCCACTCCGTTTCCATTTGTACTGGGATATCCAGGAGTGAAAGGAGAGAGAGGACCTCAGGTATGTTCAGGCTCTTCATGTTAGCTGTTCCCCGTCACAGCTCAGCTCAAGGGCTGGCAGACCACACCCTCCAAGGGTTTCTGTGAAGCTCATCCAAGTGTGGCAGCCAAGCACCGCTGCATTCCTGATCATCACAATTTTAGCATAAATCTCAGTTGGAACCTGAGTGTTCAGTGATGGTGGGTGCCATCAAACATTTGTGGTTAAAGTTGCTGCTTAATGTTGGATTTTAAAAAAAGAGAGGAAAAAAAGAAAGAGAAATCCCACTTTCTTTTCCTTTAAATTGCTGGCTAAAATTTTAATGGCCAGGTTGGGGCTATCTTCCACACCCTTCATTTATCTCTGGTCATCTTCCATAGAAAACCCTGATGCCTTAAGAGTATGCCTCAAGTTAGGTATTTCTTGACACTAGTTATTAATTTGTTTTGTATCTGATATTCACAAATCCAGAAAAGTGTCCTGTTTCAGCAAATGCAAGTGCAGAGATGGCTTCAGGATTTATTTTTTAAAACAAACTCTCATCTATTTTTATGGTATAAATTTTGCTTGGGTGTTTTGTTCTGTTTTTTATTTCTCACAGTCTGCACTTAAAACATGCAAAAAGTTTCCTTTATAAATTTAACTGCTGCATTCCACATAAAATAACCCCTTTCAGGTTGTATATCTTGGCCATTGTAAAAGCATACACACGTTTTGTAATGCTAAAAGCACTCAGGCCCCACTAATTATCTGCTGACTGTTCTTTTTTTTTATATATATATATTTGAGAATGCAAACATGATCTTTAAATTGGCCAACTTTTAGGGAGATTTGCTGTTCCAGCCTAAACTGTCAATAGGACAGAGGGGCTGTACATGTAAAATAAGTTTCTCCCAGACGAAGCCTTTGGTTGCCAAGATCCAGCCTAGAGTGAATTTTTACAGCTGACTTCTTAAAATAGTGAAAGAAGGGTTTACAATGGAAATATTGAGGCTGGTGTAAGGAATGACCAGCAGTTGTCCCCGCAGAGCTGTTCCTTGGTGCAAGTAACACCTAAAGTGGAATGGTTGGTCTCCCCAAGTCCTCAGTGGGAGCTTAGCAGTTTGTGTTTCCTCCTGTCCCATCTCAAAGCTGGGTGGTGATTTCTCTCCCTATACTTTGGGTATGGAATCACCCAGGGTCACATTTTGTTCCCAGGTTCCTACCCTTGGCAGAGGTGAAGGTGCTGCCTGGGCAGGGGTTGAGCGTGGGCTTCAGGCATCCATCCCTGATGGAGTCTTGGTGCTTGGGGAAGTTTTGATAAATCCCTGAGTAGATAGAACAAGCTCCAGCAATTTGATCTTTGGGCAGGCTTCTGTGTTTTGTGGAGAGTCATTTCAGGCACATTTCCAAGAGAAGAAATTCAGCAGTTGTGCATTTCCCTTAATACATCACTTAGCTGTAAAAGGTGAATCTGGGTGGCTGCTCCAAGCCCACCAAAATCCTGACTTCTGCCACCTTCTTGCTCTTCAAGTGTCATGAGGGTAACCAAGCTCTAAGCCCCTTCAATGTAAAGAGCTTATTACTGAACTGGAGTGGAAAATCTCTCTCAGGCTTGTGAATCATAGCAAAGAAATGGATTCAGGCTGTGGAGGGCTGAGGGAAGAGATGGCACAATTTTTCCATCCTGTCTGAGAACAACTGGAGTCCTGAACTGAGGGAAAGGAGAACTTTCTGAGGCTCTGTCTGGCCTTTATTCTCTTTGACTGCTGGAAACAAAATCAGGGCTTGGGGAGGGAGAGGTTATGGCTTGGCTGGAGCTGGCTGCCACACAATGCTCAATAGCTCCTGTGACTCACTTGGAGATCTCTGTACGACGCTTCCTCGGATGTCTCTGATGTGGGAAGGGAAAGAGGAGAAAAGATCGGAATGGGGATGACATGTTGAGAAATTAATGCAGTGCTGCCATGGCCAGATGAGTGTGTTTCAGAACAAGTGCTGATAAATATTCTGGGCTTGAGTAATTACCTGGTGCCGTCCTCATGCTGCTGGGCAGGCGTTTCTGATGAGGTCAGTGGTATCCCAGCCTGGCACTTGGCCTGGCCAGGGCAGGTTGGGCTGGAAATGTCATCCGCTGTCCGGCACACGGAGGGAAGGATAAGGTGATTAATTACTTTTCCCAGTTGTTTCCTGATACAGGGTCTCTTCAAGAAGATTGTCACCCTGGGCAGGGAGGTGGGGGGGGGGGAACTGCCTTCTGCCTGTTCAGCGAGGATTGGGGCCACCTTGGCTGTGATTTCTGGGCAGACTGGCAGCCACAGAGCTCTTCCACCTAGAGAGAAAGGACTATTGTTCATCCTGATCATCCCAATGTCAGGATGGAGATGGCAGCCCTCACTGGTGTGAGGCAGTGATGACTCAGGATCTGTGGTGTCTGCAGTTGTGGCTTTGTGAATTCTACTAAAACAACCAATGGAGTAATATTAGCTGTGCAGAAAAGCCCCATCCAACAATAGAGGGAAGAGTTTGATGGTTAGAGGAGTGTGAGCAAAGGACTGAAAGGATTTATTTAGGAGTAAAATTCAACACCATCCATGTATTAATCTGTCCTGAAGGACCACCTGGGTGCTGTGCAAAAGGAAACGGAGACACTGCATCCTACATGCAACTCATGGCAGAGCATTAATTCTTCAGGAATGCTGGGTTTGCTGAGCAGCTAGAGGAGGGAGGGCAATATGTTCTTAAAAAAGAAAAACTTCTTGGGAGCCATTAATAACCACAAGCATTTGGGATCTCAGCTCTATGGTTTTTTGGAGGGGAGAAATAACAAAAGGAACACCCAGACATCGTGCGAAGTCAATAATGCAGCACTGACTCAGCAGCTGGCAAATGTCCCTCTGAATCATCCCCAGTGCCCAAAGCACCTCAGCCAGCCTTGCTCCAGAGCTCCAGGCCCTGCAGTGTGACCCTAGCACATGGCTGGAAGTAGCCTAAAACCCCCCCTCAAAAGAAAAATGCATACTGAAAAATAGTATCTGTTGTGAGCATGTCAAACTCTTGAACTATGGCTGTGATGTGATGGGTATTTGAATCCTCCAGTGGATGGGGTGTCATTTGCTTGTCTAGACCAGCAGCAGGTTTGTCAGGGAGATTTTGGGGGGCTACTGTAGCCTCTCCCCTGCCCACCAGCACCACCTACCAGGTAAAGCTGCAGCAAACCCCTTGCCCTGGCGTGGCTGGGTCTAGCACAGTGTACCCCAAGTCAGACCTTTCTCCTCCCATGTAAAGCTGCAATTCCATAGCTTTTTGGTCCCTACAGACAAGCTTGTATTGACCCTTGATGAGTCTAAGGGTTATTTTTAGAGCGAGAAAACCACCCCTTATGCTGAATGTGCAGAGATGCAGGCTGAGTTCGCTGAGAGGCTGCGGAAGCACTGAGTAACGTAAGAGGAACAGGGAGTGTGTTTCAAGGATATCCCAAATATCCAGAGGACAGGGGGGCTAGCAGCCCTCAGTTCCATCTGCATGTCCAGGGCCAGGAGCCCCAGGTTGGAGCCAGTGGTGGTGCCTGGCAGGCAGCTCCCTCTCCCGCCCTTTTCCCCTGTCTCCCTCTCTGCAAGGCACATGTGTTTCCGAGTGTGTTCCCAGTCTAGACAGCTCCAGCTGCCATCCTCCGCACGAGCAGTTTGTCTTGGAGCCCGGCTCCTTCCCTAAAGAAGCAATCCCAGCCAATTCAATCAGTGGGTAGGGAACAGAGGTGACTGGAAACGCCGATAAAATATATGAAGTGCCTATTTCCAGTCCTCCTCGCACCAGAAAAGGCTATTTGAGCTGCCAGTTCATGATAAATAAAGGAACACACAACATGTTTGAATATCTATTAATGAATGAGTCACTTTAATAATAAAAAAAAGGGGAGACTGCATGCTTTGTATAATGCATGGGAAAAGTTTTATCCCTGCTCACACAATTGGATCAAATTTTTTTGTGATTTAACCAGAAATATCCTTGAAAGGAAATCTTGCAGGCAAATGACCAAGCATCAGAAAGGTTTATTTGTGTAAAATAAAGTTAATTTTGAAGAGAGATAGTTGATAGTGTGTTTGAGATAAATGTGTTTCAAAGGATCTAGGATTGTACAAATATATACAAGTATTTTTATAAATCTTTAAAAATAGAAAGTGAGCAGTAGAGTAGGTGATCCCTCTATTCCTTCCCAGCCTTTCAGGCTGCCTTCCAAGGTCTGGGATTGCTTCAGTGTCTGAAGTACTCCTTTGCAGAGCTTGTTCCTGAAATGTCTCCATAGAAAAGTTGCTTTCATCAAGCTGGAACACTCATATTTTGTTGCGTATTGTGCTGTTAGTCTGTGAGGAACCCAGTTGTGGACAAGGACCTTTGTGTGATAGGTGTTGCACAGACCCAGAACAAACATCTGTGCCTAGTGCAGAAATCGTGTTACAAGGCTGGCTCTCCACCAGCAGCTCAGCTCCTGCCAGAATTATGAGGGCTTTTTGTTTTTAGACTGGTTGAAACCCAGACATGTCCAAATTTTAGTATGATAAGCCTGCCTTGGAGAAGAAAGTAACCAAAGTGTTGAGGGTTCCCCCTCCCAAAATTCTAGCTTTGTTTGAGGCAGTTCTTAAAGCCACGTAGTCCCTGGAAACGACAGGGAGGTGAGAAGGAGTTGGCAGGCTGTTGAAGATGAGGGTTTTTTCTCCTCCTCTTTTATTCTCCTAAGCAGGGAATTTTGAATTCCAGTGCTGTCCTTGTAGCTGCTCAATCCTTCCTTGCTGGTGCTTCCCAGACGTACAAGGCTAAAGAGTAGATGTGTGGCAGTGGCCTTTTTTCCTGTAGGAATATTTCTTTTCTTCTTGGAAGGAAACAGTTCAGGTAATTTATCTACAGGAGTAATGTCACTCACTGCTCAGAACCTAGTGCCAGTGTGGGGAGAAGCTTTTGATGAGTTTTCTGAACTCCCTTTTAAGTTGGCTTTTACCACAGGCATTAGCACCTGAGAAAGAACGTTCTCTCTTCTCTTCTCAGTCCTAGCAGTGTTTTGCACTTCCAAAACAGACTTTTCTGGGACACAGGAGAACTGTGCCACTAGTGGCTGGGCAGAAATATATTGGGAAGACCCTAAAGTAAATATGTCCATTTGTCAGTGTGCACTGGAATATGAACTTAATAGTTTCCTGGGAAATCTCAGCTCTTTGCTGCCAGACTGAGTACTCACCCTCGGGGAAATGATTACAGGAATCCTTTGCTATCTGACCAAGATGATTCAGGATTCATTTCCCAATTTCCAGCACCAATTCCTGTACTCAGTGTGCTTTCATTCAAGCCTTCCACAGCAGGTTTGCCTTTGCTGAGTTTGGAGTACAGAAGGCACCTTACTCCCTGCAGCACTGCTGTGGCCAGAGGAAGCAGTGCAAGGGGGATGATCGTGTGGCAGAGGCAGAGGTATAAATAAGCAGCGAGAGGAAATGGTGAGATTTCCCTCATCCTTGGAGTCCTATGTATTTCTCTTTCAGACAACTTAGTTTAATTTTCTCTTTGCAATTCAAAGGTCAGAGAGCTAAGATAAAAAAGAAGTCCCTTTTGCACCGGAAAATTTCCCAGCAGCAGCTTAGAATAAATCCTGTAATCATTTGGGGGGATAGGTCATCGTTGCTAATGCTACCGTGGGAAACTGAGAAGGGTTAAACTTTATTGTGGCTGCCATGAGCTGCTTCAGGAACTGTTCAGGCTGGTTAACAGCTCAGCTGTTTGGCTTGAGAAGAGAGAGAGCATCTGCTGCTGCTGAGTTTCTCCTTGATCTCTGATCTTGCTTTGTGTGATAACAGGGTGTGTGTTCTCTGCCATCAGTTTGCAAAAGGAGCAGGCAAGGAGCCAGAGAGACAAGAGCCGCAGTGCCAGGAGCAGTAGCTCACCACAGGAGGCCTCAGCTTTGCTGATCCCTGCGATGGGAGGGCAGGGGCAGAGCACTGATATCCTCATCCCAGTGCCAGGAGCAGGAAATCTTCCTGCCCCTTGGAGCACTCCCTCTGCTCCTGATGAAATTCCCCAGGGGTGCCCTAAAGGGGACAGTGGAGAGGTCCCCACAGGCTCTGTGTGATCTGACCCTGCATGAGGGTGGAGGCGCCTCTGGTGAGGGCAGGGGCTCTGTGGGCATCACCCCCAAGCAGGCTCTCAGCCCCTCGCTGACAGACACCTCCTGCTCTCCCTGTGGAGCCCTATGCCTGAAGTACATCCATCATTTGTAAGTAGCTGGGCCCTGATCCAGGCCCGTTCTCCTCTGGCTGACTCTCTGGATGCACATTTTCCTTGAGTGTATTTCAGCATTGCTCTCCCCAGGCAAAGCCAGTTGTGGGATGTGGGGCTCTTGTCCAAGAGCTTGAGCCTCTTGTCTGTGAACACGGGCTGGGTGATACGGAGGCAGAGGGGAAACGAGTCACTAGGAAGGCACAGCCCACGTCCCATCCAACCCAGCTACCAAGGAACTGAGAAATGTGAGGAGTACAAAGTGACCTCACAGTGTGTCGTTTCTCACCCCTACCTGTGTCCATGCACTGCCCCAGTCCTCTTCCACCTTGACTGGCTTCAAATTTATAAGTGGTCACACTCTTACCTTCTGCAGTTACTGTAGTGGCTGGCACCTTTTAGCCAGTTATCCCACAGTCACCTTTATCCCTCCTACTCCTCAAGAAAGGAAAAAATAAGTCTGAAGGGATGACAAATCAAAGCAAAGTGACAGAGACTCCTGAATTGTGCACTGCTCTATGCTTTTCCAGCTAGAAGCCTTTCTCCCAACTCTGTATTCCCACTCCAGTGCCAGTATTAACTCTCTCCTTATTTTTGTGTTAGCTTCAGTCTGTTCTGAGCAGCCCATATTTTTGGAGAAAGTTTTTGTCAAGTGGCCAAGTACAATTGCAGCTGCTGTTAGCAGGAAGGTGGAAAAGGTCACCTCAATTCTGGTACACAGGGAATGCCGTGCTCAGACAGTTGCATCTCCTCTTTTACTTCTTCTAAGGGTGTAAATGGGGATAGGTTTTGATGGAGGAGAGGTTAAGGGCTTGGATTAATCTCCGATAAACTTTATTAAAACTGTTGCTGCCTCAGTTGCACTGGATTTGTGGTTTGATAGTTATCATCCCAACTAGGACAGGGGGATATTTTTAATAAAAGCTGGGATTCTGGAGCACAATTATACATGAGGCTTAAAAAACCCCTACAATTACATGTCTATTTGCACAGCTGTATAATTGCATTATGCACGGGGCCCTGAGCTGGCACAATGACAGGTTAAAACACTGGGATATTGCTAAAATGAGGGTCAGCTGTATCAATGAGGGTTGTTAATACAAAGACCAGTAATACTGTGTTAACCAGCAATAAGCAGCTGACAGAGGGGTCAGATGAAGTGTCCCAGGCTATAGACTGGACATCTCCAGGGCAGGCAGGGCTGGGCAGCAGCAGTGAGTTATATGGTGACAGAAGTCCATCCCTGTGTGTCTCAGTGAGGGGTATTAGCTGTTCTGTGCTGCGTAGGCTCTTTTAAAACAAGCCTTTTCTTGTTACCTTTACTACCACTAGAACTAACTACAGGGATAAAAAGTTACGATTTATTTGTTGCGCTGATAAATTAATAGCACAGAGGACACTGGGCTTTGCTTATGCCTTCCCTGATTTTTTTTTTTCCCTACTGTGCTGAGTTTGGCTCTTAAAATAGATCACTTTTGTACAACTTAACATGCTGTTTACGTGTGGGAGGGTTGGTATTATCAGGGGAGTATTTATCCATTGGTTACCCATATGGTTCAGGCAAGTTTTCTCTTTCCAAAATCTTTTCCTGGGCATGAGATTCAGAGTAGGGATCTCCTGGGTCAATTTTTTTTCTTACTGAATCATGCCCTTGGATGACTCCTGGGAACTGCACTCGAGATCATGAGCTTTCTTGCTCCTGCTCAGGGGCAGTACCAGCCTGAGCAGCTCTGAGCAGCAGGGCCAGCCTGGCAGTGGGCTTTGCTCAGGGATGACCCAGTGGGAAGGGAGAAAGGCCACAATGTGGCCATGGGGCTCATCCTGCACCTGCTCCATGCACTGCACCTTCATCCCTGTGGAATGTTGTTCCTGGGACCTGCTCTCCCACATGCCATGTAGTCAGAGAGCTCAGGCTGCCTTCCAAACATCCTTCAGTCGCCTGCTCTGGATGTCTCTCCCTACTGACTGCAATGGAAACTTGTCTTTTGTAGCAAGCTACCAGAATATAAATCCTCTGGGAGACGCTTAATTAACAGTTATTCTTGTCAGACATGTTTGGCTTGGGGGAAAAGAAGTTTTGAGGAGTTACTAGGAGTTGCAGATGGCCCTCCAGAAATCTGAATTCTCCAGCCCATTGAAAAAAAAGAATAAATAGATGAATAAATTCAAAGGAGTTCAAACCTCATTGATTAAGTGTTTTTTCCTAACCTGTTTCATATCAGTGCACGGCTAGGCTCCTGATATCTCCACTTTGTTCCTACCCTCTTCCAAGAGCCCCCACTACTCTGATGTGTATGACTCAACTTTTCCTTTGCTACAGAACTGTATTTAAGAATTTCCAACATTGACACCAATTTTATTACATTTTATGACCTGCTGCTCTAAAATACAAAGTGCTGGGGTTATGATTATGTTGTAACTCATATAGGAACCTACAATACCAAGAGCTGCACATGTCCAGCTGATAGCGATTAGAACACACAATGTGCTTCCCTTGCCAAGGTGCTAACACATAGCAGGAAAATCCGAAGCTGGGAGACGATTGTGTTACCCCTGTGATACAGCACAGGTCCAGGAGAGGGGGAAGCACGAGACACAGCTGTGATCCTGGGAATGCAGGCTGCAGCAGAAAGATGGGGACGCTCTGTCTCTACTCTATGGAAATACATGCTCCTGCAGATGTTTTTGTGCGTGGCTTTTTATCCCTTTATAGTAATAGCATAAATTGAAGGGAAATTTTGGCTGTGATGCTGTAGTTAGCCCTTCTCCCCAGGTCTTCTCCAAATGATTGTGTTATGGGTCTCTGAAGCACTGCCAGGAGCACCATCCTGTTATAGAATCATCACTAATACCTATTTTTGTTTTTCTAGGGCCCACCAGGTCTGCCGGGCTTACCAGGACCCCCTGGCAAGAGAGGTTCTCGAGTAAGTGCTTTAAAAACTTCCATCCATTTGTATTTTAATCTGCCTGTCCTGCTGTTCCAAGGGCTGTTGTAGTTCCTGTGGCTGAGTGATGATTGCTTCAGGCCCCTCTCTGTGGAGATCTGGTCTCCTTCTCTCTCATTCCCTGTTGGAGGTTTTCAGGAGGCCACGCTGGTGATTTGCAGCTTCCCTGAGCTAAGGTTTGGCACCGGCAAAGGCTGGGGATTGATGTCTGCAAATGGCTGTCAGAAGAATGAGGTCTGTCTATCTCATTTTGTTTCCAGTATCTGTTCCTTCTTGCAAACCCAGTGCTGAATATTAGTCTTGGCTGCTTTTTGTACTCCCCTTCACTCTCCCCAGCATCACAAATTGTTTAGTTCAAGGTCCTTCATTAGTGGGACCATGGTCCAGGACCAAGGACTCAAACACACAGAGATGAGTTTTTTTGTTCCCCAGACTGAGACCTGCTCTCTGACTCCTTTTCAAGCTCTGAAGCAGAATGTCTTACCTGTTCAGGAATTCGCAATGGCTGTCGCAGAATTTCTTCCTCCCTGAATGAAATTCTGATGCAGATCTTTGAATATTGAGTGCTATGCTGAGGAAACATCTGGAGCTGAGTGCTGCAGCTAGCTGTGAGAAAAGCCTTCTGCGCTGGTCTAACTCTCCCAGGGCTGGGCAGTGTGCCTGACCAGGATACGGTAAAGTGCTGGCACTGTTCTCCTGGTAGCACGGTGCTGTTTTCCTGGGAGCACGGTGCTATCCCACAGGGTACAGCCATGGAGCCCCTCTCCTGAGCACTGGACTGGTGTGGGTTGGGAATCCAAAGGTGTGAGTGTCTGAGGCTGGAAGAAGGGAATATTTGGGTCCGTGATCCAGGCAGCATTCTGGCCTGGCAGCAGAGGGAGATTTCCTCACACATACTTGGCTAAAACTCAACCCCGTGTAATGTCTTTAAAGAATAAGCTAGAGGCTGAGAGCTGGGAGGCTCGGCATTCCCCCAGGACACTTGTTACGTTCCTGTGAGATCTCACAGTAACCAGCAAAAATAAACTCATCTCCTTTCTCCAACAGTAAAACACAGGTCTGCAGGACCCCTGGAGCCTGAGCATTGGTGAACTGCCCTGAAAGCTGATTTGGGCTGTAAGTGAGCAGAGTTAGGCAGTACCAGGCTCGTGCTTATAGATGGGACAATCTGTTCCACACTGGAGAAGTTTTTTAGTGAAGCATCAGCCCTGATATCTTCTGTCACAAGTGCCCAAGCAGCTCCCACATCAGTAGATTGCCCAGAGTTTGCGTTTCTTGGCATCCCCATGAAGTCTGGTTCCTACCCCAGCTCATTGCTTTTGAGGGGTGTTTGGTGTTACTTCTGGCAATTCTGTGGTTTGCAAACTAAACTCCAGGTCTGGAGTCCCCAGCTGCATCCCCTGCCTGCTGTATGAGCGACCAAATTTCAACTCTACATCCCAATTCCACTTGAGCTTTTTCTGAAAGAAATAGCATCATGGAAGCTGTGTCATAATTGTCTGTTATTCCCCAGCTGTGGCATGCTCCATCCTATATTTAAGATGATCCTCTGAAAGACAATAAGCAACAGAGGGTTTCTGAGCTCAGTCCCTGCCAGAGGTGCTGAGAATTGGTCCAGGAAAGAGTTCCCAGTTAGGAAGTGCTCAGCACAGCTGAGCCTGGCTTGGCTCAGACATCTGCAAAGAGGCTGTGCTAATTTTGGGAAGGGGCAGAAGGGTCACTCTGTGAATGTCTGGCCTGGAGCACTGGAGACAGGACTGCTCTGTGCCTAAATTGTTTTGACTCTGGGATATGTTTCTCCTAGTAATTTTTTCTTGTGTCTCTTTGGGGTTTAGGGATTTCACTGGAAAGAGGAGCTGCCAGGAACTAAGACAGGCTTAGGGGAATTCTTGCATCTTTTGCTTTTGTTGCGCTTGAACAACTTAAAAATAAATGTGCAACATTGCAGGGGTCATGTTCTACCTCTCCTCCAAAAAAGCAACTGCAGAGTTCTTGCACCAGTCCACAGATAAGCCATGAGGTGTCCCATCAGGCTCCAGCTCAAGTTTGGAGCTCCAGAGGAGAGGTGAACATTGCAGGCAACTTTGCAGTGCTGGATTCAGAAGAAAGGAAGGATCTTTTTGTCACCAATGCAGTTTATGGCCTAATGCATGAGATTTAATTGCCCTTGCTGTAACTTGCATGATTTCTACATTATTGATGCTTATACAGTTACCTGGTGCATTTGAAAATCCAGTAGCAGCATTTGACTTGTGACTTTCTGTAGCTGTGAAGTTGCCTCATGCTGATGTGTAGTGCAGAATTTCCACCTCATATTGTCTCCTCCCTTTTTTCCCCCCAGTGTAGGTCAGGGTAAAATGAAATCTCTGATTAGACTTTGCCTTGAGGGTGAGACTGTGGTGGGTGAGAGTCTGTAAGAAAATCTGGCTGATCCCATGGATCTGTCTCCTGGTTTTCAGCAGATGAGTATCACCAGACTTGCCTGTGCAGTCTGAGGATGGCTCTTCCATGTAGGCAATGCCACCTGCTTTGCCAAGACACATCCCAGCCCCTGTAACAGCATGGAAGAGGTTCTGATCGGGACATATCTGAGCATTCAAGAGCAATCCAAGGCAGCATAGCAGAGTGGATAGTGGTAGTCTTGTTGAAAATGACAATTTCTCCATTTTTAAAAGCCAGTCCCCATTTCAGGAGCATGGAATTAATTGTACACCCTATCACTCAGCAACAGGGGCCCACTGAGACAGACTCAGGCTATTCCTGTGCTCTGCTCTCTGCAGCTATGAAGGCAAATTTAGATTTTCAAAACACATGAAAACTGGGTGTTTCTTCTTCTCATTATTTCCTGAGGGACTCCAAGGGAAAGGAGTTAAAAATTGCAATAGAAATGGCCAATAATATTATCTCAGGAGCTCTCCAATCTGTAGAGATATTGCTGTACTGCCCTGTGTGCTCTCCAGCAAGGGTTTCTCTCTGTCTATATCCGGCTAGGATGGTTTTCAGCTTTCATGCCTGCATTAAAGAATTTGAGGCATAAGAAGAGGTCTGTCCACACTGCTTGTTCTTGGATAAATGTGTTGTGTGCCTTATCAAGTGTCTGTGTAAGATCTAAGGGAATGGCAGTGTTAGCAATAAAGGATTTCCCCAGCTTTATATGATGTGGAATGCCAGGCAGGTCGTGGGAGGGCTTTTCCCCGGTGGTGAGCGTTGAGTGGTGGCACTGGGGGTGCACTGGGTGACACCCCCAGTTCTGTGGAAGCCATGTGTGTTGAGCTTTTATTTCTGACCTTTGCGTTTCTTCAGACATCAGGGTTTCCCAGGGAGGCAGAGGCTGGGGCTGTGATTTGCTCTCAGGGATGTGCCAACAAGCTCTACGAGGAGCTGTCAACAAAGGGCTCCCACTGGAGCAATAATTCTTTCACCATTGTAGCTTGTTCCTGCCTCACCCTGGGTTCTGTGAGTCTCACTCATGCTGTCCAAAGCCCCTCATGCAGACAGCACTATCTGCCTCCAACACAAATGGTGACTCGTTCCAGCCCTCAGTGGTGTAGTTTTGATCAGTAAAGTACCCCCAGTTTGATCAGGTCTGCAGAAAAGTGCTATGAGGAAGTGACACTTAGTCTTAAACTCTGCCTTCCAGATGAGGCTGTGGAAATCCCAGTTACCTGTTTTGCCTCTACATGAAGGAAACAGCAAGTCTCAGACACATGCCAGACAGGAGTCCAGTTCATGGAATGGTTTGGGTTGAAAGGGACCTTAAAGATCATCCTTGTTCCAACCTGACACCATGGGCAGGGAGCCTTCCACCAGACCAGGTTGCTCCAAGCCCTGTCCAACCTGGCCTTGGTTGTTTGCTCAGCCCCCAGGACAGCAAGGAAAGAGCAACAGCCAAACTTTCCAAAACGTTTAAATAATTCAGGAAGCCAGGTCCCACTGGAAGTCACTCCTTCTCCAACAGGTGAGCAAACGCAGGTACAAGAAGTGTTTTATCCCTGTCCACACAACAGGTCAGAGGCAGAATCAGCAATAAAGAGCCTGATATTCTGTAATTGCTCTTGGTTTATGTAAACTCTGAGACAACGTGGGAGAAATCTAAATGGATGGGTGAAGGGAATACATATGCACTTCCTGATGCTTCAGGATGCACTTGCCATCCTCCTGTGAACCACAGCAGCTTGAAAGACTCAGAGGTCCCAGTGTAACACGTCCCTGTTACATTTGGTCTGTGGTTGGAAAAAATGTCCCTTTTCTTTGAAATGCAGGGCTTCCCCCCTGAAACAAGCAACTCAGTCAGTTGTGGAGATTCCCCAGTATCTTCATTCCATTAGGAAGATTTTCCAGTTTCTGAAAAGTGTTTAAAGAAACAATTTGCTTGGCTTCACTTCAAATATTTATCTCTTTTTCAGCAACCCAGAGGTCACAGTGGGATCTGTAGGTTAGAAGCAGAAAAAGTTGCTTTGCACAGTGAAACCCCAAGACATAATGAGTTTCTAATGAGCAGTCATTCCTCTGACTGGAGCTCTCTAGCATTTAGCAGGAGTTGGGAGGATTTTTTTCCCCTCCTTGAGAATGCTGAAGGGTTGGGGGGAGCTATGCACAGTTACACTTCTGTTAATTTTTGTGGGCTGTGAACCATTAGGCATAAAAGCACTTCTGTGAGCAGGGCCCCATCTGCAGGCATCCCCAAGCTGAACTGGGTGGCTCAGTGTCCTTCTCAAGTAGCATTGTTCATGTAGAAGACATTCCAGGGAGATGGGAAACCCCTCCTCGCTTGGAGAACTCATTCAGGGTTTGTTCTGGTCTCTGTGCCGTGGAGTAGACTCAGGCTGCTGCTGTCCCATGGTAAAATTTTCCACTGAGTTTCTGGTACAAGGCTTGGAAGGTTTCAGATGCAAGTTTGCTAGATTGGATTGTTTCAGCAGAGATAGGAAGCCAAAGCGGGTGGGAAAATGAGCAGCCAAGCAAACAGTGACACATGCAGTGGGATTTTTTCATTCAGTGGTCTCAGCATTGTCCTATCCTGTGTGTAGATAAGAGGAGCAGAACTGATGCATTGATGGTAAATATATTTAGGAGAATCCAAATTTCTATGTGGGAGCGGTAAATTGAATTAATCCAGGACTGAATTAATAAAATATAGTAATTAACTGTTGCTGGCAGCTGCTGAGGCAGCTACTGTCCTGCGCCTTTTGTTACTTACCCCATCTAACTGTACCACACAGCATCTTCCTCCTCTGCCAAGAATGTGGGTGGAATCACAGATTCAGGACTCACCATGTTGGAACACATCAAGATCAATTATTTTTTGCAATTTTTAGGACTGCTGGCAGGCTACACCCTTTTCTCTCCACAGCTCCCAGAGCAGTTTCAAATGTCTAACACAAGCCCCAGAATTGGTCACAGCAGTTTCCTTCATGCCAGACTGGACTTCCCACTGTCACTTCATCACCAGGATGTGGACACTTCCACTAGGATAAGACTACATCTGTCTTTAGGGACAGGATGAGTCTCTGACCTTCCTTTGCCTGGATTACACTGGAATATACTCTGTCAGATTCATTGAACTCAGTGGTGAAGGCTCTATTTTATCTCAGGAGTCTCTGTTTTCATAATCATACTTTTAATCACTAGAAACTGTGACTGGATTCTTCTCCCTTTTCCCCTCCTTCTGGTTAAGAGGTTTTGGGATTTTGTTGCTGTGCTTTGGTTTACTCTGGAAGAACCTGCACCAGATTTTGCTAGGGATGAGATTAGTCTCTTATCCAGGAGCTCTGGATTGGCAGCTGAGCTTCCCACATTCCAGGTTTCCTCCTGGAAACCATCACTTTCATCTGGGAGTCACAGCACACTAAACTGCTCCCTCCAGCCTGACCCTGTTGTAAGCCTGCCCTGGGCTATGGTAGAGCACAAACTTTAAATGACTGCACTGATGTGGGCTTTGGGCCAAGCTGCCTCACTCCAAAGTTGAATTACAGCTGAATTCCCTCCTCAAATCCAGCAGTAGGCTGGATTTATGAACCCTGTTCAGAGCTACCTCAATTATTGCCTACATGTAAAAGCTTTTTAGGAACTCATCTTTTATAGAGATTTTGCTGTTCTGATTTCTGTCACTTACTATTAATTTTCCTACATATTTGAGACTTGAAAGACTTGGATTGAAGTATTTTTGCCACCACAGACTTGTTGAATTACCTTAAGCAGCACATTCAGTCTCTGTTTCAGTGCCCACCCAATAAGGTGAGCAGGTGACTCCACAGTTTTCTGGGAAGATGAATTTATTTAAGACTCTTCAATGTCCAGGTACTCTGGCTACAGCAGCTATATGGGTTTTCAAATGAGAAGTTGATACTCAAGCACCTTTGTTTTAATTAAAGCTGATTCAGTTTCACTGGAAATTCACAGCCAGGGTAAACAAGAGAATTTCAGGTGAAAATATGGAAGCAAATTAAGAATGGAGCAATAAATGTATTTGGGTCCAGGCTGAAAATTTCGAAGGAATTTAAGAATGGGACATTAATTTTGGGTAAAAACTGCCATTTGAAAAGTTCAGTCTCAATGTTTTAATTAAAGAGCCTCCTTTTTAGGAGAGCAGCATGTTGTGAAATAGCACTGAGCATTCAGCAGCTGTCTGTACCACAAGATGCAGTTTAAAAAGGCATTATTTTCTATAAAAATGCAGTAAAAATAAAACTGAATAGAAATCAGTGCCGTGATGTTCTCTCAGAAGAGAGCAAGGGCACTGAACTTGGCTGGCAGTGGCATGTTTAACTGCAGTGATTTTCCTTGGAAATCAGACCCTGAAGCTTTTGACCCCAAAATGCTCATTGGAAATCCTACAGCTTGCTGACAAAGTGTCTGAGTGTTTTTCTATCCCCTTGCCTGTACTCCCCGAACTTGAGGGTACATAAAGGGCTCCTCATGGTGGTGTAGAGCTCTCACACGTTCTTGGCAGAATTCTTGGAGCTGAGTCTTCAGGTTGTTTCATCTCTCAGGAACGTGTTCAAGAGGACTTAGAATTGTTATTACTTCTGCCTGAAAGGTTAGCAGATCTTCTGTGCTGTGTACAATCCAGGCATAAACTATTCTTAGCTGCTTATTCCAGATAACTTAAATAGTCTTCGGAAAGTATGCAGGGTGCTTTTAAAATATGATGTAAAAGGAGATACTGGTGTATGTGATTTGAGGTAGATACTCTGGCAGTGTCACTGGCTTGTGAGAAGAAAGGAAAAATATAGATTTAACTATGTGAAATATGGATTTAAAGCGTTTACATGGACTTACTGCTATTCCCATTGTTTTCCTGTCTGATTATCCATTTGCTTTCCAACCTCTAAAGGCAAAAATCTGGTTGGCTTGTAAGGAAAATGAGTTCATCCTAAAGAGTTGAGCAGTTTTCCTTTAGTGATTACTTCTATTCTCTTCAATTCTGACCAAAAAAAATTTGTTAACACCCCTGCATACTTCTGCTCTCCTCTGCTTCCATCCCCTTCTGCTGGGGCTCCTCCCAGAGCTTGGACTCCCCTGACCTGTGGAATGTTTGGTTTACCCAAATTATCTCAGTGTCATGACATCTCCTGTGGTGACAGACATACATGCCCTTCCATAGAGGCCGGTGGGAACCCACAGCTGAGTTTCCCCCTCTGTGGGTGACAGGGAGGCTCCCAGTGCCACCATCCCCCTGCCAGGGCACTGGCTCTGGGGCTGTGGGTTAAGTCTGGCACAGCACAGACAGAGGCTTTCAGCTGCTCCAGGATTAATGTAGATTCCCACCATCTCCTTCTGACTCTGTTTTGTGTTTGTTGTGTGTTTTAGGGTCCCCCGGGTCCCCATGGAAACCCTGGCTCACCTGGTCCCCCAGGACTGAAAGTAAGTATGAACTGGTGCGAGGAGCTTTCACCTTCCCATCCCACAGGACATCCTGGGGGAAGGACAGCTTCCTTTTATCCTTTTTAAACAAAAAGACAGTAGCTGAAGCCATTTCTCCCTCCTTCCTGCTCTCTCAGGGGCTCTGCAGCATCACAGCCAAGGCTTTTTCCTGTGCCCAGAGAGACCCTGCTTTATGCCTCCATCCTTGGCTCCCCTGAATTTCAAAGACTGCCAAATTAGGATACTGCTTAAGCTATGCCTGTGCCAGGGCACAAACTGCTGTGTTAGACAAGGGCAGTGGAATCCTCCCACTCCAGAGCTCCACCATCTCTGAATCTCTTTGCTTTCTCATTTCTCTCCTCTGGATTTTGCAGCCTGTTCCTCCACCTTTGAGTCTGGACAGTGGCAGGAGTGACTGGCAGACCCAGTGTCTTCCTCTGCTTTCTTCCTCCTGAAACTCCTTCTTCTCTCTTTCCCTCTCCAGAGTTTCTGGGAACTCTGAACTCCATCAGTCCTCCAAAACTGATCTCATGTCTTCCATCTAGATACCCTTACCTCTCCCACGAGGGCTCACAGACCTCCTGCAGTGCCAGGAGCCCTGTGTTTTGCCCTTTTCTCCTGCACACACATTCCCTCCGGGTGGCAGCTGGATCACAGCGAGGTGGGAATCACCCCCAGCAGCTGGACCCTTTCCCTTTGCCTGGGATTGAGCACAGATGTGGCTCTGGAGGGGTCCTAATCCAGTGTGCAGCAAAACCCTTCCAGAAGGTGTTTTAATTCCCAGCTCATTCTGTGTATAAGACTTTGTGTTACCTAAAGACTGTGAAGTTCCTGGAAAATTGGTTTGGATTGCTTTGGTATGATTGTTTACAAAGGAATAGGTTTATATTTTATAACATCTGTGTTGGACTAAAGAACAATGGAGTTTGGAGAGGCAATACTTAACAGAGATTTTCAGTACCAGGGACGCTGTAGGACATCTCAGCCAAACACAGAAAGGTGCGAGCAATAGTTCTGTCTTTTCATGACCTCATCAGTAGGCAGAGATGTTATGAGCACTATTGATGCTCTGGGAAAAAGATTCTGGAAACTTGGCATGCTGCCTCTACGTGATTAAAAATTAGGCACTGGAGACATGCTGGTGAACAGCAGCTGGTTTAAATTCCACATATGGCCTGAAAAGTGAGCCTGTAAAAGTTCTACATCTTAGTGTTTTGCATTTATTCTCCATCAATGACTTCCAGATCACACTTGTTGAGTTTTATAAGTGAAATCAAACTTCTTTTATCTAACTTCCAGCCCTGCAAACCTAGCCTGGTCCAAGCTGTAGAGCAAACTATGTTTCTATGCTACAGGATTTTTTTTAAAACCACTTTTAGCCTAATGATTTGTCAGAAATCATCATTTGGCTGCAAAGTTACATTCAGTTGGTCACCTAATAGAAATTAAGTCTTACTGTAAGCATTTTTCCTCCATCTCAGTGCACAGTCTGGCAGCAGGAAGTCTCAGTGGATGGAGAGTTGTAAGTCTGCAGCAGAGATTTGGTGTCATCCATCGGGCTCTGTGATATATTTTACTTTTGTCCCGCCACCATTTTCAGGATTGGTCTGTTCATGGTGCTTTGTCAGAAGAAATACTAGGTTTGCAATGGGATGTGAGAGCTGGAGCTCAGCCCAGGCCACGGCAAAGGTTCACCTCTAGCAGGGAGAGCCTGGTAAGCCATGATTACATCATCTCTGCCTCAGAAATGCTCTTTGGAACGCGTGTATCAGATGTCAGAGTTTTGACTCCCCTCCTTCCCTTCAATCCTCTGGTGTTACACCAGTCCCAGAAGATGGACTTTGCCCCAAAAAGTGGTATTTCACCCCCTTACATTTTAACTGCCTGTAAGCCTTCCCGTGGGACCTGATGTCTTCATCATAAAATCATCGAAGAATGGTTTGGGTTGGAACCTTAAAGCTCATCTCATTGCAATGCCCTGCCATGGGCAGGGACATCCTCCACTAGACCAGGTCACTCAGAGCTCCATCCAACCTGGCCTTGGACACTTTCAGAGATGGGTATCTTCTTAATAGACCCAGCACATGGCTGAAATTACGGACTTGTGAAAGCTCAGCCTAGACAACAGGGCAGAGCAGCTCCAAGCAGAACTTCTCCCTCTTGCTGAGAGCCGACAAGTGGCTGCTGGACTTGGTCTCCCTTAGGTAGCAGCTAATCTCACAGAAAAAACAAGCAGGGTAAGAAAGGAAATTGAAGTTTCCCAGATAGATACAGCTTGAAAACCATGACTAACACCAAGTCATTGTCGCTTAAGAAGGGACCCAGGAGCATAACTTTTATCAACGGAATGACCAGAGCCCTTGTAAGGTCAGGCAGCTCTATGCAAGGGCTGTGGTGTGGCACTGCAGGCTCAGGGTGATTTTATGTGTCTCCTGCCTGGTTGTAGTGCTTCAGTTGTGTTTCTGCATTTCATAGTCAACCCTGTGCAGAGCCCACTTTATTCTCACCACTGGAGCCGAGCACTTGTAATTCCTTGGATTTAGTAAGCTGATCTTTTGCACAGAGCTGTTTGTAGCTGTCAAGCCAAAATCCTGCTGATCTGCTTGGGCATGGTTTCACTGACTCCAGTGGCATTATACCTGCTTGTGCCACCTGGGAATTTAGCCTGTGGTGCTTAGCTCAGTAATTCATGATGTGAAACTGCTTAAAGGAGGATTCCTGCCACTTTCTGCATTCTGCTTGCTGTCCTTGGCAGTTGTAAAATTACTGTTGCATCTGGTTAGTAGAGACTGATTATTGCAGATAACCTCTGAAACAGCTGTAGCCACAGGCTGGGCTGGGGTCGTGACTGGGTCTGTCACCTGAAAGCTGTGGGGGGACGGGAGGGGTGTTTTTGCTAACAACTGGATGTAGCTCTCAGGATGTGCTTGAAAAATACTGAATTTTCAGGTTAGTGAATGTTTTTTTCTCCAGGGTAGCTCATCAGTTTGGCTCACTGATGTTTAAAATAGTATTAGTGGGATTGCAAAACTGGGATGTTTAAATTGCACAGCTCTAAACTTCTCCCAGGTAGGGGAAAAACCCAGAAGAAAATAATTTCTTCCTTTACAAGAGGAAGAAGTGTTCTCAGTAAGTTAAGATGGGAACGAGAGAAGCTTGTGGCAAAGCTGCTATGGCTTGGTGATGGATGAGACTTAGGTTAGCAATTCCCCTGTTGTCATTGCTGTGTAAGAAGACTCAAGCAATTAATCCACAATTTCAGCTCTCACATCCAGGCATCCATTCCCTCTGGTCCCATTGCTGATCAGTCTTGGGGACGTGTGATCCTGCTCATAGCCGAGTTCTTCACCTGTGTGATGGTCTCAGCAGTGCTGAACACAGAACCAGTGCAAAGCAGAGACCTTGCTAATGTGATCTGGAGCTTCCCAGGAGAAAACAGAAGAGGCTTGGGTTCTTTTCCGTCTCAAAGTCTTTGCATGGAACACATGGGAAGATTTAGGGAAAGTGGTGGGTGTCTACCTGCTGCAATAAATTAATTTTGCAGAGTAGAAATGAACACCCAGCGATCCCAAGGGCTGCTCTAATCTGTTCCCAGCAGTGGCAGCACCCACTGACTGCTCTGAAGCTCAAGGAGTGGGAGAATTGCCCTGATAACAGCTGCGTGCAAAGCAAGATTATCTGCATGACTTCATTTACTGTTTGGAAACCCAGCAGCCTTCATTCAGAATTTGTGCAGATGCATCTGCCTTGAATCAGCAGTGCTCCCTACAGTCCAGAGCCAAGCAGTCTCACTCCTGAGTCTCGCGGCTTGTGGAGGAGAAGGGGAGATTTACACTCTGTGCGAGGTGGGAAGTACACGTGGAATGTACTCACAGTGAGGCTGTGTGGAAAAGCAGCTCAGCTCCTGTAGCCAGAGCTCTGTGCTGCTCATGAGAAGTGCCAGTTAATAACCAGCATTGCTCCCTTCTGGGTCTCCCCTTCTCTCTAAGCACTTCACTCGACAGCCATTAATTAACCTTCCCAGCTGTCCTGTGCTGATGTGGCACACAGAGGTTGTGGCTTGTTTATGATTCATGGGGTGTTCAATAGTGACTGATCCTGGGATACCCATGTTGGCTGTGCCAGAAGAGGTGTTATGTGTGCTAAGCTTTACCTCTCCCCTACCCAAAGAACCTGGCACACTTCAATCTCTTCTAGATTTTCCTAGTTGCATCTCTCCCCCTGTTAAGTGCTCACATTACCTTTCCACCTTTTGAGAATTGGAAGTGGGATTTCCAAAGGAATCTGCTGGAATTAGATGATCAAATGCTGCTGAGATTCCAGCCTGTGTTCGTCAGAAGATCACAGCCTCAAACTGTAATTTCCCTCGTCATGGTTGTTAAGGAGGAAAATAAGGAATACTGCCATTTAAGGTCAAGTGTGCCGCTTTCTGCCAGCCTGGGAGACTCACAATTGCTCTGTCTGTAAGGGGTGTCTAATTAGTACAACTTTCTCTGCGGTTTCATCTGTTCCTCACAGTTAAAAAAGCAACAGCATCTAGTGAGTTGTCAAGAAGGATGGTTTAGCCTCAGTAATAGGCTTGGTAATTATTTTCATGATAGTAGTTGTAGACAAGGAAGGAATCGCAGCTGTCTGGTCTAATAAGTATCAAAAGTCCTGACATTGCTTTCTTCCAGTTATCCTTTCTTTAGTCAATTTAATACTGTCAACTACTACTTAAAACTCAACTCTTTAGCAGCAGTAATCAATCACCAAATCCACCCCCAGCTATTCCCGGCCACTTTAATACATTTGGGATGTTGGGGAAGACTGGGATAAAACAAAATGTTTTTCTGATTTGGAGGCTTGATGGAAGCAGAACCACATCTGTGGGCTGGGCCCTTGGATTATGTCACTAATGTAAGTTTTTCATTTCAGGGTCAGAAAGGTGATCCTGGGCTGTCGCCTGGAAAAGCTCGCAATGGGCAGAAGGTGAGATGTCACCCCGAGGCCATGGTGGGCTTTCAGACCTGTGCACACACACAGAGAGTCTGTACTGCAGCCACAAGCATCACAGCTGCTCCAATAGACTTAGGACTGCGAAATAAGGCCTAGACCATGGATTCAGGACTAAAGAGAGACAGCCCTCACTGACACAGTGCACTGAGGTGCCACCTGCCTCAGTGTTGTTGTCTGAGTGTTTATCCAATTTATCCACAATCTGCAGCCCAGTTGAAGTCCCTTGCTGCCACAGGCATGTGGATACTCCAGCCAAGTGTTTCAAGCAGCACACTGAAGGTACAGCCACGCTCTGAGCATGCGGGTGCAGCAAGAGGCAATCCCAGCGTAAGAGATAAAAACCTTGAAGGCCAAGGAAAGGATGTTCTTGCTGAGGAGCTGAGGAGCAGGGGTTTGCCTCATGCTGCAGCCCCATCAGGGTAGAGGCTTCTAAGGCATGGACCTCGCTGAGGGGTTTCCACCAAGGGCTGCTCAAACTAACACAAAGCACCTAGCTGGGAAGGAAAGCTGCTTTCTGGGTTTAGCAGTTATTAAGCATCAGACTTCTGCTAATTCTTTTCAATAACTTACAACTCCCATTTTTGCTGCTTCACAGCTGAGTGATTTTCACTGAGGCAACAAGCCCTCACAGAATTCTAGAAATGAACAGCAGGGCAATCAGGGCTCCACATCATCTACCTCAATTAGCTCTTTCAGTGATGCCTGCACAATCCTTGGTGCACAAACTGGTGTCCAGGGCAGAAGCCTGATTCTCTTCCTTTCACCATAAGTCTTGCTATAAATGCACAGCTCATGGAAAGTACTGGCCACAAGGAGCTCAGGCCCTTCATTTGACACCAGATGCCTCCATAAAGCACAGTGAGGCCACACAACTGCAAGATGGAAGGCGATGCTAGAAAACATTCAGAAGGCCAAGTCTGAAATGATGCTTTTAACTTAACAGCATGAGATGTCTTTTGAAATTTCTCATGCACTATATTGGAGTGGCATCACATGGAAATCAACCACCTGCAGGGTCTGGAACTGTTTTCTTGAAGATAATGCTTGGTGTAAAAAAGGGAGAGATACAGATCACCTTTAGCTTGTGTTAGCAAGGATTTATTCCTGTTAGCAGTAATAGGAATAAAGAGTTTCCAGCAAGAGTTTGGAGTGATGCCTAATTTTCAAGCTAGATACTTGAATTTTTGTTTTAATTTCAGTAAGAAGGCACTCCAGGGTTTTTTGACTCTGATCAGAGGAGGCCAAAGTGGGCTCCCTCAGCTGGGTTGTATGTTGGAGAGGTCTCACAGCAATGCACTCATCCCTTCTGTGATGGTTTGGGTTTGCCAGCTGGGATGTGATGCAATCCCTTTTCAGAAGTATAGGCCACTGAACAAAGTCTCCCACCAGCAGCCTGCAAAGGTTCAATCCATGCCAGCCAGGCAGGTTAAATAATTACACCACCAGCACCATCCGAACGGCAGCCATGGGCCAAGCCAGTGCAGTAGCAGAGTGTGAGAGCAAATCACAGGATTTGGCAGGAGGTACCTGTTGTTCTTATTGCATTTAAAAGCTAAAATTTCCTTGCCTTGGCGATTTCAATGCCTATTGAAAGGCGAATGAAGCATGTGACTGAATGAGATCATTGAGGGGAAAAAAAGCGCATTCATTCTGCTTGCAAAAAGCTGGACTCCAGCAGCAGCTGCCATTAATTAACCGGGGTTATTATTTATATGAGCCAGTTAATAGAGATGTTGTTTAAATCTACACTTCCTATCCAGTCAAGTTTTGAGGAGTTGTGATTAGAACCAGAAATATCAATAGCTGGGGGCTGGTGTCAGCAAAATAATTGCAGTAACTGCAGTAGGCATAGGGAAAATATTGCTGAAAACTAATTGAACTTGTTTGCTTCCTACAGGGAGATGTGGGCTTACCTGGTCTAACTGGGTTCCCTGGACCACCTGGTAGAAAGGTAAGAGTATACTTTTCTAGTGACTTAGATCGATAACTTTATTTTTAAATTTTCTTCTTTAACTGCCGAAAAGATTTAACTAAAAGTCCCAGTACCCACCCAAAGAGCCTTGTGCCTGTTTTGCAGGTGTATAACCTAGGGAGATAGGCTGAAGCAACTGCCTGAAGACTACATAAGAGTACAAAATGAAATTCTGGATACAGAATTCTGTTCCTTCTTTGTATTCCATATCCCTCTGCACCCTGACACTGGGTGTTCCTCAGCAAGCTCAATTTAGGCCTGAAGCAGCCAGTGCATTAACTAAAGGGATCTCCAACCAACAGCAATACTCAAAGGTTGGATTCAGAGCAGTACTAGCATTCCAAGGAAACCATGACTGTCTATCTTGGTAAAGAACATTTCAAAAAAGTATCTGTGTGCCTTCCCTCTTTATTTTGCTTGGAGACTGTCAGCACTGGTCAGGTTTTACTTTATTTGCTTCCATATTGATGCTTCAACACCATTACCATCACAAACAACGCATTTATGCCTAGAAAAGGGTATGAAAGGATAGAACACAAGATCTATCCCTGTTTTCCTGAGGCAGCAGCGTGTGTGTCTGTATCCATGCATTCAAGCCTGCACAGCAATGCCTCAGCAATCCATACCTGGAGCCCAGATCTTTCATATATCAAGGACATTTCAGCTCAGTTTCCAGTTCCAGGCTGTGTTGGTAGGTTGGTGTCTTTTTTGGGAAGCTGGACCTGTTGCAGGAAGCTGTTTGAGTGGGGCTCAGTGGCCATGACTCCCCTTCCCAGCAAGCCAATATTGCCACAGCTAAGCTGAACAGTTAAAATTAGCATCTTGTTTCAATCACTTTATCAGTCAATGGGCCATTGACCATACACTGTTCCTCAGGTCAGTTAGCTGCACACAAACACCTCCTCAGGTATGCTTTAAGACTCTAGGGAGAGAAAGAAGGCGTGGAGGAGGCTGAAAGGAACCCTCTCTCTGCATGATTATTTGTTGTATGCCTTATAGTAGAACCAAATTGCCAAGAGGAGGGGCTGAGTTTATTTTTCTACTCCAAGACTGGTCACACTTGGGATGCTGTGTGGAGCAGGAGCAGTTGAGTGATCGATGATGGATCTTTTGCTGTCACAAACAAGTTCTAACTAATAGGGTGCAAAGAATACCATTTTCCTGGTGTAACAGCTCATAAAACAAAACTTTGTGGTTACGATCAGCAAAATGCAATGTCAGGAGTGCAAGGACTCATAGTGGAAACAGCAGAGAAGGAATAGGAGATTGAACAAACATTCCCAAGTCCAGCACATGGCCTTCACATCTGATCTTAACTCCCACAGGACAGGGTAAAGGCAGGGGTATGCTTGTGTTTCTTCAAGTAGTGAGTAAGATGGATGTTGAAATTTTTCCTTGGTGCAGCTTAAAAACACCTCTCAGTAGCACTAGTCTGGCAGTGGGTTCGGTGTAACCTGGCTTTTATTAGCATCTTGTATTAAGAAAAAATTTCCAGCTATTGGAGAAATGTTTGGAAAAATCTTTTTTTTTTAATCTGGATTCCCTGCTGGCATTCTCCCAGTGAAAATACACTGGTACTTGGCTGAAGGTGGGCAATATATCTTGGCTACCAGAAAACAGCAACACCTTGGAAATGGGCATCCCTCCTCTTACTCCATGGAGGGGCTGCAAAAAGGGCTCTCAGGGATTTGATCTGAGAACACCATGTAGAAACCTTCAAATTGGCAGAATATTTCACCAGGAGAAACAAAATACTTTTCCCACTAAATGAAACCGCTGGCTCAGTAGCGTGAGCTGGAGCCACAACCAGCAGCATATGCGTTTGGATAGTGTGGCTCACTCCTCAGTGCCTGCCTTGGGAATGCTGACAGACTTGGATTGGACTTGTAGGATTGAACAGGCTGATTTCAGAGCACCCCCAAAGCTGTTTTAGCTCCACACATCTACAAGTACATGAAACTGCTTTAGAAGCAGCAGGTGTATTTCTCATCCTCTCCATACAGAGAAAATGGTGCTTTTGCTGACCAGGAGTTCTCAGGAAGGGTGTCAGGACTTGGATGTTCCCTCTGCCTGTCCATCTGGTGCCTATGAGGTATCTGTGGGCTTTGGCTTTTGATTTGGGGCTGCAGACCACAGCTGCCTTGGAGACAGATCTCAGCAGAGCAGCATCATTTCTCCAGAGGAGAAAACAGCAGCAGTGAGAGAGGCAATGCTTCATTAGAGTCAGAGAGCAAAGACAGAGCTGGGAAGTGGTCAGTGCTTCAAAACATCCTGTATGCAGGTCTCATTCCCTGGCCCCTTTATCCTTCACATTTCGTACCAAAGTGCAGGATGATCCCTTTAGCTAGGAGAGAGTGGATTATAAATATCACCACAGATGAGTAAATCCTTCACTGGAGTGCAATTTCCTTTCTAAATCACAGCCGTTTGTATTGAGTGCCCTGTAATCATCAGGAAATGTTCAGATAAAAGAGCAAATGCAGTTGTTTTCATACTCTCTGCTCTGTCATTTTAGTGCCATTTGAAGAGGATTTTAGCAGGTAAATACTTTCACACTGCAGCCAGCTCTAACATATACAAACTTTTCTGGTTTTCCCTCATTATAATTAACCTGAGGCAGAAATAACTGTGGTTAACTGTGAAGAAATACATGTTTGAAACTCTCCAGAGCCCAGAATATGTAGTGAGGAGGATATTTAGTAGAACACAACAGTAGCAGTCTGTCTACATACTTAACCTAAGTGCCATTCACTTACCACTACAGAAATAGCAATGTGGTACTTGGTGCAGAATTTAGTTGAGGACGTGCTTTGAGCATCCCAAAGGACCATCATGCCACCACCTACTTTGGGTGGAAACTGCAGGCTCAAAACACCCATCCACCAGAAATCCAGCTGGAGCAGAATGGTTCAGAGCAGCCAAGCCAGGCACATCTTTCTTATCAGTGGAAAAGTAAGATATTTCTAAGCTTGGTGTTCCAGCTGTCTAGAGACAAAGGTAGCTCCTGCTTTAGTCTGGAAGAATTGGGCAGAGGTCCCAGGAGAAAACCCCATGGAAATCTAAATTCCAGAGAATGACTGGAGATGCTGAACCCAGGGATGTTTCTGTTGGCAGCTCTCACCTTCAGGCCAGACACCCAACCAGGGTGGAGCATCCTCCCTCCTTTCTGCTAAGCCTCTGTCGAGGAGCCAGGGAGAGGATGAGCAGGAGAGGGTTTCATGGGGCATATTCCTGGAGAGGGGCAGGGAATCCTGTGTGCTGGTCCTCCTCCAAGAGCTGCTGAGGCACTTCCAATGAGGAGTGTCTGACTGAAATGCTCTCACAACATTTGGAGGAAGGACCCTCGGGGTGGTTCAAACAAGTGTCTTTCAGGTCAGCCTTGTCAAGAGGTGCAGCTCTGTCCCCAGCCATGGTACATCAGCAAGGCCAAGCAGAGAGAACTGGTGAGAAGGGAATCAACATCTTTCCAGGCCAGACTGTCTGAAATAACAAGGCAGGAGGAATGCAAAGGGGAGCGGGTAGTGGCCAGGATGGCTGAGAGCGTTGCACACCCTGCCAGCAAAAGCTCAGGCTGCAGGTCTGGAATAGCCTGTGGGAAGAATAAAAAAGCTGTTAAGCAGAGATGTGGACCTGGGAGCAGAAACAGTCCCGGGTTCATGTGGTGAGTGGAGCCAAAGGCCAAGTGCTCGGTCACCCCTGGGTCTGGTGATGGCTTCCAGAGCAGGAACAGTCCCTGTGGGGTTCACAGACAGATGAGGTGAGCTGGAGCCCAGGACAGGGTGAGTAGCAGGGACTGAGGTACAATTAGTTGTAATCCACCATTGAAAGCAATTTGTTATTTCTCTAGTATTTGTGCAAGGATTGTTCCACATTTATTTTTTTCTCTCCCATTTGTTTCAAGTTAAATTTTATGCGCTTTTTTTTTTTTCTTAATCTTGCTGGTAGCCCAGCTAAACAGTCATCTCTGTAACTGAGTTTAATCTCCTGCTCTGCTTCTCTGATGGAAGTGAATTTGTTTTAAACAGCTGAAGCAAGATAGTAAAGAAGAGAGAAAAAAACTGAAGTGTTCATCACATACAGAATTTACTCTATTTGGAGGGAGCTCTAGGTAAATCCAGGAGAAAGCAAACTCCCTTAAAAGACACACAATGCTCAGTCTGCAGTCAAACAGGCTGCCCTTGTCCTGCTCCAGTGTCTGCATCCCCCAATAAATGAAATAATGACAAACTGAAGCAGGTTTATGAAAGACCTGTGAGAATTATTTGAAGCCTGAAACACTTGCCAGTAAGCAAGGTGGATTAAGAAACTCATTCTAACTAATTCAGCAGAGAGAGCAGGTTGAGAGACAGCTTGCTCACCATTTTTAGTAGCTTCATAGTGAAGGACTCTGGATCTTGTAATAATTAGATTAGAAAAGCTGGAAGCTGATCAAGTTCAAGGTAGAAAAATGGAAGTTTCCCGTGATAGTAAATGGTTGTTTTGTTGTTTCTTGTGGCATTTCAAATTCTAAAGCAAAAGTAAGAGCTCTGAAACACAAGTGACTCATGTTGCTGTAGTCCCCAATGTGCTCAAAGCCAACATTTCATTCTACGGGCCTGTGGTTTCCTGAGGATTAAGGGCAGCCTTGCTCAAGGTGTAGATTACAAACAGACAGATCTGAGCATGGAGACCACTCTAAATGTGTTCATGGAGCAATTCCTTCTGGAGTATGCACCACCCCAGACCGCAGCAGGGCACATCAGCAGGTTTGGGTGGTGCAAGCACAAAGCAGCTCGATAAAAGTTTGCCTGTTTTGTGTAATGCTGTCTAAAATCCTGCTTCTCCTCAGAACTTTAGTCCCACCTGCAAAGAGAAATTAAAACCAAACCCAGATTATTTTACTATATTTTTGTTTCTTAGTATTCATCTCCTCCATCCTATTTTGACAGGGATATAAAGGCTACCCTGGACCACTAGGTCACCCTGGAGACCAGGTGAGTTTTCCCACTTCCCAACAGGGGACCTTTAAGGGAGGGCTGGATTTGCTTGCTGTGATGCTGGTTTGGTTCTGGTACAGCCTGCCTGGTGTGGACAGCCAGCTCCTTCCAGGGCAGCTCGGCACACACCGGGATCTGAGCACACACACGGACCCTGCATCAACGGGATGGTGGGAGGAGACTGCCTTGGAGTTTCTAAATTTAATTTCTGACTTTCACTGCTCAGCCACACTAAGTTTACTTGGGGGAAGAAAAAACAGCTCACTGTCCTCCCCCTTTATTTGTCTTTTTACATTAATTTCACTTGGACTTTACTAACTACACTGTGTTGAGTATATGTCACTCCCTTCCCAAAGCCCATTTCCCCCCTCCCCTTTTCTTCCCCCTCTTTATTTGGTTAAGTTTGATGTTTGCAATGCAGTAAAAAAAAAAGGCAATGAATAGCAGGCCCTGTTAGCAATGATGTTAAAGGATATTATACATGAATCCATTTAGTTTTGAAGAATTTTGGCAGTGCTTTCCCACCAGCAAAACGGTTCCACATGCCAGATATAGATGCAGCCTTACACCTTCTCTTAGCATCCTTGTTCCAGACTATCTGCTGCTTTCCCTGCCAATGAAGGGAGAAGGAGAAACAGCAGCACTTGCTTAGTGTATGGATCCTATTGACTTGGCTTCTCTGTGTTTTCCCCCATTGTTAATTAACTTCATTTTCTACCCTTAATATTTTTTTCTGCTCAATAAATGCACATCAGGTTAATCCATTCCACAATGATGCAGCTAAAGACACTTCCTAAGTGGGACATTCACCTGACCTTTTGTGCCTTTTCTTTTTTCTCTCCAAAGGGTGAACGAGGACCAGCTGGAAGTCCAGGTGCCAAAGGTTATCCTGGCAGGCAGGTGCAGTAAATCTCATCGTGCTGTGCACACAGTAGGGATTTGGGTGTGCAGGTAGCTAAAGACATGCCCCACTAAGGACAGTGCAGTCCTCTAGAAAATGTTGGTATATTTGAATATTTGATCTCTGAATATTTTCCTTCTTTCCTCCTCAAGATGATGTACCAATAACACGGTCTTTAAACTCTGAAATATTGTTAGAAAGTATTTCGTGCCTATGATAGATAAAACCGGAATTTCTGTAGCAAATTCTGACAGATTTTTCTTCAGTATAACAACAGGGAAAAAACAGAACAGCAGAGCAGAGAAAGACACCTGCAAACTGCTAACCCTCCTCCTTTAGGCATATTTTGCATCTAATGTTGGACAAGCTAGAAACCTGGGATGGAAAAAGGTGTATTTATTATTGGAGGAGGAGATTTAGATGAACTCTCACTAGTAAAATGCACTGGCATAATCATATGTATACACACACAAAACATTATGCATGAACTGTAAATATATATAAAAATCATATTTGCAGCTGCAAAAAAGATTATGAAAGAATCAAGTCTTTGTTCTCATGCTGAAAAAAACTACATAAAGACAACTTTAGGAATGGAGGAGTGTGTGTTGAGTAATGGATCAAGACTGGACACACTGTTGTCCTACGGATGTAAGATGCTTAGTAGTGGAAAGGAAAGAGGAGAATTTGTAAGACCCTGAAAAATGGAATCTTTTGGAGGACAGAACATCCAGCCCTATAACATTTTGTGGTGAAGTGAGTTTGTTGCGGTTTTCCTAAAATGGACACATTAATGTTGGATTCTGCCACGTTTATCTCTAAGCCAAGAGACCAGGCATATCTCAAAGATCCCAAATGCTCTGTCCTGAGTCTTTCAGACTTATCATGAGTTTGGATGTGAATTTTTTATGCAGATGTGTAGGTTATTGGATTAAATGTGAACCAGATCTGCAGAACAAGTCTGCATCTCTCTGCCTCAGACTGTCAATAATGTATGACCCATTTTAAATTGAAAATTAAACTGATACCTTGCTTGCACTCCGGAGAGTGCAGATGGCAGAACTGGATGGGAGCTTTATGCACCTGTCTAAATGCTCCATTCATACTCTGAAAGGCTCTTAGAGCTGAGCATGCCAGAGTCTCCTAGGTGTGAATGTGTGTTAGATAACCAATAAGAAGAGGTCCAGGAGATTTTGGACATACAAGGTTAATAAATGCTGTTCAGTAATTCAGCCCATCAGATAAGCAGGATGAAATCTGTGCCTTGACATTCAAAGAACAAAACTGCCTTCTTAAAATGTGGTTTGGGTAAGGAAAGTGATTTTTTTTTTTTATTTTTTTAAGGCAGCTTTTTTCAGCCTATCTGAATGCTGTGTGTATCCTGCATCAGAGCTGTTTACTTTACTGAGATTTTACTACTTGTTACTCCTGTCAGCTGTGCTGGCTCGGCAGCAGTGGAAGAGAGCACTTGGCTCGGGTTTGATTTGTGCATCACAGGCAGGATTGTAACTTCACCCCAATGCTTGAAATCTTTGGCAATGATGCAAGAGCCGGGAAAGAGCACAACCAGACTTTCACATCCCAGGCTGAGCCTGCAGTGCTGCCAGCTGAAGAAAATATGGACTTAGCCTTTTTTTTTTTTTTTTTTTTTTTTCCCCAGAAAATCCCATCAACATTTGGAACTAGAAAAAAAATTGATCTGGTAACTTCCTAGAAGACAATAAACATGAAAATTTATTTTGCGTTTTTACACTTTCCTTCTTTGCAGTAGTTTAAGTGAGCAGCATTAGGCATAGAGTTAGAATGGGGAATGATTTGTCAATCCTTTCCATAGCTGATGTTGCAAAAGGTTAGAGATATCCCAGTACCTGCATTGCTAAGTGACTTTCTAGGCTGCAGAAATTAGACTTTATCATTGCATCAGTGTTCTCTAAGCAGGTATTGGAACACATTTGCTATGCATGTGTTTGCTTAGGCAGGAAGATGAATGGAGAGCTGTTGGGCACAGAGCATCACTGTGCCTCGCATCCAAAGTGTAACACAACCTCTGGGCACCCCACTGCATCAGCCCTTGTGGTCTTTATCATCAGAAATCTCTACTTCAGCCCCAGGGAAGGCTCACTGTGTGCAGCAGTCTCAGGTTCTGCTGAGTCCCAGCTCCCTAACAATGGGAGATCTGTTATTTGTATCATTTTGTCTTTTTTTCCTCCTTTGTTGATACTCCCTGGACTCTTAAAGCAAAACCTTAAAGCAGAACCACGCAGCACTTAAAGCTTTAAGAGCTTTAAGAAGCACTTAAAACAGAACCACGAAGGGATGGTGCCTGGGGGGTTGGCACTGCTCGTTATTTTAAGTTAAAGCTTGTCCACATTTGTCTTTGTTTTTTCCCTTCTGTTCTAGGGTTTACCTGGCCCCATAGGGGAATCTGGCCCAAAAGGCACTCGGGTAAGCAGCCTTTCATTTGGCTTTTCTCTGCTTGTTTTTAATCAAAGGCTTCTCAAGAAATTTTATGTTTGATTTTGCAATGCTGAAGCTAGTTGCTTTAATTTGTTGAGTTTGGGGGATTTGAACTGTGCACCGCTTGTTTATTGAAGCACCGTTAAGTTTTTAAAATTAAACATGGAATGTACCATGATCATTCCCCAATAGTGCTGGTGATAAAGTCAGCCTCTTCAGAGCTCACATTTCAGGAGAGGAAAGAATGGCTTACAAATTCCTATCAAAGCCTGCAAGCCCCATGTCCCAAAGGCCCCTTTAGTTTCAATCAGTGTGGTTCAGCGGTCTTTGACCACACTGAATATAGGCTCATTTGGGTACAGGCCTGGTTTGGGAGTGATTTATATTATTATGCACAACAGCAAGCCAGCATCTTGAAGCCATGTGCAAATAAAAACAATATCTCCATCCTGCCTGGTTTCACTCACCAAAAAAAATTACTGGGGTTTTATTCTCACTGCAAAGGATTCTTTTTTTATTACTACTTAAGTCTTTTGTTAATCACATTTTGCTCTTTTCCTGCAATTATAAATTCACAATGAGATTCTAAGCCAAGAAACCCCCCCATTTCTCTAACACGTGATACTTTCTCTGTATGCAGTAAATTCAAGCAGCTGGCTTTCATCACTAGGAAAACAAATGCTGACCCTGTAGCTAGCAGTATTCCTGAGCTAGGGAAGGGAGATGGCACATTCAGTTCCTGCAGGAGAGAGGAAAATCTGAGAGCACAACTTGCTCACCCCACTTCTGCAAGGGCTGAAGTTTTCCCTGGGGCATCTCTTTCACTGGTCTAACCAGGACCTTGTGTAATTATCGGGTGGTAGATGTGCAGAATGTAAGATGTGAAAGTTACTTTCCACTTTGTACCCCTGAGTGCTGAGGACTGAAATATTTATAAATATCCAAGGAAGCCTTTTCTCAGTTCAACCACAGTCAGTCAGAATTGGGTGCTAAGGTGAGATATGTGCATTTTGTGCATTTCTGGACTCTTCTTCATCCTCCACCTCTACTTTCTCCTTCTCCAGGAAAAGTTTGGGAGTTATGTGGTTTCTTTTAGGATTCAGGAGGCAAAGGCAGACAGGATCATTTTAATGTAGCATTACTTCCCAGCTAGGTGTTGTCCCTAAAGGAAACACAGGGAGCGATGGACTGGTGAAAAAGTTTGGTGGGGTTGGCAGATAGAGATTTAGCGATGAGGGAGAAAGAAAGATGAGAGAAAAGCAGTGTTAGCACTTGGCTCCTGTAATAGTGAGGTGCCACGGAGGAGGCTCCCTGCTGAAATTCACTTCCTCTGGATTCAGCATGTTTGGCACCAGTGGGGCCTTTGCAGAGGCCCAGCACACAAGGTAACTTTGTCCAGGCTGCTGAGCAAAGGGATTAAACACAAGGCTGCCATTGTGGTGAGGGAAGGGAAACACAGTGTTTTATACAGCATGTCTTGTCTCAGCAGGACCCCAAGGCCACAGAGAAACCTGGAAACACAATGTTTCTGATGAGTGTGGAAGCAGCAGGTTTTATGTGAAATGTGTTGGTGCAAAGGTGGTTTCCCTATAGTTTGGATCTCTGTGGATGTACAAGTTCAGCTTCACATCAATCCCCTGAGCCTGGGATGTCACGTTCAGCCTCTCCCAGCCCAGGCAGGGCTTTCAGTGCTCAGGATGACAAAGCTCTGCACAAGGTCTTGGTGGTGCAGGGACAGGCTTTGGGCAGAGCTAGGACTGACTGCAGGGTGGTGGCAGCCCTGGTGCCAGAAAAAGGGGGGGTTTGCCTCAGAAGGGGCTGCAGTGTGTGACCACCATGTGACAGAATACAAACAGAAAGGGCTTGGTGCAACAGGACAGCTGGAAATGAGTGTAAAAGGCAAAGAAAGAGATGAAAGGAGGTGTAGGTCTGTGGATTACTTTTGCAATCACTCTTGCTAACATCAAACAAAGCTCCATTTCCCTCAGGTACGTGTAGAGCCAGCCCAGGTAAGGTTTCTTCTGGCTGTCCTCTTCCTGTCTGGAGTCCTCCTGATCCCTGGTGTGAGGGTATGTGCCCTTGGACTACATCGTGGAAACCAGCACCATGCAGTCCATGGGCATATACACTTGCCTCAAGGTTTATTTCATCATGGCTGCCACTGACCAACGCTGGAGGTTACTCTGTTCTTCAGGAAACACAGACTGACTGGATGCTAATGGAGAAACGTGCTTAACTACTTGTTTCCTCTTTTCTTTAGGGGTATATTGGTCTCCCAGGATTATTTGGGCTACCGGGGGCTGATGGAGAACGAGTGAGTATTTTGTGAAGAAAACCTTGGTGTGTTGGTTGAATGCAGTTCTTCAGAGCCTGATGTAATCTTCTCTATCCCTAGTTCCTGAGGAAGGAGGCAAGCATGCCTAATGCTTAACTATCCCTTCCTTAGTCTCTTCTTACCCTTGAATGAAGACCTGTGTCCCTGTATAATGCTGATGTTCAGCTGAGGAGAACCCAGGCTTCAGACACAACCATCAGACCTCGCTGTTGACTACAGAGGAGTTTTTATATATTCTCCTTCACTTAAAAACCTGCCATCCCTCTCCCCTTTGCCAGTTCATCTTAGTGAGGTGGGGCAGGGTGAGGAGAATGTACATGGAGATTCCCTGCTCCCACAGGAATGACCTCCCAGCCACACTGTGTCAGCATTTTGTGTGTCTGACTGGAGATGTTTGGAAAGAGCCTGGCTCTCAGAAGGGACAGTGCTGGGCTTTCTGAAAATGGCTTTATTTCCGGTTGCATTGAGTTGGGCAGTCAAGAATGGAGCTGTGGCTGTGTCCTCCCTTCCTCCCATTCTTTTCATCGTGCCTTCCCCAATCCCAAGTGTTCAGAGCTTTACAGGACATCCCTTGTTTTTCCACTCTCCATCTCCACATCCTCCCACCTGCCTGATCTCCTCCCATCCAAGTACCCCCTTCTTCCCGCTACAAGAGCTCCTAAGAAAGGTCACTGGAAGATGAGCACTGTTTGATTCCAGCCTTTTGTCCCTCAAATGCAAGCTCTGGAAACCAGAGAGGCCTCAGGACCATGTGGGAGTGAGCATGTGTGTGTCTGCCTGGGAGGGGCCTGCCCTGCGCTCTGGCGACACTGATTTAATGCTTGTGTAACTAAATAAGAAACATAAACAGAAGTTCTGCAGCAAGTGCCTCGGCGGTGGCCTTCATTCGCTTCCAGACCAGTAGCTTAATGACTGCTCCTGCTAAGCACAGCCCCAGCCTGGGGATGCTGCCTGTGTGTGTCCTCGGGAGGCCATAGTTAATGTGTGAAGGTTAATTGTCTTCTGCTCTCGCAGACGACTGCAAGTAGCTGACATTATGATTCTCAGACAATGCTGCAGTCATTAGCCTGTTTTGCATTCTCCTTTCTCTTCTCGTTTTGTATTGTTGGTTGGCTGTTTGATTTCTCAACCAGAACTTCCCCCCNGAGTTCCTGGGAAGAGGGGCAAGATGGGTAGGCCGGTAAAGTTTTTCCTCGTCTATTATGCAGACATTGTTGAATGAAACTGGAAACCAGACATTTGGTTTTTGGCTGGGTCCCTTCATATCTTCAAACAAACCTTTCCATGTCTGTCTTCTCAAGCAGGAAGAAAACCAAAGATAGAGATACTGCTCTGTTCCTTTCTTCCATGCTCTGCTCAACTCACAAGCATTAGAGCTCTTTTTCCATGCTCGCTTGGATCTTACACTTCTCAGATTTTCTTCTACATCTTCCCTCCTGTCCTGCCTCTGGCCAATTGTTTCCCTGGATGTATTTTTTAATTCCCAACCATAATTACAGCATCCCAGGTGTCTGTACTGGCTCTGTTCCATCTCCTGCTTTTCACTCCCACCCGTTCCATCACACTGTCCTTTTCTTGCTGTGTCTCTCTCCAACCCTTGTCCCATCCTGGTTTGTGTAATGCAAGTGTGGTTTTGTATAGAAACTTTTTTGTCCTTGGTGATGTAATAGATCAGGGAAGATGTGTTTGAAAAGCAAGGAGACCAGGTAGATGTGAGAGCTCGGCCAGGAGGAAGAGGTTTTTGCAGGTAGGGCTGAAAACAACTGTGAGAGCTGTGTAGAAGAACAAGGGGGGCTGTGCTGACTAGCAAAAAGCAAGAGCAAGTGGTAAAAATACTGAAATGAGCAGAGGAAACAGGGAAAGGACAGAAAGGAAAGACTTTACCCCATCAACCCTCTTCCAAGCAGTTCTGTATGCCTCCTTTAGGAAGCTGGATAAAGCTTTTTGCTCCAGGAATCAGCAGAGAGCTCAGGCATGCTGGAGCTCTGTTGTATCTCGTTGCCTTTGCACCTTGTCCTTCATGTTAGCCTGAGTTTCCTTTGACCTCTGGACATCATTGCACTCACAGGCTTCTTGCGAAATGTCCACTCACCCACACACAAAAAAATCCAGTGCTTTCCCCTTGCCCCCCTCACCTGGAGCACGTCCATCCCAGGAGTCCCACACCCACCACTCGCTGATGTTCTCACTGCGAAGGCCATGCAAACACCTCAGCAGTGCCACATCCATTCCCCCTGTCCTTCTCTGCCTGGGATGGGGAGCAGTCAAGCAGATTTTTTGGAGGGGTACTGGAAATCTCTACCAGATCTTTTGCAAGCTGCTGGTTGCACCAGAAACCCCCGTATTGAATAAGTGCAGAGCCCGTGGTGTAACCATGACTCACTGGCCAGGGCAAAACAAACACAGCAGCTGTCATTAGGTGCAGGGACTCTGCTCTCTCTGCATAGAGCACGCTGCAGGCTCAAAGCCTTCCAGCTGTTGGTTGGCCAGGATTTGTAATCTTCCAGGCAAGGGTTTCGGTCTGGCAGTCATTGCTACAAGCAAGGGGCTCCCCTGAGATCAGCGGGGAATCTCTCAGCCGTGGAGGCATTTAGGCTGGGATCTAGGGAAGGGATTAAATGGCTACGCATGAGCACCTTTGTTCTGTTTGGCTCCTTCAGAGAGTTTTGGCTCCATCCCTGTTTTATGATATCAGGTTTAATAAGAAATCTTGAATGGACTGATGCTGACGATTTGTACTTCCGAGCATGAACAGAAAGATTAAGTGACATCCACTGTTATTCACAGGAAGTCTGTGGGAGAAATGGAAAGCAGGAACCAGCTGACCTGATTCTCTTCCCAACACCTATCTCCTGGCCAGTGCTGCCTCCCAGCTGCTTTGGGGTTTTCGGGAGCCTTCTGGGATTTCTCTGGTTTCTCCCATCCCCACACCCTTAGGTTTGCCGGCACGGCTGCTGTTCCTGTGCTATCTCAGTGTTGTCATTGCAGGGGGGAGTTCCTGGAAGCCCTTATTAGCTGCCATCAAAGCTGGTGAACGCTCTGGAGAGGAGGGAGAGAGTTGGTATCACATATATTTCTGTACCTAGCTTTGTTTGGGATGAGAGCTGGCAGTGGTTCAGTGCTCAGCTGAGGAGGAGCGGGGGGCTGGGGGAGGTTGAATGTGACACCGTGGGCCTCTGAGAATGATGTAAGAGGGAATGATTAAAATAGAGGAACTGGACATGAGTCAGATCTTGAAATCCTTCCAGAGAAGTTAAGTTTTGCAGAGCTGTGAGGGACATGGTGAGTCTGTTGTGGAAACAGCTGACTCCACCTCTTGTTTGGCTCTCCCTGCCCAACATCAGTGATGCAGGAGGCCAGTGCATCCCAGCAGATGGGCCCTGGAGAAGGAGAGGGCTGGGGGTGGTCTGGGGGGAGGGTTATGATTGGAGTCCAGTGCACGAAGGAGGCTGAAACAACATGAGTCTGTACGTCTCTGGATCTGCCTGTTTTAGAGGTGGGCTGGGGGGCTGGAGCTGATGCAACTGCTTGCTTAAACCTTCAGTCTTGCCAGTGCAGTGGCTGAAAAAAATTGTCTTTTTATGGTATTTTTTGTGGATTTTTATGGTGTTCAGTTGAGCAGCTGGGGAAAAAAAAAAAAAAAACCAAAAAAAACCAACAAGACCCCATCAGGGGTGCTGGGGGAAGGAGTGAGAGAAGCTGTTCATACCCTGTCTTGCCATGCAGAGGCAATGTGTCAGTCCTGGTTCATCTTTAGGAAGGAGCTGTGCTGCCACTGTAGGAAATGACTCATAGGAAGAGTAGGAGATAGAACTAGCTCAAGGAACATCAAGCTGTTCTTATGCTGTGGGAGATGGGTAGCCACAATCAGAAGTGTCTGCACTGCAGATTGTATTAAACTTCAAATAGAGTGGAATATTTTCAGAAGTTCTTAAGCCATACTAGAGGAAAAGACTTTAAGGCAAATTTTCAGGAAATGTATCCAAAGAGCTTTGAGCTCTTTTTTAGTTCATCTTTGGTTTTGATGTGTGCTTATATTTCTCTTTTTCGCATAGAGTGTCAGTACTGCACCAGCTGTGCTATTTTATACCTATGGTTTTTTGCTTACAATCTGTTTTGTTAGTAGTATTCTTTTAAAAGAGATAGAAAAGAAGGAGCAAAATTTAATTCAAAGACATACTTAGTAATTTTGAGGTTCATCTGAGGTCTATCCACAAGTCAGTCAAACTCAAGTGAGGTTTCCTTATAGTTTTCTAAGAACCTGGTGGTGCTGCTGGTCCTGTGCTCGGAGCCTCACTGTGTCAGCTACCATGCAAATACCTTGTGAAAGAAAAGCCCTGGCCCAAAGGGTCCACAAAACAGCACAGGATCAGACCATCCTCAGGGAAGGATTTGGTAACAGCAGCACGAGCAAGCCACTAACACCACAAGCAGGTATCTCTGCTTCCCTGCCCATCTCTGTGCTCATTGTTCTGGTTTCTCTCCATGGCATGCAGTGTCACACAAGCTCCTTGGCTCTTCCAGCTCTGTGCAAACCAGCGATAACACACTGTCCTTGGAGAGCTCTCCTTTGAACTCAGCAGCTGAAGCTTAGAGTGGAAATGCCAAGGATTACAGCTCATGTGTCAAGGAAGAGGTGCCATAAAATGGCACACGGATTTCAAGTAACAGGGATTGGCATGTGAGTGAGTCCAGCAGTGTCCCTCCCCTGCCACCCACATCATGGGGGCTGTGAGAGCCAGCAGTGACCTGGCAGCCACTGGAACCAGGCTCAGTGTTCACTGGGAGCACCAGTACAGTGCCAGGGTGCTGGAGCTGGCATCCCCTTCCCAGGAGCTGACCACAGTCAGGATCACCCTGTCCAGCTCTCAGCTTGTGACACAGTGGCACCTTCTCACCAGGCTGTTTCTCATGTGTGCTGTCTTCTTCTGTGTTTACTTATCATGCCTTAACTCCTGCCTCCGGTGAACACCAAGTTGCAATAGATTGGTTTTTTCTTCATCTGATAAGCTGTCAGAAGGGCATGTGATACTCCTGCCCTCCCCACCAGCGTGAGTAGGCTCTTGCATCATATGAAAAGGCATCAGTTGCCTCATGGGAGACTCTGGATAGCCAAAAGCAGGGCTACCTCTGGGTCAGGAAGGTTCTGTTTTGTAGCCTCCCCCAACCTTTGGATGGGTGGCTGAGATAGATCAATCCTGAACATCAGAGTGTGGGGCTTTGGCAAGGTACACAGGCTCAGCTATTGTCCATGAAAACAGTGGGGAGACTTGCTCTGCCATGTGTCTGGAAAGGCTGGCATAACCACAGATCACCGACAGAACAAATGTTGCTTCTCTCCGTAGGGACTAAGAGGATAAACAGCTCCTCTCTTGCTCCAATCTTTTCTTTGCTTTGGATGCAGCTGAGACCCTTCCTTGCATTTGGAGTGAGCCAAGTGTCTCCTGCACCACATGAGTTGAGATTTGGGAAACTGGTAACAGCATTTCACAGTACTCTCAGATGTGGCCAGCTAAAGCCAGGGGAGAAATGTGTGGGCTGAAGACCTGTGTGTACAGGTAAATCCACAAGACGAGCTGCAGGAAGGAGCACAAATAGTCTGTAGGAGCTAATGGACAGGACTTGGGTAGCTCTGTTTTGTGCCAGTACCCCAGCACAGCACCAAAAAGTTTGGTAACTTTTTCAGGAACTGATTAATTTAAGAATATAATATGCTTTTAATCATTCTGTTTCATGAAAAGTCCAGTGGAGGTCCTGAAAACTAGCCATGAACAAAGCTCCGCTTTTAACGAGAGAGTTTTTAGCCCATGGATCGGATGTTTCCTGTTAGCCATTTAAGTAAATTCTTTGCTTTTTTTTTTTCTTTGTTAACCTAAATTTTTTAAATAGATGTGGTTTGAGCCATCAGTGACTTTTTTTAATGCTGAAGTTGGACACTGAAGCTGGGAAGCTGGTCTGATCTCTCCACCCCTCTGGGCCTGGTTCACCACTCTGAAATGCAGGCATGAGCCCAGAGCTAATGTCACCATCTCTTTTTGGCCTGAGCTGTGTTCCACATGTCTGGAGTTTCCCAAATCTCTGTGGTGAGGTGCTTGCGTGATTACTTCTCACATGTTCCTATGTCCACGATTACAACATTCAAATAACCTGGCGAGGTGGACAATATCAGTATGTATTTCATTTTTTTAAGAATGGGCAAAACAAAGTACTGAAAACACAGGGAAAAGGGTTTGAAAGGTGCCAAGAGCTGTAACTTCCACTGAAAGAAAAGAAACAATCCCAAAGATATTTGGGTTTTTTTCAAGAATGTTCCTAAGAGACTTGTCCATCATTATTCAAAAATCTCATGAGGAACTGAACTAAGGTCTCCCAGGTATCTTTAATCCTTCAAGGAAAAGCTCATTCATAAATCAAAGCTCAAAAATTATTCTCGTTAGAAATTATAAGGAAAAAATAATACAACTGTCACCTCTGAGTCCGAAAACATTTTGACCCCTAAAGCTGCTTGACTTTCTTGAATAGGAGGCTGCTTGATTTGGAAATGATGCCCATAGATGAGGAGCAGGGGCAGGCTCAGTGGTCTCTGGCATTAGGCCAACATGTTTGTGCAGTAGTAACTTGGTTAGAGCTCTGCAGATTGGGAAAAGATCCCATACCTGTGGAAAAGGAATAGAGCAGGAGTGTGGAGGGGCTGGCATTTCACTTGAGTGATGTTTGGCTGGAGGGGCTTCAGGAAATGTTTGTTGTGTTGCTCCTGCTATGCTCCCACAGCTGGAGGGATAGTTATGTTTAGAAATGCCCTGAAATCTTTGTCCCAAGAGGTGACACGGAGTGTGAAGTCTCCCTGGGGAGAAAGCAAAGCTTCCTTTCAGGTGGCAGAGGAGCAGAGCTGCAGCAGGACCCTCACTCCATCCCCAGCCAGTGATGACATCTCCCTCTTTGCAGGGATGAAAACTGCCTAGACCCAGGGGAAGGCAGAGGTCCCTTTGTAGCTCTTGAGTTACAGCTGGTGGGAGGCGCACAGCAGGAGCACAGCGTCTGCCAGGCTCCCTTTGGGGTGACTCCTGCTGGGGCTGAGCCACCCCCTGCTCACCTGTGGAGGGGCTCAGTCTGCTGTCCACACCAGGAATTCTTTCAGAGGTGTGAGCTGCCAACATAAGCTACACTTGTTTGTTTTATTCTCCTTCTTTTTTTCCAGTGAATGCTTTCTCTCACCCTCAGCCTTGCTTCTCCTCCACCTTTTTTTTTTTCTTTTTCCTCACTCAAATTGTTTGACTTGCAAGTTCCATCCCTGGGGAGGCTCCTGGGCAGTGATTCACCTGGCTGGAGCCAACTGGCAAATAGAGTCTTTTGCAGACAAGACAGGAGGGCTGGTTGGTTTGAGCAGCTTCACCTTCAGCCAACAGGAAAATAAAATCCTATTTTTGGAGAACGATTCTGTTGGCGTGAAGACCTGCCAGGATTCTTCGGAGCAGCAGCTGCCAGAGTGCCTCCCTTACTCCTTCAGGGAAAGTGCTTTAAACTGAATCAGATGCTGTATACATACAGCACACCCACCCACACGTGAACACCTGAAAGGACTTTGGCAGAGCAAAGGACACCATCTGTGTCACCTGCTTCCCAGGGGGACAGCTGCTTCCAGGGACAAGAGACCAGGAGCAGTGCTTTGGCTGACAACAGCCAGCAGAAAGGGCAGGCTGCTCTGTTTGCTTTAAGCAGAGGAAGAAAGGAAGGGGAGGTGGAGGGGGATGTAATCCCCTGATGCAGGAGGAGCTGGTTCCAGTGTATGTCTAGGTCTGGTTGTTCTCAGCAGGCGTCTCGTGGTGCACAAAAGGATGCCCTTTGCAGGGAGTGGGGATGAAAAGGAATTAAGGCGCTGTTGGACCATCTCAAAGATAGAGACTTTGTTACTGCTTCAGAGTCAGACTTCTCGGTGTAACCTGGGATAAATCGGTTTCTATCTCTCTGTGTCTCTGTTCACCGAGTGCAGTGAGGACAAATTGGGTTGCGTCGTCGTTGGCTTGGGGACAGGGGAGCACAGGAGCACCTGGATCTTGTTAGTCCAAAGCATCTGCTTGTGTGCTTTCTCTCCAACTCCTCCCCAAGCATCATCTTGCCTCTTTCATTGAACTCCTTCAGACAATGTGAAATCCATTCAGCTGGATGTTTTCCCCCACCTCCTCTCTGAATTTCCCAGCTGTGAGATAGAGCCAAAAGTTTTGTCATACCTTACTGGAGCGCTGTGGAGGAGCACCCCGCCGGCTCTTGGCCAGCACAATTTGTTAGTCGAGCATTTTCTTCCTAGTTCTGCTGCCATTTGCCATTCCCTTCCCTGTCCTGATCCTTCTCTGTATGTCCCATCCCGCCCACAGAGCGGGCAGGATGCATGGCTCTGTATTTTTCACTGGGGTGTTTTCCTTTGCTGTCACAATTCTTAAGCATAATTTCCAGGGGCTAGTTTTCCTGAAAAAACAGCACCCTGAAAAATGATGGATTTTCTGTACCAAAATCCCTTCTGCACTCACAGGAGACTCCGAACCTGCTGGACTCTTTAATCTCTTTCAAAAGTCTCCTGTAATGGGCTGCCAGTTGTGACCCACCTGTCTGCCAGCACCATAAAATGAGCTGCCTGCCCCAAACTGAGCCCCCCTCAGTTTGGGCTCCTCAGGCTGTTGGAGCAGTGCATGGGAGAGCAGAGGTATCACTGCTTAGGGGAATGAAACCAGTGGGATAACAAAGTCTGTTTTAACTTATAGGCTGCTTGTTTTAGTTGAATAGTGCTAGTTCTGTTCCTGGGGAACATCCTTCTCTTTTAGGCTCAGGCAGGAGAGGCACCAAAAAAATAGCTTTTACAGACGTATGAGATCCAATAAATTAGAACACTGTGGTCACTGAAACTGTTATTGTGGTTTAAACTGCTACTGCTTACCCCATGGAAACAAAGTGCTTTCTTTTTCATTAGGGGCTGAGAAGATTGATTGTTTCCTGCTGTGCAAGAGCTGTGCTGGGATAGCTTTCACAACCTGGTTTGGGTCTTTGCAGACTGTATGGATGCTGAAATATCCTGCTCCATGCCACAGCCACCAGCCTTAGCCTCATTTCATGTGCAAAACCTGTTAATACTTGTGTGCTAAGCTCAACTTCTGGTCTAGGATGCCTGGGGTTAGTTGAATTGAAGCTGCTCTTTCCATTTGTCTCCTCCTCCGGGTTTATTTTACAGCTTGGGCCAAAAAGTACCAGGGGACCACCCACCACCCCAGCAATGAGTGAGCTGGGGCTGGGGGTTGCTGGTGCCAGCAGTGCCAATGGTGTGTTAAGGACAATCAGGTGTTGGCAGGGATGGGGCTTCGGTGCTGAGTGTTGTGCTGGGCCTGTTCCGCTTTTCTTCTCAGCTTCCTCCCACTTTGACCCTTTTCCATCCCATCTTGAGGATGAGCAGAACCCCGAGCTCTGTGGGCAATCACAGCATGCTGTGAGCAGGTTTTATTGCTGAATCTCTTGGTTGCTGCGTAGTATTGGCCAAGTGGCCTCTGGTGCTCAGCTCTGCCTTCCAAACAAACACAAGAATAATCTGGTTTTCTAGATATTTGGAGATCTAGTGCTGGAAAACCTGTGTAAAAGTTAGACTTTTACTAACTCTATCACCAAGTGCCTTAAATTTCCTGTCTTTAAGCAGCAAGGTTAATCCTGGAAACTGAGGCATAAAAAGACATGAAACACATGTGTGAAACATATGCATTTAAATAGTTCCTTGTCTGGGTTCTTTTATTCTGGCACAGGAGCACATTGTTTATGTCACATTGCAACAGTTTTTAACCAAATTCAGAAAAAAAAAATGGTGTTTTAGTCTGGAGCAAGCATTCCCCTAGCTGATATTATGCTGCTGTAGCAATACTGTTTTCATTGTACCATTCAAAGTAGTAAAATCTCCCCGTGCTGACAAGAGCTCAGCTCCATAGCAGACACCTCAGCAGCCACAGGGCCAGACTGCTGCTCAGTGGCATCCATGGGTCACTCCATGCCCAGCTCTGCCTTCTGAGGAAGGAAGGATACAGCTGGGGGAATGCCAAATACTGAATCTGAATACTGAAATCTGCAGCAGCGTAAGTACAGTATCAGTCTATGCACGCTCATATTTTCCTTGGCAAGCCGTATGACTGTAAACAGCAAAATATTCTGGCAATCTTCTTGGGTTTTTGTCTTGCCTGAGCAATGCATTTTCCCTGCACATCTCTCTCTTCTGATCTGATTGATTCAGCATGTAGCAGAGTTATTTTCCCCCTTTTTTTCATTAAAGAAAATTGTAGCCCTCCTGTCTTCTTGTTATATTTGACATCTTTGTCTCTAGATGGCAGAAGGCTGTTTCCAGTGGTTGCTTACCACAGCTTCTTGGCATGTGCACAAGCCTCAGGGATGTAGTGCCTAGCTGGAGAAAGGCAGACAACTTTCCTATTCGCAGTGATTCCCACAAAATAGAAGTGTTGAATCCAAGCAAGCAATAGGTCGTGTCGGTTCAGTCCTTCGTGCTGTAGGCATTTGGTACAGAAGAGTTGAAATGATGGCTCTGAGGTCAGTGGCAAAATTTTGGTTGACTTAAACAGGTCTCAGATCTCTCACATGAGATTTTACGAAATAACTTTTTACCTTTTCTCTTCATCAGGAGTTGTAAGCCCTCAAAGGTCAAGGGAGGTGTTGGATGACAGAGTTCCCCAGTATAGTTTTCCTGTTCCATCTGCTGTGATCATTTCAGTTTTCATTGTTGCTGATGGGTTTCCAGATAAGTGCGTTGCCATTGGCTGTTACATTCCACTTCCCTCAGATTTGCTTTTTCCAGATAACCAGTGTTTGTAGTATATAGGGAAGCAGGCAGGAAAAGAGAGCATCCTCTCCCTTTCTGCCTCATCCCTGTCTCTTCAGCTCTCAGGTATTCCAGAACATGCCCGCGTTCTCCTTTGTATTTCTGGCGAGCAAGAGAACGGGATAAAGGACTTTTACTTTGACTCCCAGTTTGAGTTCTTCTTGCAGGAGACAGAGTATGGCAAGACAGGGAAGAGAAAGCTGCTTTGAGACTTGGTCATAGCAGGGAACTGGGGTGGCTTAGAGGAGCACAGGATCTATCCAAGAGTGAGAGAGAACGTGTCGCACCACCGTGTTCTGGCTCTGGCTTAGTACCTCCACTCCCTTCTCTGTAATTGTCTGAAGTCTTCCAAACTTGCATCGGATATAATGAGATGAAGGTCGTCTTTTGTGGTGACTTCTTCATGTAGTAAACATGGCCTTTCACAGGTCTGGGGTGGGGGCTGTAATGAGTTTGGAAGCGTTTGTTCCTCTGGCAAGCTGAAAGGGAGTGAATTCACCAGGCATCTCCGATCAGCTCCATTAAGCATCTGCATGGGCTCCAACAGGCTTTGTGCTGTCCAGCTATCCTGAGAGGAGGGGGGTGCAGTTCAAATGATCCTGTTACTAGATAGCACTAAATAATTCAGATTGAAAAATTCCATTTTTTAATATAGTCACTGCAGTGAGGTTTATGAATCAGGGGGTTTGGCCTTGTCGAGCTGTGCTGGTGTGGCAGGAATGGTTTGGATGAGGACAGGCAGGCTGGTTGTCCCCCATGTCCATGTGTCCCACTGCTTTCCAAAGTGCTGCACGGGGTGCAAGGGGATTGGTTTGTAACTGGCTGTCTACACCAGGGAGCCTCAATAACTAACATTCATGTTTGCCTCCTCTTCTCAGGGTTTTCCTGGTAATTTTGGAGAACGAGGACCTCCAGGCATTGATGGGAACCCTGTAAGTTCATAACGTTTTCCTTTCTTTTTTTCTTTTGCAGTAGACAGCACACTGTACTGCATCATGCTAGTTAGAGCTGAGTGAAGCTTTTAACCTTGGTGGCAGCTGCTGGCTGGTTTTGTCCCTCCTGAAAAACAAATGTACATCCCTGCCCTGCTGAAAATTCCTGTGTTTGCTTCCTTTAACTGTCGGGTCATCATTTGCCATCAGTTTTCGGTCTCCATCTCTTGTCTTCCCACCTGAGTCTTGACAGATGCTTTCTTGTCCTGAGGGTGTGACTAGGAGAAAGTCAAGAGAAAAGGGTGAGATGTTGCTCTGGCAGAGCAGGCAGTGTTTGGACCATGTTGTCCATACCACAGGGCACACATTCCCTGCTCTGGTGTCCGGGAGCACTGAGGGACAGACTCCACAGCCAAGGCTGCTGCCTGCCCCATCCCTCAGCCAGCCCTGGGACTGCGTGGGGAGTAAGTCTTCAGTCTCCTGAGTTCTTGGCCTCCCTTCAGTCATCATCTGACCCCTGCTGGCTTCCTGAGAGTGGGATGTGTCTCCTGGGAATTGGATCAGGATGGTCACAGAGGACATTTAAGCAGCTGGGTGCTGATAAGGCTTAATTTGCTCTGCTCTTGTAGCACTACACTATGGGGGTGTGCTGTGTTTGCTACTGCTCACAGAATATGTCTTTGTGGTTTGCAACAGTTCTCAGATCTTTTAATTATCCTAAATTATTTTCTGAATTACTTTGTTGGTTCTCCCTGAATTAGCATGTGAGCAGCACTGATTCATCTTTGAAATTCCTGCTGCCTCGGTTATTCACACATAATCACCATGCTGCTCTGGGGTTTGACAGGATGATTTGTGTGAAGTAACCCACTCCACATGTGTCTGCAAGTTCCCATTAATCATATATGCAGCATAAAAGTTATTTATACAATCGACTCCAATCACCAAGCCAAGCTCAGCTACACTCCAGCTTTTGTGGTAATTCAGCATGAGAGTCATAAATGCAGTGAACTGAAAGAATATTCCCAAGGAATACTTCTGCAGGACTTTTCCCATCCTTCAGTCAACTTAAGCCATGGGTCAGAGTGGAATCAGTAGTTCCAAAGTAGAAAACCTTCTGATTGTACTGCTATTTCCAGCCAGCCCACCAGGAAGAGCAGGGATCCTGGAGGACAGGAAGACTTTTTTTCCCCTGAATAACTTATTTTGTTTTCTTTCGAATATGCAAGTTGTCTAAGCCCCATTCAGAAGATGTTCTCAATACCAGTCAGCTGAATGGCAGTTCCGAGAGCCTGGGAGAGCAGCAAATGTCCCATTAATTCATCCAGAAGGATTGCTCTTCTTTCATCTTATCAACAGCTTTTAAATATTAATGTGCCTTGGCTATGGCAGAATGAAAACAGACTGTTTGGGCTGACTTAAAGGGAGGTTCACAGGGTCACAAGTGGAGTCACAGATGCAGAAAAATGCCAGAAAGTCTGTTTGTGGAGCACACAAATATGCTGGGTTTGGTAGGTGGGGTGTGCAGCTGAACCGTGGCAAGCGGGAGGGCGGCCGGAGGCCCAGCTGCCACATCCTCTGTTTGATCCCCTGGTCGCGTGGGGAAGGCTGAACCTGACAGCCTCTGATCTCCTTTCTGTCCCCTCTAGGCACAGCACAGGCTCTTCCAACCTCAGGGGCCTTCTTCCCTCCTACCAGCTCGCTGAGAGCTGTTGAGCCATCGCATTCCAGATCCCATGTTCCCCCAGAGTGCTTTAGCCACTCCAGCTAGGCTCTTAATCACGGGAATTAGACGTGGGAAACGGCTGTTGATTCATCTCCTTCTCTCTTGTCCCGGTGCCTGGTTCATGCACTGAAAAAAGGAGAATAGAGCCTGATTTCCCTTGCAGGTCAGGGACTGATAGCCAGGAAAGGCTACTTGTAAATCCTTCATTTCCTAGGCCAGGGAATGGCTCAAATTAACTAGTCCTGTCCACATATCTCAGGGGAGTCCACACCCTCCTCTTCCAAGAGGAAATCCTCTTCCATTAGCCATGAGGTCATGCATTTCCACATATACCTGTTCTCTTGAGGAATATCCATATGACATAAGTCAGAAATCTGGGAAGTGCCCCTTGAGACTGGTGGGGCCAAGACCTGACCTTCCACCCAGCCTGCAGCCCTGCCACCCTGGGAGCCTGCAGAGCTTCCTGGGAAACCCCAGCCACCATGCAGCTCCTGTGCTCAGCATTCCTGGCATACTCCCTCTTCTTCCTGAGCCTAGTAATGCCAGGCTTTGGCTAAAAGCTTGAAGCTGACCTTATAATAGTAACTCTGTGGACACAGAAATCCCACCCATGAGGAACAATTGCTCCACAGATGTCCCAAGTATGCAGGAAAGGAACTGCCCATAAAAAAAAGCAATTTTAGGCTGGTTGAGATTATGAAACACTTTTTTGTGTGTGTGCTTGCCCAATAGTCCTTTACTCCACTTCCCATAAAATAAACACACGTAACCCTTTACCCAAGGAGCCCTGAGCACATTCAGTCACGTTGCGTCCCCTTCTCTTTCCTTCTTCCACTAGGCAAATCTTTCCATAAAAGGGGAGCTTTATTGCACTGGAGGGGACTCCACCAGATGTGCACCATAAACTGAGCAGGGCTGTCAAAGAAAGTAGCCAGCATGATCCAGAGCAGGGGCAGGAGTGTCTGAGTTAACAGGAAGTTCAGCATTTCCAATGCACTTGTTTTGAGAGGCCCCATTGGAGATGGAGGTGTGTAAGAGCAGGTCCTTGCCCTGACAAGCAGCTCACTGTTAGCGTGGCCATGGAGGCTATCGAGGGAGACATGGGACAGGCTGAGCACCCCATGGTTGCTGAACTACTCAGAGACCTAGATAGGTGAGTTCTGGGGGTCTGGCAGAGCTTCTCTGCTGTGCTTCACATGAAGATGCCATCAGGCACCCACCAGTGCTTCTGCATGTCTTTGGAGAGCTCACACAGAGGAAGTTTGAGGTGAAGCTGAGAAGCCAAACCAGCTCCACAGCCCCATCAGCAGTCTGACTCTTGGAATAATGAGCTCCAAGGTGCCAAATACACTCCCAGGACCCATTTGCCAGCACCAGAACCTGCCATACCCTCCCCCCAAAACTACCCAGTTTCATTTTCATGCAGGTCTTCCTTTTCCTATGAGGTTTGTTATTACTTAACCACTCCCAAAAACTCACCTTTCCCAATACTACAGCAGCAGCTTTCCTCTCCTTCCCACCTTAGCCTTGCTCTCCCCATGTCCTCTCCCTGCTCTGGTCCCTCTCCCTGCCAATGGCTGGATCTCACCTAGGGCAGGCTCCCACCTCTCCCCTGCACAGTGAAATGTTCCTTTCATCCAGCCTGCTCCTGGGAGGGAAGTCAGCCCTGGGAATAACTGCCCAACAACAGGCAGCCTGTGTCTTCCTAGGATGTGCTCATAAGTGCACTCCCGCAGATGGAAGTTCTGGATCACTTTGGTGGGGGAAGGGGCTGGGGTTGGAAGGGGGAGGGATGATATATTCCCTTCCCTCAAGCCCTTGAAACACTAAGCTGCCTTTCAGTCTCTGCTTGTCTATAAAGCGTCCATAACCATGTGGGTTTGTCTTTCATTTTAGGGAGAATTGGGAGCCCCAGGTCCTCCTGGAGTCCTTGGACTCATTGTAAGTACAAAAACAAATGGAGATCTGGCTTGTCGGGCTTCACCCCTTTCAACCTGCCTAACCATGCACAGATTTTCCTCTTCCTGTGAGCAGGATGACTGTTTGTATGGGGGAGGTGTGACATCTGGGGAGAGAGGAAGTTTCCTGGTGGATTGGGAGGTGGAGGAGGGCAAACCCTTCCAAGCAAAAGGAAACAGATTAGAAGTCTGTTGTCAGTGTCTTTTTTTTCCTGATAACTTGCCCTTTTGATAACGTTTGCCAGGGTATTTCTTCAAAGATGCAGCATTCATTCCACACCAGGATCTCTTAAAAAGCAAGTCCCTGTAAGCAGTGACCTCAGGGACACACAGTTCTTGTCCACTGGAGAGACCGTGGGCAGGAACAATCTGTCCTCTGGGTAGACAGGAATTTTACATGCACTCTCACCGTCCCATCACTAATCCAGGTAATTATGTACTTAGCCAAATTCCACCCTTCATTACACTTTTCCCCCAGCAGGAGATAAATGGCTGTAAGGATGGGTGGCAACTCCTCCTCTGGCAGCTGTGCTGGGGGTTAGTGAATGCCCAGCTGAACATAGTATGGTTTATTTTTAGGTCCTAGGATTTGTTTCAGGTTATTCCCTTCCATGCAGAAAAATTGGTAGGCTCTGTTACTGCTACAGCATTCTTTCATAATGATTCCTCCTCAGCTGTGATAATTCGTGGAAACTTGACTTGCAAGGAATGGTTAAAAGCCTTCCCCTTTTGCCTTTCCGTAGCTTAAATTGCAGGAGTGTGTGTCAACTGAGATCAAGGCCTCCATTGCACTAGACATTGCACAAACCCAGAAATCTTGCATTCCTTGAAGGAACAGCAGGGAATATGGTGGAACACCCATCTTGGAGATGGGGAACTGGGACAGAGGTGGATTGAGGCGAAAGTTTTCCCTGGAACCAGGAATTTGGTCTGTTTCCCCTCATTAGTGGAGATGAAAGTAGCTACTTTAGCCATAGCAGCAGAAAGGATGTGCTCCTGGAAAAAAGCTGGAAGATGAAGACTGCTATTTAAAACTATACCATTGAAGGCATTGTCCAGATTGGATTATATTCCTCCTAGCTTTTGGAAAGATTTATTGTTTCCTCGTTGCCGTTATCTCACAGATATTTTGTTTGTTAGAAAGTGTAAGGTCAGAGATGGTAAATGGGATCGTGATCTTTCTAGAGATGATGGAGTCAGAAGCTGCCTGTCCTCCCCTCCACATTGGCCCAGTCAAACTTCAAACTGAGATTCTGGTCAAATTAAGTTAGATCCTGTGTCCCAGGTAACATGCATCTCCTGAATTCAGGATGCTGAAGCATCTCTAATGGGATAGACCAAGAGTGACCTCCTCCATCCTCCTCGGGAGAAGGGAGCACCTCCATCCTACCTTGTCCTCCCTGTGGAGGACAGCTCCAGCTCCTTCCCTAGGGTCTGCACACAGGGCTCACACTGCAGGGCATGGAGAAGGTGACACATGGGCCCCGTTCAGTCTCTTCCTTACCACTTGCAGGCACCCTGGGGACCAGCCAGGCTCCGGCTGCCTCACGCACCCTGCAGAGTTTGGTTCACAGTGTAAGAGAGGCTGAAGATCAGAATTATGTGTAACTAAAGCCTCTTGCTCTCCTAATTAACCATGTGGGCAGAGCTCTAAGTAGACGCATTTCTACAAGCAGCCTTTATGCTGGGAGGTATGAAAAGGGCTCTGTTGGGATGGCTGCAACCCAGCTCTCTCTGCATGGCTGCAGGCCTGGGGCTGCGGCTGGAGAATTGCTCCTTCAGGAAGCCTGCCCTGTTTATTTACACACTGAGGCCAGGCTGGTGCACCCTGTCACTGCCTCTCTTCATGGCAGAAAGCAGCCAGAGCCCGTTTCAACACCAGCACTGAAGGGTTTCTGTTGTATATCGCACGTGTGTGCCCACGGCAGGCAGAGCTCTGCTGTCCTCCTGCGCTGGAATGAGTCCCAGCACACGATGCCATGCTGACTTCTCACTGCAGCAGGATGAGACACCTGTCCTCCCCTCCTGTCTCTCCTCTCTTTCCTTTGCGTGCTGCCTTTACTTAGGGGCTGTCTGCATATTCAAAGAGCCTTGACTCATGCCACGATGCTGCTTTTGTTGATAACCAGCATTTCTTCAGGGATACTGAGACTGGGTATCAGAGGAATTTCACACCACATGCAGGGATCTGTTGGGTTTGCACCTAATGACCGTGGTCATTTTCTTTCTCTCACTAGGGTGACATGGGCCCTGTTGGACCAATCGGCTATCCAGGACCAAAAGGATTAAAGGTGAGGGAATAGCTGAGCTCTGTGAGTTCTCATCCCTCCATAGATGGGCTGAAGGTTATTCTGGTCCTCCTTTGGGCAGTGGTGACTGTCCTGAGAAAAGGATGGGCAGAAGTGATGTGTGTCCAGGCACAGGGCTGTTGAACACAACATCCCACTGGTGCTCTGCAGCAGGTGTGAGTCAATGGAGAATTCCAGGAGCATTTTCCCTGTGTGCCTCCAGCACATGAAGAATGTGTGATGGAGCACGCTTTGGGAGCAGTCTGGCATTTGACCTTAAGACTGTGCCAGGCCAGTGTTGTGGGTCTGAACCACCACCCCATCAGCAAAGAGCAATGTCACAGACCTGAGCAAGTCTCCACCATGGCTCAACCTACTCTGAACTTTCTTTTGTTTCAGGGGCTGATGGGAAACCCTGGAGAACATGGACTGAAAGGTGATAAGGTGATCTGAATACTCCCTTATTGCACTGTGTTTTAATTTTGCATGTGAAACCCCCTTTCTAGTTTCTCTTTCTTATCAGCACCATAGTGCTGGTTCCACTCTGGCCATCTCTACCCCGTCCTCTCACTCTCCCTTCATTCCTGACACTCTAGTTTTGATTTTTCTTTCTTTGATATCTGCCCCATCGCCTTTTCCATGGAGTATAGATCAGCAGTGCTCAGATCCTCTTTGGAGCTCCCGTCTCCCACTGATGATGACAGTAAATGTACAATTAACTGGTGTTCCACTGTTTTTATGTTGTTTACATGATGGGATGGGGAGGAGATGATCCAACACTGGCAGTGAGTTTGTATTAATGCATTTGGGGGAAATATGGTGTGAAAAAGCAGCCCTGTATCAAACAAACCAGCTGAATACCCTGGAAAAACTGTTGTGTGTTGGATACCCCTGCTCCTGTTCAAGGAGCCTCACCTCAGTTCAGCTCCCTACTCAGAGGAAATTGTCTTGTCCCTAACTGATATAAATCACTTTAGAACGAGCAAAATGGAGAGGGGCCTTGATTGCAGTGGTTTAGTGGTGCTGGCCCAGAAACACGGAACTTGAGATAAATCAGCATGAAGCTGTATGTGTAAACATGTCATTGTCACAAGTACCCTCCTCCTAGCAATATTTGGCTGTAGGATTTATTTAGTCTGAAAGAGTGGGAGGTGCAGTTATTTATTGCTGGCTCTGATTGCTCAGGAGGGCAGCGGAAAATGACCATTAAGTGTATTCTCCTCCTCCTGTCAGATTTATTGTTCTCTCCTTAGATGTTTGCTTTTAGAGAATGATTTAGCAGCCCAAAACTGCACAGGGGGGAAGTAGTGTCAAACCAGTTGATTCAACTCTTCTTATATTATAGCAGCTCTTTGCCAGAACTCCTGTGTCTGCAATTTCCATTTCTTCCCTGAGCTGCTTTTCCACTTCTGTTGAGAGCAATGACAAGGCAAGAGAAGGGCTTTTCCTTTAGGACAAGCTTAAGACATTGTAGCTGGTTTCTTGACTAAACACCACATCCTAGAGTCCACAGACCCCTCCGTCCACTCCTTGGAATAAATGGTTAAATATCTTAAAAATCACCAACATTTAAATCATTGTTTAGCAAAATTAAACTTCCTGGACAGTTCAGTCTCCATCACTTTATAGAAACTGCACTGTTTATGCTCAGTATTTCCCCAGCCACTGCTGTCACAGTAACCAAATGGTTTGTGATTCTCTCTGGAGTTGTCCTTAAAATAGTCCCAAGTGCGGAATTATCCATCTTCCCAACAAACCCATGCTCCTGAGGTACAGGAAACCTTTTCCTTCCCCCCTAGCTGCCTCCCCCTGCAAGCTCCAGGCTGCAGGTCATCCTGCCGTCCTGAGGATGGCTTGATGAAGATTTAATTGGATGTCTGCAAGCTCCTATTAATCCCACCTGTCTTGGTCACATCCAAAACATGTGGCCTTGTACAGGTTTGTCTTTTTGTAGCTGAGGAAAACTCCCTTCACTCAGCAGCAGCCAGATGGATGCTGGTAAAACCTGAGAATAATGACGAGGTGGCTGGATGGTGTGTGTAGGCAGCAGGGATGTCACTGGAGCTGCCACCTCAATCCACCTGGGAGAACGTCCTCACATCACATGACCAGGTGTGAACCAGAATAAGGGACATCTCACTCCGCCAGCAAAAATCACATCTTCTTATCTAGCAGCGAGACAGGCAGGTCCAGGTCATCCTTCTGTTGCCATTCCAGTGTTTTCATGGAGGCAAGGAGAGCGGGAAAATGGGGTTTTATCTGCTCTTACAGGGAGAAGTGGAATTACTGTATAACTCTGAAATAAAGAGTGGCCTTGAAAAGACCATGTGGGGTGATGAGTGCAGGAGAAAGGTGGAGGAAGCAGAGGAAATCCCAGCTACTTGTTCTCACAAAGGAGTTTTGTGAATCAGGACATCTGTAACTTGTGGAGGACATGGTTCAGGCAAATACCTCTGGAGCTGTGCGGCATTAGCTCCCTTTGCATTGCTAAGCAGGAAGTCTTGGGAACAGAGACTTCCAATCAAGGAAAATTGAGGGGATTTTGCACAACAACCTCCTTTGCATCCCACAGACAGCAAACACATCCCACAGCTGTGCATTGGTCCCTTCCCTTGTAGCCCCTCTCTGTTTGTGTTGGGTTACAAAGGGCCTTGGGGTGTCTGCATCTGCATTTCTTTTCATAGGTGAAACATGAAGCACAGGCAACATCCTATGGGCAGAGCCTGTTTGAAATTTCAGATCCTACATTCCTTTTCCTGTCCCATGAACAAAGTCCTTGCAGGCCCATTTAGTCATCTCGGCATCGCAGTTTCTAATAACAAACATGCCTGACCTCTTTCCTGTGTAATTTTTCCCTCATATTAAGGACACAGACTCGGAGTCCCAGTTCCAGGGCAGGTGAAAGGTGATGCCCCAGTCCTCAGTTCTGGTTTAAGAGATTAACAGCCATAGATGGACTGTTCACGCCGTAACATTTTGTTGTGCTATCACAATAACATGTGAACATCTGGCATGAAGTCCAGCTCAGGATAAGAGATGAGTTTTGTTTCCCCTGCTTCCTTCTTACCGTCTCTAATGCCCATTTCTCAGAGCTGTTTGAAAACTGGTTTCATTGTCATGCCCCACTTTTCCTAAAGGTTGAAAACAAATGTTTGTTCCTGCCTTTGGCTATGCTCAGGAAACTCTTTTATTTTAGTAGTTATTACTTAATGTCCAAGTATTTCTTCTGAAACAGTATTTCAGTGGCCACTTGTACTGTCTGGGTAGAAAATTGCTTAATAAAAAATATAATCTTTTCTTTTTGACCATCAGAACTGACGCTAAAGACAAACCTCAGAGCCAACCTGTCACTTCCAGAAAAGCTGTTTTAATGCTGTCTTCTGTCGGAAGCCAGAATTAAGTAGATTTCAGTGTTTTAAGCCTTGGACTGCATAAAATAAGTGGAAAATTGAGAGAAGATGAGAGAAAGCTGTAAAGGAGCTGGGTCACACAGTAGTTTTTTTGCCATTTCTATTGTATCTGATACTTGGGGTTCTTCCAGACTGAAGCTGTGTAAAGAGCTGATTGTTTCCATTTTGCATTGCCAAAAAAAAAAGAAAGATGGAAAATAGTTTAGATGAAACAAAATGTTGGTTATTTGACTCAAATTAAAATATTTTAGGTTAAAAACCAAATGAATAAAATCAATTTAACATTTTTAAGAGCAACATTCTAATTTTGCTATATAAAAGATTTGTTTTGAAGATGATTCAGTGAAATGTTCGGGAACATTTACCAAAGCATTTAAGCAAATTTAGCATGAATCCATGAAATGTTTCCATCATTGAATCTGCATAGTTCTTAATTATTTTTCTTCTGAAAAATTGCCTTTGAAAATTGTCTTTACCAACTCAAACCTGAACCATCCACAATGTCATTATCCCCTGCATGTTACTGAAGTAGTTACAGTTATTTCAGCTCTCTGATAACAAGTGGGTGGTTTTTCTGGAGTGGGCTTTCTCTGTCATCTCTCTGTGGACTTTGGCTCTGTTGCAGGACTCCACATGTCTTCCATATGGACTATGTTTAAACATATAGCTCTAGAGTGGCTCATTCCCTTGCTGGGAAGCCAAGTTCCTGGGACAGAGTTCCTCCAACAGTTATTTTTGTTGGGTCTTGTCATTGTACTAAGTTATTGTAGTCGTTTCTCCTTTGACTTCCCAAGTAGTATTTTCCTTTCTCTGCCCCACCATTGACTCATCCTTTGTTTAAATAAATCACTAAATACATGAGGTTGGAAGGGGCATCAGAAAGTCATTTGGTCCTGAGAGCTGCTCACAGCAGGGCTAAGAGCCAGTGCAAGGTAGTCCACTGCTCCTTGGAAAGCTGTCAGGGATATTTGTCTTCCACCTAGGAAGTCAGAACCTGTTATGTTGGTCCAGTGAGGGGACAGACAGACAGCTTGGTCAGGAAATACTGTCAGCGATGTGCTCCCTATACCAGTGAACATCAGCCTATCCCTCCCAGGGAATCTCAGCTCAGATACTGGCAGTGAGGTCGTACTAAAGCATTACCAGAAGTTGCTCTTGTTTTCTTAGGAAGAGGATTGATGTTTGATGTCAAGACTGGGATATGCTCACAGAAACCGTGAGGATTGTTTTCTTTTCTGTAGAGCCTTGTGAGAGAAAAGGTTCATTCATTGAAAACTGAACTCTTCCATTCAGCTGAATTTAACACTTCGCCGCCTTAATGGTCGCTGTTAGCCAGAGGAGTGTGGTCTCTCTTCTTGCAGCTTCTATAGATACACAGTGCTTGGGAATTCCTGGTTTTTGTTCTCCTGCAGTTTCCTTTCTCACCTTAGAATCAAGTTGGGAAATACACACTTTTTCCAGGGTTGTTGTTACATTCAATGTGATCTGCAGCTTGCCAGCAGTTCAGTTTTGAGTGGAGCTGGTGCTGAGACTTTTGCTGTACAAAGCACCTTCTAAGCATCAACCTGGGCATTTTGGCTGTTGCTGTTGCCTATTTTAACTCTCTGGTGATGTGTACCCAGGGTGATCAGGGAAGAGCAGGTGTTCCAGGAGATATCGGCTTCCAAGGAGACAAGGTAATTGTTTTTCTTTTCTCCATCATTCTTTTCCCCTTACGTAGCAGTGCCCTCCAGTTTTCTCAGTTCATCCTCTAGGAGCTGGAATTAGCTGCATCCTGCTGTCACGTTCCCCTGCTTGGATAGTTCCCATTTGGGATATGCTGTGCCTTTCTAAAGTCCATGTCAGAATATGGATTTTGTAGTTACTCATAGTAAAAGCAGTTCTGCAGGGGGCTTTCTGTAGGGGCTGTGTCTTCTAGCAGAGGTTCAAAGTGGTGGGATTGATGGGGATGTCTGTGAATGTGTGTGGTCCAGCGGCTGCAGACTCAGGAGATTTTGTCTGCTCAGTGCAGCAACTTAAACCCTGACCCAGCAAAGCACTTAATGCTCTGTATAACTTCTGATCAAATGACTTCTCCCCTGTGACTCGATGTGATACTGACAAATGTTGCACATAGCCCTGTGCTGGAGCCTGTGTGGCTCTGAGCCACAGCCAACTGCAGCAGCTCGTGTTCTTTGGGGCTAAATTCAGGGCTGTCTTCAGAAACATCTCACTGACATTAGTGCAGCTGTCTCAGCTCCATGCAGGGCTAAGTCCAGCCTTTAGGAGATGCTTCCCGTTCTGCAGCGAAGCTGGAGCCTGTGGAATTGGTATTTTTTTGATGCCTCATTGTGTTCTGAAAAAATGTGTCTCTCTCAGGGCAGCCAGGGTTTGCCTGGGGTCCCTGGGCCACGAGGGAAAGCAGGCCCCCTGGTAAGTAACCAAGCACCCTCTGCTTCCTGATCTCCCTTTCTAAAGGTTCCATGCCCAGCTGGAAAGATAGCTTGGCAGGGGTGTGCTGTTCTAAACAGGAAACCCGACAGCCAGGAGCCAGCTCACTTTTCCCCTTGTTTTTCTGATTTCTGCAGGGAAAAGTTGGTGACAAAGGACCAGTCGGGTTTCCAGGACCACCTGGCCCTGAGGTATGTCCCACCACCACCTTCTCACATCCTTGCAGCCTAGGGCTTCACTTCTCTGCTGGGATATGATGGCACGTGAGTGGTGATGGGGTAGGAAGGATCAAGATGGGTTCATGACCTATTCTACATCTCATGGTTTCCTGTTTTTTCCTTCTCCTTTTTTCTCATTGATAAAATGAAGGAGCTGTTTCAAATTTTGCCCCTCAAAATGCCATTTAAAGTAGAAAATCCTCTTACTTCCCTTACCAAAAAAATAGTCACAGTGATACCTTAAATGCAGGATGAGCTTCCCCCAGCACACCACCATTTTTCTCCTTCCTAAGCAATCAGACAAAATCTGTAAGATGCTAGGAAGCCACTTCCAGCACAACTGATGGTCTGTTTCCCCCTCATCAGTGTTCTGGTATTTTGCAGGGTCTGGAAGGGCTCTCAGCTGACTGCTGCCACTTAGCAATTGTTCCTCTTCGTTGCTATTGGAAATAAGCATGGATTNCGGCAGCTAATGAGGGTGTCAACATCTTTCCTAATTCCTCGCCTGCTTCCCTATGTCTGAGGAAGCTGCAGCTACTTTCTTGGAGCACAGAGATTATGTGCTGACTCATAAAGATTAATTAAAACCCAAATTGCCGCTTTTAGCTATGTGATGACAGGGAGGCCCTCGCTGCAATAAATCTTGTAATAAGATGGACCTAAAGGGAGTTGCTGGGAAAGGCTGCTCTTCCATCAAACTGATGGTGCTGCTCCTTTGGGAGGTGCCACCTCCCAAAGCCGTGGTGGTCCACACAAAGACACCACCAGCATGTAACACATCTTGTCCCTTAGCCTTTAACTAAACCTCTCGCAGAGGCTGGCACTGCCTGCAGAATTCCACCTGTGCACCCTGACTGTTCCTCATTTTCTCCAGGGCTTCCCAGGTGACATTGGCCCACCAGGAGAAAACGGTCCTGAAGGTCTGAAGGTGAGTAGAGCAGAGACTGCAGCTTTGTGTGGGGTTGGAAGCAGCCAGGGAAAACAAAGTAGAGGGAAGGGGGGAAGAGAGAAACCCCTGGAGACTCCTAAAGATTGTCCTGGCCAGCATCTCAGCTTGGTCTGTTTGGCTTGAGGTCCCTCCAAGTGCAGCATTTTCTTTTCTTCAGATGTTTTTTCTGTAACAAAATTGACATTGGATAATGTCCCATGGCTGTGAAAGAGACTTTCTCACTTTAATTGCCCTTCTGAGCTTATGTTTCTATTTTCTGCGTATCTTTTACTTTGGCTCTTTCTCAGGGAAAGCCAGGAGCACGAGGTTTACCTGGGCCAAGAGGACTGCCTGGACAAGAGGTGAGTGTCCTCAGCTGAGGTTTGATTTAAAGAACAATGCCAACTTCTGAAAGTTAATGCCTGCTGAAATGGTGTCCGTGGTTTGAAATGCTGTGGTCCCTCTGAATCTGGAAGCAGATACTTATACTGAGTGATCAGAGACCTGCAGAAGAGGAGCTTCCTCTAAGCTGTGTGATTTCCAGGTCCTGTCATCTCTGCTTCCAGTCATTGCTGGCATCTGCTGACCCTAAATTCTGCCTTGGCTTTGCTTTTAAAGCCTGTTCCCCCACCCCCAGATGGGTGTTAGAGCCCTTTTCCCTGCACATCCCCTTGCACAGACATGCCCTGGCCTGGCTTTTGCTTTCTGCTCCTTTTAAGTGTATTCCTTTTCAGCCATGAGACCTTCAGACTCTGCTCTCTCACATGGAGAGATGTCCCTCTGTAAAAAGAGAAGGAAATGGGAATTGCTGCTCTGCAGAAATTCATTTACCCAGCACCTCCGAGCTTGCACTCGCCACTTCACCTCGGAACTTGAAGCATCATTCCACTTGCAGTCGTTAAGAAGGGAACAATTGTCATTGATTTAATTGTCCTGGAGCTGCAAATACATTATGGGAGCAGCAGAGAATGTCTGGGTTCCCTGTTTATCCTCTTGTAACTCCAGTGACATGGGTGTAATTTCCTCTCACTCAGGCCAGTGTAAGCTGTTTGTCCAGAGTCACGAGACATTGTGTAAATAACACTGAGCACATGCATGGGCAGGAGCTCGTTTTAATAGCACTAATAATTCTTAACTTTTTCTGGGAACTCTTCTGCTTGTTCTCTAAATGAGATTAATGCAAATTAGCTCATTTATTTGCAGGGAAATAGGAAAAAAAATATTCCAGCCAAAATACAAAGGGAATCGAAGCCCTGCATTCCAGGTTCAGGCAGGCATGACCAAGCTGCCTTCAATTTACTCTAGTTAGTGAGTGTAAAAGTAAGCCCAAAGACATGGACATGGAGTTTGGTGCATGCTGTGCTGAAGGATTTTGAGTGTGCAGCAGAGCACAGCGCTGTGCCCTTACCACTATGGTCACCCAGGGCACTGGGTCAGGGCTCTGAATTACATCCCACTGGAAATGTGGCATATTGTGGGTGGCTTGTCTGAGCCCATGGAGCTGGGTTCCTGACCCCCAGTCCCACTCTCAGCCTGTCAGTGCCCCTTCATTACCACGGTTGACCACCGAAACGAGAGCAGCCAGGCTGTGGCTGCCAAGGGCACTTTTAATTTCTCTCTTGGCAGTTGGTTTTAGACACTTGAGATAATTTTTCTGAAGCTTAATTGAAGGTCTCTTAGAAGCTGTAGATCTGATCCTATCACATTAGAAATTGGTGTAGAGCCAAGGGAGAGGACCGAGTCCAATTGCTGTGTGAGATTTTGTGATAGCTCCATCCTGCAGCATGTGAAGTCCCAGCTGAAAGCAAAATGGAAATGTTCATACAGTTGCCAAGTGGTTCTGTGGGAAAATTCAGAACATGCTTTTTTGGGGGGAAGGGAGAGGAAAAGGGGGTAAGAAAGACAAGGGGGTAAGAAAGACAAAGAGTAAAGAGCTCTATAGCATTCACCTCCCTGCCAAATCAAATGAAGCAGAGTTATGGCAGCATGTCCAGGGTGTACCCTACTGGCCAAATCCAGCCCATCATAGTCCAAATCAACTGGTGTTGCCTTGGTCAAATTTTGGATGGCTTTTACTGGCAGGACTTGACTTGAGATCTTTTTTTTCCTGAGAAACCTCAGAGCCTACTCTAAGATAGAGGAGGATTCAGGTGTTAAAATGTGAGAGCTGAGCACACAGCCTGTGTTTAACTGCTGCTCATACTGCAGGCATTTCATTCTTGCTGCAGGGCGAGTCCAAATTTTGTCACTACTTCGCCTTTTAATTTAATTTCTTTTCATCTCAGGGAGATGAAGGACCCTTAGGACCACCAGGAGTCCCTGGTCCAGAGGTATGTTTCAGTCATTTATTCACTCAGTTGTTACCAGCTCTGATGACGTTGCAATGGAATTGTAGTTAAATTCTCGTAAAGCTTCAACCCTCCTGGTTTGGGAAGTTAATCTGCCCTGCTGTGAATTATTGTCTTGTCCAGGGCTTGATTGATTTCTTGATCCAGGATGGCTGAAAGTCCAGGAAATGTCTTGCACAGGGTGTTGAGTTTATGACTTACCTAAAGTCTCAGACCTTGAAAAACCCTCTAATGTTTAAACAGTTTATCCTCAAGATAAATGACATTGACTGGAAACCGTCTCTATAACCAGCCCTGATGTTTCTACCTTGATTTATAGTATTTTTCAATGAGTAGAAGAAAAAGAAAGAAAAAAGACTGGACAGTTAGAGAGAGACCTTTTGATCTCTGTGATATATCACAGAAACACAGTTAGAAAAAGCAAAAAAGAATATTGTCATATCTTCCAGCTCAGGATTTTGTAATGGGTCCGTACATAACTGTCACCTCAGGATAGTAAAATATCCTGAAAATTGGTAATAGGTGGATCAGAAAATGAATGTTTTATCTTTATCTTTTATCTTACAAGCATGTAAGCTGCACCTGTGACCAAAGCAGTTACAAGCTGTTGATGTTTATGGCTTTTCCATGTATTCCAGGGTCGATCTGGTCGGAAGGGATTTTCAGGAACACCTGGTCCCAGCGGTCCAAAGGTAAGAAAAGAGTTTTTTCCTGATCAGGGAAGCAATGGGTATAAGGAAGGAAAGGAAGAGGGAGATGTCTTTTCGCACCTTTACCACTCTCCCAGGTATTCATTCCAGAGAGAACAAGAGAAGTGAGGGTTCCTCTTTTTCTCAGGATTTTGGGGTCTCAGCTTCTGCTTCTTTCTTCAAAAAGAATGATGGTGCATTTTTAAGCCATTATAAACAAGTGTGTTCCTCCTTTTGATATTAACCACCTGCTCCCTCCATCATCATCTCATTTTCCATGCTTCTCCATGGTTTTGTTTTAAAACAATGCACATCATTCCTATCTTTGCTGCCTAATTATCAGCAGGAGCCATCCCAGGGCAATGCATTCCACAAACCCGCACTGGAAAGGAAAGAGAAAAACCAACTAAAACAACCTCTTCAAACAGTAAATAGCAAAAATGTGGTCTGGTAGCACATCTGGAGTATCTGCCTACTGAGAAAATACAGCTGCTGTCCTGGAGACACTGCTGGTTACTGGCGAGCCTGGCCTCTGGACACCCGTCCAGGGGCACTCTGACTGCCTCCATGTGCTGCCACAGCTGCCCTTATCCCTGGTGGGTTTGAAATCCTTCTCCTTCTGCTTTCTCCTTCACCCCTCATCATTTTCATGCTCTGAACTCCTTCTTCCTGCACTAGGATTTATCTCACATAGGTTCTTGCTGTGGTTTTCCTGTGGATGCTCCATGTGACAGTAACATGCAACTGCCTGAGGTTTTATAACAACAGAATCAGGGTGCGGCATTGCCTGGGAATATTTGGGTTTGCTTTTCTTCCTATGCTTTGTAAAACTTTGGGATAAATTAAATAGGACTAGGCCAGGCCTATGCCACACGGCAGTAGACATCTTATGTTTCAATATGGTTCTCTGAAGGTTATTTTACTACAGCAGGACCAGCTTTAGGGGCCTTTCACTCCAGAACAGCAAGTGTTTGCTCCGTGTTTGTGTCAACAGTGTTTCTTACTTTGGATTATCTTCCAAGTTACAGTTGGTTTTGTAAGATGTTGTTTCTCACAGGTTTTCCCTGATTCACACACAGCAGCCCAAATCATGGCATACAAAGTGTCATGTTGTGCCCAGGGTGTGGCTGGCAGCACCAAGTTATCCATGTGCCCTTGTCTTCTTGTCCTGCAGGGTGAGCCAGGAAACCATGGCCGACCAGGGAAAGTTGGTGAGCAGGTAAATTCCTTATTTTCCTTGTCTCCTTGATGATCTCCTCTGTACAATTAGTCCTGGGTGCCCAGAGTGCAGGCAGAGGGCAGTGGCCAGGGACTTCCGGCCACCTCAAAGCTGCCAACAGCCGTAGTTTCTCCAGGTTCCAGGCTTTGCCAATATAGGTTCTAAGGGTAGGATCCTCTGCTTTGGGTGCCACGTTGCTTTTGCTTCCCCTGGATTTTTTGGGGAGAGGAGATAGCAGCTGAAGAAACCAGACCCTGGGGAAGAATGACACTGAGCTGCATTTCGTTGTAATTCCATAGAGAAAATTCTGCTGGTGTAGCCCAGGACGTGCTTTATCCCTGTGGGCTTCAGGGGAACCACAGGCATCAAGGAAAAAGCAACAATTGTTCCCACATCTCTATGATTGAAACCAACAAACTTGTCCACCAACAACTCTGAAATTGAAGCCACAGAGCCTCCAACATGTTCTGTGTGTTCCTGCATGACCACACCGAGCTGGCTGTAGCAGCTGGCCCTGGCACTGCGGGTGTTGCTTCTCACCACTGCTGTCCTTCCCAACACTTTCCCTGCTGGATGTTCAGCACGTTTCGTTTGGTTTGGTTTAGCTTGTCGGCCTCTCTGGCTCTTCTTTGCTCTGTATGCAACACCTGGGGGTCACTTCTTCCAAGGGTTTCTGACCAAGCAAGTCTAAAAAAGCCAAGGTGGATCCTTTTCAGTAGCAGCAGTCTGATACCAGCCTCATTATATATCAAAGATGGTTATTTCTGTTTGGAAATTAGAGCCATTTCTGTGTAAAGGTTGTTAATTTGCTCCATGAAGAGCAACTACTGAAGGAGCAAAGTTGTTCCCCACATCTGAGTTCTAGTTGCAGCTTTATCAGATTCTGCGTGATCTCAGGCAACACTTTCCAGTGCTTTGTGCCTCAGTTTCCCTTTCTGTGGAAGGCGTGAGACAGCCCTGAGCCGTGCTTAGCCCAGCGCCTCCTGTTCTGAAGTGGCACCTGTGGACACAGTTAAAAATGAATATTTAGAAGTGCTTTGAGATCCTTAACAAGACGTTGTCCTTGGAGGGCAAAGCATCGTTAGGATTATTATTCTTTAACTTCCCTCAGGACTGACCTTGGATGAGAACTCTAGGCACTGTTCATCGAAAAGAAAACACAGCTGGCCTCTGCTGACACTGAAACCAGAGCAGTGGTAGGAAAGCTGCCTGTGTTATTCTTAGTCAATTAGTCTCTGTCTAGAAATATCACCCAGAAAGTTTCCATTTCCAAACCAGTCAAGTCATTAGAACAAAAATGTCTCACCAGACTGATGAGAAATAATCTCCTCTGCCATCACACCTCCGCTGAACAATGATGGAGTGTTGGGGTTTCCTTCCTCCCTCCACTTATACTTCAGCACTTGGTGTTGGGGCTGGGTTGGATTTTTGCAGAGCCCTGAGAGGATAGCCCCGGGCCCTTGGCACTGCAGACACCATCACCTCACCATGTTTTCTCTTGTGGAGACCCTGATGTTTTCTATTCCACTGTAAGGGCGGTCACACTTCTCAGTTCTGCTCTCTGCCTGACAAATGGGTTCTCTCAGAGTAGAAAACCTCAGCATAACAGCACGAGAGGAGATAAGCCATCCATCTCATTGGAGATTTCTTCCCTTTCTTAGGGACATCTGTTTAGGAAAACATAGGAGTTTCTGTAAGGTTTGTAGTGACACTTGAGCTCTCATTGAAAAATGAGGTTTTAAGCCACAGGGCAGTCCCTGATGCATTGTTTTTCCATTGCAAGGACACAGACTCGGGAAGATCATTCATGAGATGCTTGTTGTCTCCATGTGCTGGAAAGATTCCAGCTGCTGGGTGCCCCAGTACCCTGGAAATGTGTGGGTTAACCCTTCCTTGCCTGTAGGTGATGTCAGAAGGACATGAAGAGGAATACGGGGCCTCTGGCGAAGGAAGTCGCCAGCCTTCCTGTCCCAGAGCTGGGAATGCACAGCAGAAGGATGTCACCAAAATGTCCATGTTGAAGGTCAGAGAGCCCTGTGGGAGAAGTAACACCCTGCAGCAGACAGGAAGATGCTGCCATCCCAGGGACCCCCTGCTTGGCACTAGAAAATCCCAGTGAAGAGTTGTGCCAGCTGAAAGAAGCTTTAATTGACTTATGTCCTTAATGGGATTGGGGACATCCTGTCATAGCAGGAGCAGCTGTTTGAGACCCTTCCCCTGTACAAGAACTGACAGCACTGCTCACTCACAGGGCTGTGTAAGGGTCAGCCATGCACCCATCGTTCTGTGCTGAGAAGGGCAGCCAAGGCCCCTTGGAGGTCTCTTGTCCTTTAAGGTCAAAGTATGTTGTCTTAATATCAGTATTCTAAGATAATTTGTTAAAGGACATCAGCACCAGCTCCTTCATGTTTTTCCCCTCCCGAAGGAGGAGGAGGTGTAATGTCAGGTTTGCAGGTGGGGTCTGACATGAGGAGCTCCTGATTGTCTTGGCCAAGGTCAAGAGGGTCACCAAGAACTGAGCAGGGAATTGCACTGGTGTTTCCCACATCTTAGTGCTGCTCCTTTCCCAGCCCATTTACCTTCTCCTCCAGGGCGTCTCTGACCTCCAGACATCTTGGTCAGGGATTTTCAGGCACCGTGGTGTTCACAGCCTCTTTGGTGTGACATAGTGTTTTGACAGCACATCTCCACTTTCCCTTCCCTCACTCCCCAGGGTGGTGGGAGCCCCATGTGGCACCAGGGCAGGGCTGAGCCTGGTGCACAGGGGGTTAAACCACATGGCTGTTCTTTGCGGGTCAGAGCGTCCTTCTTTAAACTGTGATATTTACTGTTTTACTTTCCCTTTCTTTCATCTGAATGGGAGGATTGTACATTTACTCCCTCCCATCCTTTGTCCCTGGTTTGTTTTGTTTTGAGTTCTAGCGAACCAGTAAAACAGAAAGGCCGTGATCGGTTCCCGCTGGGAGTGACTGGCGGTCCCGTCCCTGGGAGACCCTGCTCATGCTGGGTTCGCCGGTCGGTTGTTTCTCTCAAATGGGCTATGATTTATGCAAGGCTTCATTGCTGACTTGCTCTCTGTTGATGGAGCCAAGAGGGGGGGCTTAATTATAACAGGGCTGGACAATAAATGGGGAAAGCGAGACAGGAGTTAGGAATTACAACCCACCAGTCCCCCCTCCTTTCCTTTCCCCCTCCAAGCCCCTAGCAACATTTTAACAATTCCCATCCCTTTTCCGCCATGCCCTTGGCTGGGGAATACAGCAGACTGAATCATGAGCGACATGCTGAACTCCCGTCTAATATAAATGTTTTACATTCTTTCCTGTATATTGTGGGCCTTTATCCGGTCAGCCACCACTGCTGGGACTTCACGTGCATCATTACACACACTGCCTGCAGTCGTGCTTGATGCAGGCCCTCTTTTCAGCCCTGGGAACCTGAGAAAAATATGTTGTGCCACAGCCATTTTAGTGTAATGACCACAATTCATGTCTGCTTTGATTAAATATTTGCCATTGGCAGCTCTTCTGGTTCTTAAAACCTAAATCTTTCTGTCTTAAAACCTAAATCTCCTTGCCTTTAGTGTCTATCCCATTTTGGCCAGCAAAGAACATCATTACCCAATCTCCCCTGTTTTTTCTTATACTCCTGATAATTTACTGAGATTTATTTGGCGTAGACGTATCTATCTTGATTTGTATCTGCTTGCAGACGCAGCAATGTTGGTTAATTTGGCCCAGAGCAGACAGGGCTGGCTGTAAACACTGCAGAGCTACTGTGCTGGAAACAGGGTCCCTGCTCTGCATCTCACATTCCCACCATGGGATGCTCCTCTCACACAGGGAGCAGTGACATCTTCCCCTGAGCAGTACCACAATGCACCAGCGCAGGCAGAATTTTCCCTGGGTTAGGAGTGAAATGTTGGCTGTGCTCCCCTTCCATCCCAGCGCTGATCTGTGCAGCAGGGCCAGTGTTGGCCATGCCAGCAGGTTTCTGCACAAGCTGCCCTAACAAGCAGCACATCTGTGACAGCACAGGGAGTCTCAGGAGGGCACTGGGGGCCCTTGGTGTGCTCAGATCCCTGCAAAGCACCAGCAGGCCAGCTTAGGAAGCATCACCAGTACATCTGGCTTCATGATCCAGAGTCCTGAGAGACTTTTTAGGGTGGAAGAAAATGCTGCTATGGACAGTGGGACTGAAGGTTGGTCTTCAAGCCTGAACTTGGATATGCAGCACCCCTTGGAAGGGAGTTTGAAACAGTCTTGTTCTGAATGGTACCAACACTTGCTGCAGAGCAGGGATCCCTCTTCTGCAGGGACTGGCCTAAGGAACCAGAAATTCCTTAAAGAGCATATTCCCAGGAGAGAGAGACAGAGTTCTGTGGTTTCCCAAGAAATTGGAAAGGAACAAGAGATGTATTCTTTCTTGCTTTATTGTCTATTTTTGCCTAGCAATGCATTTCCCTGTTGCATCTCATTGCTTTGCCATTCTCTGACATAACATTTCCCTTCTTCATGGCCTTGGGCTATTGGAAGAATTCAGAAACTGGATGCAGTTGTGTACCTGCACTTGTGTCAAATTGAAAGGACAATTGATCCAGCAGCCTTCAGCAATGCCACCCAGTGGCAACCTCGCATAGGCAGATGTTGCAGAGTTTTCTGCTCTCCCGTTGATTCCTGCACTGGGCAATCTGTGCCGAGTCCAGCTCTGTTCGCACGTGTGTCTGGTTCCTGCAGCCTGGCCACGGTGACACTCTTGTGCTCCAGGACTGCCTCAGCTTCAGACACAAAGGCCATTTCATAGCAAAGACCGTTTCAGAAAGGCTGGTGACACCCCAGCAGGATAGTAGAGCTTTTCTGTTTGTAGCTGTCATCCCATGGCTAACTGGTATTTCCGTCATGGCACAGTGGCCTGCCAGTTCCCTGGACATCATCTCTGGATGAATTTCTAACACAAGCATCTAACTTCAGGCTCTGACATACCCACTGGGCTCTTTGCCTTCTCTCATGAGTGTTTCCAAATACTTTTCACCTGGATGTTGCTCCCATACCAGAGTGACAAGTGCCACTCAGAGCAGAGTGTGTGGCTGCTCCCTGCAAGAGGCAAAGCCAGCTGAGCGTTCCAGTGAGTGATGCCTTTCTTGAGTCCATCAGCCTGTCTCAGTGAGGAGCTCCTGTCTCCAGAGATCTCAAAGGATGGTGTTTAATTGCACCACATGAGGAATGTTAAAGCATGGAACCTCTTGGTGTTTGGAATCAGAAGCTGTTCCCTCTAAAAGTCATTGGAGAGTGACCCATATTGTGTTTTCTGTCTTGGAATGGGTCTGCTGAGTCTCACTCATGCAGGAATAGGATGAGGCTGATTATTTTGTGTTGCATCTCTACATTGTGAGTGTAACTTCATGGAGAGGGAGAGGCTTTTGGTGGCAGGAGTTGCACAGCCTGTGAGGAGGCTGCTCCAGGCGCTGTGTGCTCCTCTGTACCTGGGCACAGTGTCACCTCACACTGTCACTGTACAGGTGTAAACAGACCCTCAGCAAGGCACAGGCTTCAGAGAGCTCCTCTACGAACTGCACACATCTCAGGCCAGCCATGAACAGGGGAAGCACTGCAGAAGGAATACAGAGAGGAAACTTTTCCTTCTTTTCTTGCTGTTCCCTCAGAAAGGAGACAGTGGGGTGAAAAGCTTGCCCTTTCCTGAGACCATCTTCCTAAAGTTGCCTTGCTGGTGTACCTTTTCCCCCATGGTGTTTGTTCTTGCATAGAGGAACCTCACAATTTATTTTGAAGATTTCAAATTATTCTAAAAAAAGAGGAAGAGCAGTGTGATGCCACTGGAGAATCCATCCCCTAGCTCCCACTTGCTCAGCAGCCATCCCCCAGCACCAATCAAACTGTTGCCTAAAATCAAACAAGCTGGGGCACAGCTTCATTTGACACCACCCATGCCAAGTGTGGGCAGGTTGTGAACTGTCTCAACCGGAGATGAATCCCTTTAGCTACAGACTCACTATAGGAACTAAATATAGACCTGTGTCTCCCAGTGACCCTTTCTGGGGCTCGGGACAAGGCCATGAGAAGGTGCAGTGAGAGTGAGTGCCCGCAGTGGCAGAGGGGATGGTCCCTTGCATCTCCAGAGCCAGAAACCGGTGGAGCTGATAGGGAGGCTGCTATATGCTAATTCTCAGGAATCTCTGCTTGAGATTGCATCTGTTTCCATCTTCCTAATTAAAAGCAGTTCTGTTTGCCTCTTTGTTATCCTGAACATTGTTAAACCCTGAGCTTAGACTGGAGGTTTGTTCCAAGATGGTTTCTGAGTAGTGTGTGAGATCCACTGCCCTGCTGGCCCTCTGGCTGAGGGGACCTGTATTTCCTACTGGCATCCCACCGGCATGGGATGGGACTATCCAGGGCAAAATTAGTCTGCACAAAGGGCTGAGGCAGCTTGGATTAACCCAGAGGAAGTCTACCCAGTCCAGCAGCTAAAATGATGGTAAGTCTCTGTGAAACCTAGGAGCTCCCACTGCAGATGCTCTTGGGGAGACTTTTGGGAAAAGCTGTCGGAATAAAGCCACAGTATGGACACGGCCTTTCTACAAAACACGCTTCACTCATCCACTGTGCTGTGTGTTGTGGTTCTTGCAGATCCTCGTGCTGCTATTACAGCTGGCCCCTAAAGCAGAACCAGCTGTGGAGTTAGACATTCCCATGGCCGGAAGCAACTCCATCCACTCTGGTAGCCAGTAGGAATTACTGGGCATTATACAAGGGATGCTGTGCTATTGCAACCAGCAAGGTGGACCAAAGGGAACTGTTTACTTTCTCAGCAAATAAAAACTGAAAATTAGTTGTGCTCTTCTCTTTCCTCAGGGTCTAATGGGTTTCATAGGTCCAGTGGGGGAGCCTGGAATAGCAGGAGAAAAGGTAGGATTGCTTGCAATGAAATAGTTGTTGTAACTTTTGCACGATGAGGGAGGCTGGGGAGGGAGAAGGGTTGTGGAGATTTAAGTTGTCATGTGAGTGCAACACCCAGATGGGAATGAAGCACATCCAGGGTATCTGAGCTAGACTAGGACCAGACCAAAATCATCCACTTCTCATTCAGGAATTAACATGCGCTGCCCTCCAGGGAGATGCTGTCAAATATTCTTTGAAAAATTAACTTTCCTCATTCATAACGTGCCAGGTGGTTTGTATTTAACAGTCAGCTCTGGTTTTTATGGGAATGAGGGATCCATCAGCCCTGTGTTGCTGGTCATGGGAGGAGCATGGAGATTTGTGCAGAGGTGTGCTCTGGCTTGCCAGAGGAGTCACGCAGGACTGGGGTGAGCCTGCATTGAAGAGGAGGTCTCAGCAATTTCTCAGGTGTACAAGAATGCAGCCACTCATCTGAGCAAAGGCTGGTCCAAATATTTCCCTTTCTATCTGATGAGGACCATCCCATCTGGCTGCCCCTGGTTGCTTTGGGCACACTCTGGGCTGGTGCCCTCTTGTGTACAGTACAGACACACACCTCTTCCAGGGGGAAAAAAAAGGGCTTTATTTCACATAAAAACATAAATGGACATTAATTTGCTTTCTATTAGAGTGTAAACTTTCATTCAGAGGCAGCTCCCAAAGATAAATCATCTTTGTCACTCATTGTATCTCACTTGCATGTTGCTGCTTTTCATTGCTGGTTTAATTATTCACAGTGCAGCCATAAAGATAGTGAAGAGCATAAAACGATGCATTCCACACATCAGTGCTCTCTTTCTCACTTTTATTGCTTCAAGCCCTGTCCTCTGGGTAATGATGTAAAGACTCGGTGACAGTTATACTGTGTTTGCTGCAGATCCATTTTATTGTCTGTCCACAGCAGCCTTTGGAAAGGCCTTTCCATCCTGTGGGCCCCAGTGGGGCAGTAGCAGAGTAAGCCTCAGTCCAAGCTGTCAAGGCCCACAAGAACTAAAAGGAATTATATTATGTGGGCTGCATTTTAAAGAAGGAAAACAGAGGACTAAAGAGTCTGTGATGTGTCCACGGTGGTTACACAGAAAATTGGTGCCTGAGTGAGCTGTCTCATTGGCAGCTGCAGCCCTGAATTGAATGAGCAATAAGGCGTTTGCCATGCAGGAGATGTGGGAAGATCTTTTTCTCCATTCCATTAAGTTAACATCTATCCCTGTGCCTTCCATGCCAAAGTCTTGACCACATGAGCTATCCTCAGCTTCCAGATCAGCTCTGTAATGTGATGATGTTACACTGGTGTCAAGGCAAACCCAGGCTGTCCTTTGAAAAACTGCCTTTGGAGATCCTCAGCACAGCTGGGATTTCCATCAGGCTTCTCTACCAGGACAAACTTAGGCATGACAGAAATAGCTATCATCAAATCAAAACCTCAACCAGGCCTCCAGCTGTCATAGTATCCTGCAGCTTACTATGCTCTTGTGAGCTAAATGAAGTGGGAAATATGCTTTCCTTAGACATAGCTGAGTCAGCAATCTCCATCTTGAGAGCTGCAAAACTTAAGACTGAAGCCAGTAGAATCCAAAGATTATCAAAGAGAACAATGCAGTTAATACACACTTAATAAAATCCGTCCATTCAGGGAGAAAAAAATCCGTACATTGGTTTACAAGGGCCAACTGGTGACAACACAAACTCTGGGGTTTGTTTTTAATAAGCTCCTTAGAGCACAGAAAATCTTTCCCCTTACACTTTTTGCTGCTGGAAGGTAGGTCAGATTTTGGGCGTAAACTAATTGGCAACATTTGCTAAATCCTCCTTCCTCATGCCCCAGAGCACACAAACCTAGCACACCTAATTCCCAGTGCATCCCTGGGGCTGCACTGGGAGGGAGAGTACAGACAGTTGTGCGGGAATTGCCACCATCTCCCAAAGGAGCTGTCGATGTCCCATCACTAAAGCCACACCTTCATGTCACCGTCACATCAGCAGGCTGTGGTGGTGCTCTTGGGGGCCCAACCATCTTGTCTCCTACCTTTGGGTCAAGGATGTATTCACGGGAAGGGAGATGGTCTGCCTGTGGGGATAAGTAAGACTTTTGCAATGAATAAGTGATGTTTTGCTACATTAAGTTTTTTAATGGCTTGTTTTAGAAGGGATCCTATCTTTGGAGTGGGGTGGGGAATCATCCAGCTCTGAGCCCCTCGTAAATCAGACCTCCAGGTCATTGTTGTTGGCACTGTGGTCTCAAGCATGAGCCACAGGACAGGGAGTTCCCCCAAAACACCCACAGTCTCCTCTGAAAGCACCAGGCAGCATCTGGTTTTTTCCGGCTTGATTCCCTGCTCTCAGCAGGGCCTTGTGACAACAGACTTCAAATCCATGGGTCTGAAAATGCCAGCACACGTAGGGATTATGATACTGCAGAACAGGCATGTCATGCCCTGGGTGGGAAGGGCTGGAGATTTCCTTGGGTTCAGTCCTAGCACTGTTTGGAATTGAAGGTGGTGTGCCTGTTTCCTTCATACCTTGGTGGTTTTGATGGCAAGAGTAAAGTCCCCTCTCTTGGGAAATGGAGGATAAGTTAATTCTTGCAATCCTCCCACTACTCTGATGAGATGGATGGAAAGAGAGTGATTCTGGAAGCATTTCTGGTAGAAAGCTGATGGCACAGACATGAAGTTGTGTGTTCTTTTAGTTGTTTTAGTGCTCTAGATCACTCTTCCCTATGCACCTGTCTCTCTCCTAGGGTGACCGTGGCTCAGTGGGACCCCCAGGCCCTCCAGGAGTCAAGGGATCAATGGTAAGGAGTAAGTCTGCATTCTCTCACTCTTGCTGCCACCTCTCTGTCTCTGTCCTAGCCAAGGGTGCAGCTTCTCCTGGTCTTTTAGTTCCATGACAACAGCTGCAATTTCTTCCCATGTCTGTGGGGATGGGAATGGCCATTTGACTGACTGGATATTGAGGTGTAGCCTCTCCCCAGCAGTTGTGTTCAGCAGTTTCCCCTTCAGAGCAACACTGGCTTTCAAGGTGTGTTCTGTGGCTCCATCGGCTGAGGACCTGCTGGGTCAAGTGGAGACAACCAGGAACTGAAAGTATTGCCTGTTCCCAAGCATCCTGGATCTTGAACAGATGGTGCCCAGGAACAAGGATCTGTCCAAGCTGCCCAGAGCAACGGGAAATACAGGGAGCTTGGGCAGCACAGTCACTGTGCCTTGCTGTGCTCTGCCATTCAGGGATCTACATTTGGGAATTTAAGAGTGGGGACCTCAGCTGGATCTTGTCTTGCTCTGACACTTGTTTCCTGTCTACCATAGTACAAGAGCCAAAGATATATTTTCATATTAATTCAGCCCATTCTCTTCTGAGCTGTTCAGAAAATCTTGCTGCTGATATCGCTGGCCAGGTGGGAGCTGGGCTATTGACTGCCTGGCCATCTCCTTCTGCTCCTGAGCAATTTTACCCTGACAAATATCAGATCTACCTGACCTTGCAAGAAGCCATCAATGCCTTTTTTCCTGTTTTCCCACTTGGAGGAAGAAGGGCTGTGCAGATTGTGGACATTCACAGCAGGCATGTTCTTCTTCCCTCCCTTTTAGGGGCACCCTGGGACACCAGGAGGAGTGGGTTTTCCTGGGATCCTTGGACCAACAGTAAGTAAAGGCTATCATCACCTTGTAATACCACATCCTGGGCATTCATGGGTTAAGTCAAGCAACTGTGTTCCAGTTTATTTCAGTTTGATACAAACAAGAGATACAGGGAAAGGGATGAGACGTGGGTGGGAGCAACATGGAAAGAGATGCAAAAAAGTACAGTGCTTAATTCAAAATTTTGTAGCCCATTTCCCTAAGGAAGGATGCAAAAGTCACAATCCAGCCTCAATCTTTTAGCAGGACACAAGCTCCCTAGTTCAAGGTGTTCTAGGCTGGTAATGGTCAGCAGTGTGGTGACCACACCGTGTGATATAGTGATGTATCCCAGTGATTTATCACAGTCATTTATCACAGTGACCATGTCATGCAGTGTGACCGTCATGTGTGGTTAAAGCCCCTGCTGGCACGAGAGGAGCAGCAGAGCAGCTCCCCCAGACAGACCCTCCATCTGGACAGGCTCATCTGGCACACTGCAGCTGTGGCTGGAGCATGCAATCGCCATGGAGGCACATTTTAGCCTGGCTCCAGTTTCCCACAGCAATTGTTTAGACGGAGCTCGGGCTCTCCCAGAAGCGCAAGTGCCGCTGGAGCCAACAAAAAGGCAGCCCTGGGTGGGTGCAGGGAATGGATTTTGCTCAGTGTGTGAATTCCCACAGTGCTGTAATTGGGAGGAAGATCACACCAGTGAAATGCTCGGGTGGTGCCAAAGGTGTGGCCTCCAAATTGGGGTCAACTCTGCTGCTGCCAGGAGCTCGAGGAGGCTCTGGGTGCACTGGCTGCAGGCAGCTGCTGCCTGGGCACAGACCGTGCAGTAGCAAGTCAGTGGAGGTGAGGAAAAGAGAAAATCTGAGGTCAAGCAGCACCTCAGCATCTCTGCCTGGAGAGCAGCAACATGGCACCAGCCGGATCCTTACAATAAAAGCAGCACGATGCCACCGCAGCCCCCAGCGCTGAGATGCTCTGTGGCCCCTCGTGGCAGCACTTGCTGTTGACAGAAGCCTAGGAGGCATCTGGATATCTGTAGATGTCCCATTTTTAGCAACTTCCCATCATGTTAGCTGCTACATGACTTGGGGGCAGCTGGAGCATTGGGCTCCCTCCTGCTCCAGGCCTGTGAGCGCCCTTGGCCGAGGCAGTTTCTGTGCTGGCCCTGTGGCAGAGAGCTCCAGCCCTGAGCACCATCCCATGCACCACTAAATGTACCTACAAGCGAGGCCAAATTTTGTCTGTCTTCACTGGGGCATACCAGTAGTTATGAGCTGAGGCATCAAATCCAGGTGGAGATACCAAAACCTCTTGGCAAAGCTCTGGGAGCTGAGACCATGCCCAGGTCCTTCCACTTCCTTCAGTTCCCTCTTCTCCTGCAGGCAAATAACAAATTCATCCAAGCAAAACGTTTGTTCCGCAACTGCATTTTAAAAAGTCATAATTCAATAAGCCAAACTTCCCCACAGAGCCAGTAAATCAAATAATCCCCTAATATCAAATCCCCACTCATTAACTCCAGCTGTTTTTCCACCAAACATTCCTTATTTGCCTTTCAAGCCAGACCTGAGGCATGCAGTTGTTTGTCCTAAACTGTTAAAATCTTTGAATGAGCCTTAGCAGGGATGGCTGATTATTTCAACAAAGGATGACTGGAAATGGGAAGAAAGGAATAGTCAATGGTAGGAAACTTTGCCCTTGGTGTCAGTTTACTGAGGCTTGTGCATTCGTTTTTCCTCTTCTTACTCACTATTATGGTGCATCTTTTGTGTTAATATACAGGCTTGAAAATAATGTGTATATATAGGAATAGAAAAGGTCACTTATCTTCTAAACAGTTCCTTGAAATTCCAGCAGGGTATCTAGCTGTTCCCTCAACGTGCACCATTACAATGAATGTTTCTGTTCTTGTATTTTCATAAGATGTTTAGGATATGCCGAGATTTCCAGAGAAGATTCCAAATACCAACTAAGAACTTCATTTCAGTACATGGTTAACATAAAAATCTCTATAAAACAGGCATCTGACACATCCACTGCCTGTACCAGTCACCACTGTCCTCACTACCAAAACTGAGATGTACTGTGATCACAAATACAGTTACAATCAACTGAATTTCCATCCTGAGTGAGAACAGCTCTGCATTTGTATCCTGAACTTAAATGCCATGTACAAAGATATCTCCAATACAAAAGCAAAATCTTCATAAATGGCAATGGTAGGAGCAGTAGGGAGATCACAGTCCAATTCTGTTCTGATCCGTGGTGGAGTTTGCAGGGCTGACAGTTGATAAAAGCTATTATATATAAACAGCCAAATTTGATGTGGAATGTTTGAGAGAGTAAGGAGTGAATGTGTCATTTTGAGGTTTTCTTTCCTGACAGCAGAAAGGCACTAACTTTAAATATCAGGTTTAAAACCTGAACAGAACTAAGTCCTGTTAAATAAATATATCCTTTATTTTTCTGACTCTGATAAATATTTTAGCAGGGGAAAAAAGCTGGCTTTCTGCATTTTCTGTATGCACATTAATGAATCAAGTGTGTACAAATCCAAGTTAAAAGAAAACCTGAAATCTTTCTGTAACTCTAAGAAGGACAGCATCATCCACAACACCAACAGTCCACATTAAATTAGTATCTATCTGCCAGTATCAATATTTATGCAGCATTAACAGGGCAACAGATACTTAAAGTCAGTATTTGGCCTAAAAGATCAAACTTGGATACCCAAGATGATGTGTCTGATTTTGTATTTGGACATCTAAAAATCAGATCCTGGTTATTATTATTTTTGAACAGATGCGGAGCAACAGCTGCTTTTAATAGATTCAGAGGGGATTCTGAATGTTCAACTTCTCTTCACATCACGCCACTGACACAGATAACAGGCTGCAGGTCATTAAGCATACAAACCTCAGCCAGGACCTTTGGCCTAAATGTTCACAATACAAAGACAATCCATGAGTTTAAAAAAAAAGGCCATTTATAGGCAAGTAAACATAGCAATGTTTTTAGCAAGAGTTTAATGAACTAATCTGCTGGTCAAGGGTCTGCATCTGAGGCCCCTGCAGATCACATAGGAATGTAGGGTCTTACCAAAGCTGCTGCCTTCCTCTTCCTCCATCCTCATTTTGTTTCCTTTTCCCCCTTCCAGGGTCCAGCAGGAGCCCGTGGTGCACCAGGGATCCGAGGGATGAAAGGCCGCAGGGTAAGCACTCTCCATGAGCTTTCTTCCCTCTCCTCTTTCAGCCATTGGAAAAACAATCTGGTGGTTTAGTCTGGGGGGGTGAAGATGAGCAGAAGTTGGGCAGCACCTCCACAGCCAGGTTTCTGCTGCACATAAAGGCTGTGTGGTCCTTGAAACAAATCTTACCAGGGATGTGAATGCAAAGGATATGTAAGGGCAGAGGGGTGTCCAGAGTAGGGGTTATCATGGAAGCGGTCCAGCCTGTCTTTTCCAACTACCTGCCATGTCAAAACACAGTTTATGGATGCTTCTGGTGAGGATGATGAAGATTTAGTTGTCAGAAGGTATAGATGGGCTGGGGGAAAGGATGCAGGAAGAAAACCAGAAGAGGTGCCTTTGTTGCTATGGAAGAAAAAGTAGCTGAGATACGAAGTGTTGTGATATAACCAGAGGCAGATGAATGATGAAATGCTATGTCATGACACAGAATTAAGAGACAAGGCTGACAGAAATGGAGCTCAGCTGTTCTACCCATGTGTTCCCTTCTAGTCTCACAGGACTGACACCTCCCAGCAGAGCTCCACAGGGATGTGAGGAAGGTGTGCTTTGCATTGTCAGTAGGTCAAATTAAAAGCATGTCCTGTGCCTTTCTAAGGATTTTTCCAGCCCTGATTTTATCTGTGCATACTTCAACAGTACCACCCTGTAAGCGCAGGTGACTCCTCACCCTGCCTGGCAAGAGCAGCCCCAGCCTGGTGCTGGGTGAGGCACTGCCTGGCACCACTGACAGTGCTATGAGTTCATGTTTCCCTCAAAAACGAGCTCACAGACACTCAAGAGTCAGTTCTTGTGTGGCTCTCCCTGCTCTGTTTGGGTGACAGCCAACAGGACAATGCCCTTTAGACCTGCCAAAGCTGCTTGTTTCCTGCCTGTGACATCCAGCCCCCATCCCACTGAGCTCTTCAATCTTTCTTCTCCAACGGGATATTTATTGCAGAAGCATCCCTGCTTTGGATTGTTTTTCCTTGTCCAGCTGCTTTACAAAGTATTAATAGCGAGCATACATGGATTCTGCTGAAAGGCCCCAAAAACAACACATCTTGCATTTCTCCTTCCAAGGATCTGTTTCCATGTTTCATTTTCAAAGACATACAGTGGAGTAAACTATACATTTTACCTGCTCCCACTCTCTGCTTCTCCTGCAACTTCTGTTTGGGGGATTCAGGACAGCCAAGGTTTGTGTGTTTCCCTATGCCAGAGTGAATGGTCTCTTCAAATAGCTGGGACCAGCAAAAAAAAATGGAATAACCAACTAGGAAGCTTTGTAACCACAGAGTTATGTACCCTGGAACTGCTCTAAACTTTAAAATCCCATCTAGAAGGATGCCAGTAACATCCAAGCTTGGCAGATGTTTATCATGGTTCATCTTTTAACTTGTGACTGGGAAAAACAGCTCCCATTCCTCTGTGGTCCTTGGTGGGAAGGCCCACGGTGTACACTCCCCAGGTCCACTTGCAAAGGGGCCCCTGGGGAGTGAGATCCCTCTGTGCTGCACAGCAGGGATTAACTGGGCTGTCTGGGACATCCGTGATCACGATGGATGAGAAACTGGAGGTGTTCCTTCATGGCAGGCTCTGAATGGATGGTGTAAAGTATCTCAAGGTAAAACTGCAGCACAGGGTTGAACAGGAAACACCTTCTGAATGAATCCAGGCTGTGAATGTGCAGGCTCTTGGAGAGGTGGGTCCTCTGAGGGGATCAAATGCTTTTGCCAGTGCCTTTAATGTTTGCAGTGACAGAGAAGGAGTCCTGGAACTGCGTCCTCCCGGCTGCCAACCAGGGATCCATCCCCATCCCTGACACTGAGCTTCTCCTTTCAGCAGGCATCCACAGGCAACTGCAGTGTCTGGCTCTTGAGTTGTCTAAGATTCACTCACATAAACCTTCTTCAGCTTCTTATATCCATACTGGCCTCAAGTCCTCAGCCCACAAAGAAGGCTGGATTCAGCTCCCAGGAAAGGAGGTTGCCTGGGACCTGCCTTTGGCTGTAGCTGGATCCAGAGAGTGGGTATCAAACCCTCCAGAGAACTCCTGTGGAACTTCAGCTGCCACCAGCACTGTCCATCCTCAAAATGACATATCATATAGTAGAGACCTTCAGCTTCATGGTCCAGGTTTGCATTTCCTCTCCAGATGTTCAGTCCAGCAGATCCTGTGCCGGTCACTGCCTCTGGACATTCCTCTGCTGAGGAAGCCAGACTTCAAAGTGCACCCCAGCCCTGCACACCAAGAATGCAGCAGTGGCTATATCCTGACAGGCTGCAGTGCCCTGCAAAAAGTCACCTCAGGATGTGCAGAGCATTGAGGTAGAAGGGAGGCAGTGCCTGGGGAAAAGGGAGCATTAAGGAATTGATCTTACCCTAAGGACACCAGTATTGGAGAGGGGTAAAACTCTGCCTAAAGCTGTAGCAGCAAGGACTGAGCCTCTGGATCTGCTGCTGGTGCTCCTGCTCTCACCTCCCTCTGCTGGGCTGTGCTGTGGTGAAGATCTGGTGTTGTTTGAGTGCTGCAGTGATATAATCTGTACAGAATTTGTGAGGCAGAGAGATACACTAAGATCTCCAGCAGAAAGGAGGAACCTGGGCTTTGCTTTGAAATTCTACAGATTTCAGTGGATATGATATAGGGAAGTCAGTGTTGTAAGAACCAGCAGATCTGCCTGGAGGACTTCTGGTTTGAATCTCTCTCATTCACATTTTCCTTCTCTTCATACTCTCAGAAGATATTCTAGGCACATAGTATCCTATGTTTGCTTACTTGCTCCTGTGATTCCAGCTCTTGCTTTACTCAGGATGGGGAAATGATCCCCCACTTGTAATTTCAGACATTACCCTCTGTCTATCCTAGCTTACAGAAAGGATGTAATTCAATTCAGAGTGGAAACATGAATGCAGACCCTGCCAGATGTTTTTGGATTCCATGAGCTCTGTTTGCGGATGCTTCATTAAAGTAATTTTGCTTTTGAAGGAAATGTAAATAGCAAATATGGTTTTGATTGTAAAGAACAATGGAGACTTTTTGGGGTCTGCATTTATGTAGTGATAGCTTTTATATTGTCAAGATATGTATATTTTAAAAAGTAGTTTTTTTAAAATTGTAACCTTCTTTTTAATCCTGACAGAACTATTGCTCCTTCATAAGTCTTTGTTTATTCCACCAAACTGATACTGAACAATCTTCCTCAAATGTTGTTTCCCTTCTCCTCTTCCCTAAGGAGAAGAAACTTGGACATGTGAGCCCAGGCTCATTTCCGTTCATCTGTACTCAGTGTAGCACTTGGACAAGTGCTTAACATCCAGCTAGTGACAGCTACGTACATGCTTAAACCCAATTATTTAACCAAATCAAGGTTTAAATTTGGAGGCAGCCGGTCCAGCAAGCCCTTCGCCCTATGTCACTTAAATCCTAAAGCACATTTCTGCTAATCAGCTCCTCACAGCAGGAAAATGTGTGGTCTCCATCATGCTCTCCTAAGGACAGTGTCATCAAAAAGACTGGGAATCTCTATGAAAGGCTGAATATCAACCAGAGCCATGATTTTGTAACTCACATCATAAAGCTGCACCTGAAATCCTGCTGTAAAGCTCCTTACCTTGCCCTATTCTCCTGGCCAAGGTGCCTGTCAATGTTTCTAGAATTGTATCCTCTCACTGCTGGGATCTGGCTCAGGTGATACAGAGGAGCTTTTCAAATCCCAAAGCACATTTCTCTTTTCCACCATGCCGTTCATTCTTCCAGCTCCTGCATCAGCTGCTGCCCAGGTGAAGCCTGCAAATCCAAGATAAGGGGGAGCACACCTGCACTCCAGGCCCTTTGCTGCTCCGTGCCAGAGGGAAGGAATTGCTGCCTCTGCCACATGGACCCGATGCTTTCCAGCATCACCAACTGCAGGAGTTTGTGAATGCCAGGGATTTGTAAAGTGGTGTTATCTAAGCAAACCTGAAAATATTTGCTTTTCCAAGCCCAGCTGATTTGTTGTTCATGGAGAAGTGATAGGTATTATTTTGCTTCCAGGGATCTTTCTAGTTGACTGAGAAAGCCTTAGAAGTGTTTGAGGAAAAGTTCATTCCAGATCCATGGCCAGGGATGTCTCCCTTTGGCTTCACTAAAAGCATCTGCTTGCTTTTTTGTTTGGCCAGACTGTAACAGTGAAATACCAATATTTGGATAACTGGGTAAGGAAGGAGCTTTGGATTTCTGGAAAGGAGCTGCTGACTGCTCCTTTATCCTGCTGTTCAGAGGCTGGTCATTGTCTCCGTCTGAGCTCTGAGTAGGTGTTTAACAGGAAGAAATGCAGCACTGCTCTGCAGAAGCACCTTGTTGAGTATATAGTTCTGCAGGAACGTTGTCTACTTTAGATGCAGGATATATCCCTATTGCCTCACCTGGACTGGCAAAGCCTGGAGCTGAGTTCCCCTGCGTTTGTGAGCTGTTCACATCTGGCCACTGTCGTATCCCCTTGTTTAGTCTGGGGTTTCTGATAGCACTGCTTGGTGTTGCTCAGCTCAGGGAAATGCTGTCTTGGCCTCCACTGGCTGAGGGGCACTGAGGGTGAAGGGGGAGCCCAGGAGCTGTGCTCAGCCCTGCCTGCAAGGCCAAGCTGCTGGGTCTGCAGCGGGGAAGGCACCATGCTGTGCCTTGAGGCTCTTGGCATTGAGATGCTCCCTGGAGAGCTGCCAGGACCTGTCACTCACTCATCTCTAACCAGCGTTGTCAGTAAAAGAGAGTTTTAAAGATTTAACTAATTTACTAAATGTAGCTTTTCCTGTCAGGGCGAATTAGGGGAAGCCTTTATCCCAGGTTTCAGCCCAGGAGGCTGGAGAAGATGAAGCTTGCCACATGCATTTGAGAATAGAGAGTCACTTTCTCTTTCTTCAGGTCAGATGCCAATGAGATGTGTTGTGATGGGATTAGGCAGGTGACTGCTGTGAAGTGAGATTGCCCTGGCAGATGCTGCCTGCTGGTGACAGGGCTCTGCTGGAAGAGATGAGGATACTGTAAACACTTCCCCAGCCAGCCAGCCACGGCCATCACTGAGGGCACCCGACAGGCTCCAGCTGGCTCAAAGCAGCCCCAGTACTGGCAAAGGGGGTGGACAGGGCAGGACAGGCTACAGAATATGGGTCTGGAGGGGCCAGACTCATTCCAGTTTCCTTCCCAACTCTAACCTGGATCACCACTGTCATTTCCATGTCCCACTTGCTTCTGATCCCTGTTCCCTCTTCCAGGCCTGAGCTACGGAATCCTTGCCCTCCACACATTCTTCCCCTGCTTCACTAGCAGGTCACCACATCATCTCAGATAGTAAAGATGTAATTGCACAAAATATCCAAGTGACTGTTCAAAGACAAGGGGAATAGTTTGTTTTCCAGGAGGATGAGCATTTGGTTGTCAAGAGTGCTTTCCCAGAGTGCTAGCATCATACCCATACCTCCCTTCCCAGTGCAGGTCTGGGTATTTGCTGGGTGTCCCAGTCACCCCAGGCAGCCTCCAGGATGCCTCCAGGCCCTGCTCTTCCACCACCCCAACTAACAGGGCTGTCTGACTCGAGCTGTCAGTAGCCCTGCTTTTAAATTACTTTCTGGTCTTTGTCATTGTGCTTTGAGGTTTACAGGGACATGGATTAATAAAACTTTTGGTCTTTACTGCTCTCTGATCTAGGGGCCAGCATGAGCCACATCACTTGGGGTGTTGGGCTGGTGAGAGGTACTGTGACATTTGTGCAGCACAGCCTTAGCTGTGAAACACCCCTTTGGTTGTGGGGATCCCATCTGGGGCACAGCCGTCTGTCTGTCTGTCCTGGAGGCCAGGCTGAGCATTCTTCAGAGCTGTGCCGTACTGGCAGTGCAATACAGGCTCTTGGTTATTCAGTCTCTGCTCCTCTCAGCAGCACAGGGCTTTGCCAAGCGCAGTAGGAGTTTCTGCATTATTTTATATTGACGATGTTTGTCTGCTGTAATAATTTGGCTGGGGTTCCTATTCATTTCTGCGGTACACTGCCTTTCTTTGTGAGTCTCTCTCTTTGCCTGTCATCCTGGAGTTGCTTTTCTAACACACTGGCTCCCTAGCCCTGTTATTACTTTTGGCACTGGGTTTGCATCCCGATTAAGCACATTGGCTCCTGTTTTCCCTTTCTGCATTGGCCAGCTCTCAGAATCCCTCTTACCACTACATTCTAGCACCATTCTTTGTTTTTATTTATTATTTATGTTGCAGTAGTGCCTAAGAGTCCTAACTGAGCTCATGAGCTCCTTACAAACATGATGTCTGTTAATAGTCTCTTGATATGCCCTTTTTAAACTCTTTTATTTTCTCTCACTGTGGCTCTTTATTCCCTGTCAATGTGATGCACTGGTCTCTGGGGGTCAAATGGTGCAGAGGGTTGTGTGTCCAGCTTTCCTGAAATGAGCTTTAAAGTTAGATGGTCTTTAAGGTCCCTTTAAACCCAAACTATTTTTTCTGTGATTCTATGATCATATCCTTTCCCTCCTCCCAGGGCTCTCCTCATTTGCTACCCTCTGAAAGAACAAGGATGCCCCTCCCTCAGTGATGCCCAAGCTGTACCATGAGCTGTTCAATTTTAGCTACTCACACCTGCTTATTTGCAGCAGGGTGTGTGTCCCACACACCTCCCGAGCTCCCTGTGCCCACCGCATGCTCACACTTTCCGGAGTAGATGCCGGGCATGGCACCACACCCTCCTCACCTCCACATGCATGAGCACCTGCCTGGTCCTCAACGGCAGCCAGATCCTTAAATATCACGTAGCTGTAGCTGAGGGCTTGGAGTTCAGCTGCCAGCAAATATACCCTTCTCTTTGAGAAGAATTTGGGGCCCAAGGCAATGTGAGTGTAGTACCTCACAAGTGAAGGTACTGTACAGTGGGGGCTTATGCACCTTTATATTTTGTAGCTTTATTGCCCCGACTGTGACCATGAGACAGTGTGGTGTGCCAAGGGTTAACGGCAAAGGTGTTGGAAAAGAAGGTTTCTAGGAAGGAAGAGGTTTGCTGTTAATAAGGCTGGAACTGCGAGTTTGTCTGTGCATTGCAAAACTGTTGTCACGTAACCATTGTCTGAAAATAAGGTTGCTCCTGGCCTGCTTTTCTTCTCTGGCTTGGGTTTGTGGTTGGTAGTTGGTTTAACAGGAATAAAAAGTTCTGTGTGCTGGTAACGGTGAGAAATGAAGCAACAAAACACAGAAAGAATCTTTTTAGTCCTGGGCTCTGAGCTGCTATGCTCAACCCAAGCAGGTATAAGTTGGCTTAGCCAGGACTGATCTCATGGACTGTCCTGGAGGCCAAGGCTAAAGTGACAGCTGGATTTTCCAGTGAGCCATATCCTCTGTGTTCTTATTTTTGCCTCTCTTTTGCCTCCTTCTAGGGTGCCAGAGGGCCTGATGGACCAGTAGGTGAGCCAGGGTCGCGAGGTGTCAAGGTGAGTGCCAAGGCTGCTCTCAGCTGTGCTGTGAAATGCTCTGGGCAGGATCAAAGTCACATTTTCCTCCAGGAACAGGGAATGTTCAATTGCTCCCTGAGGATCCACCAGCAGGGATGAGTTTGTCTTGCAACCGGAGAAAAATCCATCCAGCGTTGGCATCAGGGCCCTTGCCCATGGTCACAGCTGGTTGGGGTGTTCCCTGGGGCATGATCCCGGGCGCTTGGCCTCTCAAAAGCTGCAGGGAACTGGAAGGGAAATGTAATGCACAAAAATGCAAGAGCAGATGGGCTGGGGCAGAAGAGCATCACCAACAGCTTGTGCTCCTGCTCACGTGTCTTTGTCTTTTTGTTTTGCAGGGCCAACCAGGGGAGCCTGGCAGGGTGGGCCCAGATGGGCTGCAGGTATGTCCTCTGTGAGAGCCAGAGCTGCCAACCCTGGGGACACCTACATGTCCTCAGTGCCCTCCAGGCCAAAGCACCGCAGGTGTGTCAGCACATCCCCAGCTGATAATTGCTGTAACTTTGTGTTCACAGGGCAAGATGGGGGAGACTGGGGAGACTGGAGCACGTGGCTTCCCCGTAAGTGTCCATCCCTTCTACTTCCTTCCATAACCTCAAGTCCTTAAGTTTTGAGTCCTGGTCCAGGAGGAAGAATCTGGACCCTATCTCACACTTACAGGGCTACCTCTCCCCTCCTGTGACTTGAGCATTTTTGAAGTGCACATTTCTGCCAAGAGATGTGAAGGATTGCTGCTGGGTTGGAGCTGACCCTGGTGTTTTTAATTTTTCTAGGGTATCCAAGGACCTTCTGGATCTCCAGGAGCAAAAGGGCCTCCAGGCAACCCGGCAAGTGTCTTATCACTCTCTCTCCATCTGTCTTTCCTTGAACACAGACACATCAATTTCTTTCCCTGTCTATCTCTTCCCCATTGCTTATCCCATTCCCAGCTTCTCTATCCTTGCCAGCTCCAGTGTGGTCAGAGATGTGAAAGACTTGGCTAGAGTCCTAGGAGCCATAAGGAAAGACAAGGTCAGACCCCTGGAAAGCAAAAGGGAGCCATGGATCTACCAGGGAGAGTGTAGGATTACAGCCTGGGGTGGATTTTGGAAGGGAAGGTAGAAAAGAAGGACAAGGTTGGGTCTGGGACAGGGTCAGATGTAACAGGAGGAGTTGGAGTGTAGGTAGAGTGGAAGGGGGAGCAGGAGGGAGGCTGATGGTGTCAGAACTGAGCCCACAGCTTTGGGGGAGTCACTGGGGAAAGACACAGACCTCAAGGAGGGCCAGCAGTGCTGGACTGTGAAGGGAGAGGGTAAACCAGACACTTTCAGATCACCCACTGCATTTGTTTTAGATGGGAGCCAGGAAGAGGAAGGGTCTTCTGAGCTCTTTGCCTTTTAAGGTGCCTCAGCACACCCACTGCTGCCCTCTCCATCCCACTGGCCAGATCTTGCACAGTGAGAACTCCTCTGAGATGTGGATGGGAACTGGTGTTTTATCTTACAGACCATGGAAGTGATGGCCCTTCAGAAATGAAAGCAATTGTATGAAAAGGGCCTTGTGTCTCTATTTTGCAGGGTCCCCAAGGACCACAGGGGCCACCCGGACCTTTGGGAGAAATGGGGCATAAGGTAGGTCTGATCTTTGTTCCCGTTTGTTTTCCCCTTCCATCAGGAGTGGCAGGACTGAGGGAGGAGTAAATGTGCAGGGGAACATCCTTCCACACCTGGAAGTGGGGAACAAGCAGGAAGGATTTCCCTTAAATCTGAAAGTCAGCTTCCAAAACAAACAGTGAAAATCAGAAATTTGAGCACCCTTTTCATCACAGGCTATGGACACCCAGCTGGTGGAAGTGCAGACCCATCTTCTCAACAGAAGATTGAATTTCTGAAAACAGAATTTCAAAGGTGACCACGCCAGGGACCAACTTTCTGCACCCGGTTGCAGAGTCAGGGACCCAATACAAGAACAATTCAGACTGAATACCAGTCTTTCCCTCTCCCTGGTGCTGTTGCTGACATGACACAGGTTTGCCAGCCCACCCAGATGGCCATGGCAGCCCCAGCAGAGGCTGCTGCAGCCAGTGCAGGGAGCTCGGAGACGCCTTTGCTGCTGACAGTGCTGCTGGGCTGTGGTTGCCATGAAGCAGTGGCACAAACACACCAAAACCGAGCAGCAGCTGCCAAACAGTGCCCCAGTGGAGTGCAGGGGATGCCTCCATGGTTCCCCCAACTCTTCTGCACTTTTGGCTTTATTTCACTCCTCTTAAAATAACATAGTCTTGGCTCTTTCTATCATATGTGCCAGTTCCCCTTGCACAGCTCCTTTCCGTTGGTCCTGAGCTGTAACACAGACATGAAGGTGGCTTTGAATGCAGTCTATGCAAAGTGTGTGAGTCATGAAAGTTTCCATTCTCATGGCTGCTGGACCGGATGGAGCAAGCTCTCAGCATGGTAAACCACACTGGGGAGCTGGAAAGCTGCTACTGAGCCACTCTGGATGCTGCCAACCAAGAAAGTACAGACCTTCATTCAAATCTGTAACTCCTCCAGGAGCCTTTCTCTGTACTGGTACCTCTGGAGAAACCAAAGCAGGATTCTTGCTTTCATTGGAGCTTGAATTTTCTCATTGCGTGACTTGACCCTTTGTTCACAAACCCAACACACACCCTGCTTCCTCCTCTGTTTGAATCCATTTCAGCAAGCCAGGAACTGGCTTCATTCCCTGGGTAGCTCTCTTGACCATGTGCTCTTCTTTCCCTTATTCCCAACTGTAAAGAGAAGGGAGATTGTTGTCCGGAATGCAAATATCATAAGTAAATAAACCACTCAAATCCTTCAAAGAGAAGCTTTACTGTCCCATCTTTGGGTTGTTTTACAGACTCTCATTCCCCACGTTTCCCAGAGGTAGGAGCAAATGTACAAAGATTAAAGCTCCCAATAGATCTCGGTACTAAAGATAGTGAATGACTGTGACCCCACTATCAGGGGCTGCACATGGAACTGGACTGAGTGAGAACAGTTTGCGAGGTCATTCTCCATCTTCCATCTTTCTGTCTTAATTCCTATCTTTTACCAAGTCAGGCACTCATTTTTGGCTCTCTAAGGGATGCCAAACCCCTCTACCAGAGTCTGTGCTCACACAAGAGCAAGAAACTTTCTCTCAGCCAGTCCAGCCTGGGCTGTGGATTTCTGGTCTGAGCCCAGGCATTAGCCTTTGGCTTGTACAGCCAAAGACCACTGGCTGATGGATGTCATGGCTAATGTGGCCAAAATTTGTGCTGGAGGGCTGAGTGTCACCTTGCTGCCCTCAGCTCACTTTAGCTGGCAGCACCATCGTGCGCCTGCCTCTCTGGGAATGGGGGGTGATGGCTCAGCTGGAAGGTGTGGCCTGTGGGGCAGCTTGACCCTCATCAAAAGGAGCCTGGTGGTGCAGAGGATGTGCTCACACCAGTGGGAATGGAGAAGTGGGGCTGCAGGGAGCAGGGAGCAAGAGCAAGAGCACAGCCAAACATTCCTGTTACCCACGTACCAGCCCAGCCTGCTGGACCCTTGCAAAGAGCTTCCAAGTCTAATTCTGGACCTTTTCCCTTCTACCCCAGCTGGTTCCAGTGCTGCTCCCAGGTGGGGTTACTAACCCTAGAAAGCAAAGGGATTGGAAGAAGGTAGAGAAAGGTGCTTGGCAGAGGAGGCTGGGGAGAGGGGAGGTGTGAGAGTTGATCAGAGCCCTCCCAGAATCCAGGCACGAGGGGCCTCTTTGATGCTGTGGACCCTGAGCCAGGGAGGTAATTGCATTGAACCAGGGCTTGGCTGTCCCAGGAGGGCTCTGCTAAAGGAATTATGTCTTTGATCTTGCTTTCTGCTTGGTTACAATAGGTTTTTTCATTATCTTGTTGGGTTTTTTTTTCGCAGGGACCGCCAGGCTCAATGGGACAACCTGGTCTTGCAGGTGAACCTGGCATAAAGGTAAGAAAAACCCTGACTGCAATTTCTCTGTCAGACTGGGGAGATAAATGGCAACTTGTGTTCCTGCAGGACTGAGTGACATTGCAGGTTTACCCTCCAGCAGCCAAAGCAGATAGTGCATTCAACAAAAGATAAAGTTTAAAAAACCTAAAACTGGGTTAATTTTAGCCATTTTTACAAATTCCTGCAGGGGAGACTGTCAGTGCTGGGAAAAAGCCCGATCCCAGGGATCTTGTGCCTCAAGAGCTGTGAAGGGCCTTGGAAATGAAGTTCAATTCTCTGCAGATCCAAAATCTCAATGGAGAAGGGAGTCCTTGAGACTCAGAGATCCAGGCAGCTTCTAATTTGAAACCAGAAGTCTTAGGAAGGTCTCAGACTTAAAAATACCCTCAGACAAGGTCCTGCCACAGTTTCCAAGCCTCAGCTCTCTGGGGAGTGAACTCCTCTGATGGCTAAGGGGGAAGGGTGCCCTGCTCCAGACCATGAATGCACCTTCTTGTCCGCATAAAAGCCATCTTTTTGTTTGAATAAAATCCCAATGCTGAGCAGCTCAGAGGGGGTTTTATTTAATCCTAACCCCCTTGGTCTCAAGGTTTACTCCTGTGAGCAGTGCTTTTGAACAAACTCTGTGTAGGGATTAAATGCAATTTTCTCTGTGCTGCTCTTCGCTCCCACCCCCATCCCATCCTTTGCCATGTTTTCCTTGGCAAATCTTCTGATACTTCACTGGAGCTACTGTGTCTTTGGCATCCTGATACTGCATGAGTGTTTCAGCTCCAGTGCTCCTGGCTGCCCTCCTTGGAGCAGGACATGATGATTTGCACAGACCCCTTTACCTGCTGTCCTTGCTGGGAAGCTGTGGAGTGAGAGTCCCATCCTGCTCCTTCTCCGAGCTGGGAGGAGCTGGACCAAGACTGGTCTGTGTAGTCATCGCTTGCAGAGCAGTTTGCTGTGGAATGAGGTTTATGGGTATCTCAAACCTTTTCCCCTTGAATCCTCTGCTTTTCCTGAGGTCTCTTCCATGCAAAGCAGGTCGCTTGGATGGGCACACATGGGAGAGAGCTGCCCTATGGCCATCCTACCCCCAGTGCTACATTGGCAAGATCCATTCGTTTGCCAGCTCCACCACCTTCTGTTCACTCATTTTACTGCTATCAAAGATTCAGATTCTTCTGGAACTGGGGCTACAAGAGCTGTTGGTTTTTTTCTCCCTCCCTCTGGTCGTGTCTGCCACCACACCACATTGCACCCACACTGCTGCAGAGGACCATGCCAGAGAATGCCTTCTTTGAAAACTCAGCTGAAGGTGTTTGTGTGGGAGAAGGAAAGAAAAAGTCAAAATTAAGAGTGCAATGGGAAGTGCTTCATGTTCACTCACTGTCAGTAAAGAGCTTGTCTCCTTGTATCTGCTTCCTTCTTTTTAGGGTGATCCTGGCCAGTTAGGAATCCCCGGAGAGCAAGGTCTCATTGGCCAAAGAGTGAGTATGGCCACCTTCTGGTGGGGCTTCTGTGCCTGATCAGTTCCCCAGAGGTTCTGTCCCTGCTCTCCCACAGCCTGGACAGGCTGACCCTGTTCTCTGCATCCCATAACCCTTCGGACCCCTGTTCCTTCTGCGGGTGGTGGAAGTACCTTTTCCACAGAGCCCATCAGCCTGAGCTCACCAGCCTCTCTGAGCCTCTCAGATGCCGCTGTGACACTGAGTGTGAAAGGGGCAGTGTGGGAACAGATGTGGGAACAGACCCCTCCTGTTTGCCAGAGGCTGTGTCCATGCAGGGCCGAGGACGCTGGAGCAGAAGGCGGCTTTAAGCAGGGAAACACTGGATACACTGTGTAGGAGGGGGCGGGGGGGATGAATGCACGGATTGAGGCTGGCAGGGGCTGTGTCCCTTCCCCGGACTGAGGTCAGTTGTTGGAGCAGGATGAGGAAGCCCCAGGTTAAATGAATTCAGGCTGAGCTCCTTTTCACACAAGGAAGGAGGGCTTCCCGCAGACCAGCAGTGGGTCCGCGGAGGAGAAACTGTGGCTCAGAATAGAGCAAGAGGCTGAATTCCTGCTCTTGCTCCAGGAAGAGCTTGTTCAGCATTAGGGTATGAGATAGGACACGTGTTAGAGTGCAGGACTGGGTTCCCATCACTGCAGCCTGGCTGCTGCTGTGAGCCAGCTGCAGAAAGCTCAGGGAAAAGCACATTTAGGCACAGCCTTATGGTGTTTGCTTCTGCCCACAGGGAGAATCCGGGCTGGAAGGGGACAGCGGTCAGCTCGGGCCAGATGGGATTAAGGTAAACCTCACTCCCATGGAGTTCCAGCTCTCACACGTATCTCTCTGCGCTCAGGTCCCTGAGATTCCCATAGCCAGGATGAGGCCAAGGGGATCATTGGGTCCTCTCTGGAATAAGCCTCTGCCCTGCACTCCTGAGAACTTTTTTTCTGCAAGCACACATAACAAACCGCTCCTGTTTTACTCCTCTACCCACGTTTTTGGCATCTGATCAGATCTCCAAAAAGGTCAAGTTCTTCAAAATCTGGTTTCCAACAATTTGTCTCTTTTATTTGAGGCTTTACAGAACAAATTTCCAACTAATCAGGAATTCCTGGGCCTGGCAAGGGAAATCAAGAATTGTCCATCACTCTCCCCTGCACCACTGACCAGAACAATATTAGAGAGTAAAGAAACCAGATCCCCTTCCCTTGGCAGAGCCCCAGGGTCTCGCTCAGGGTTCGCTCTGTATCTCACTGCTGTGAGTTTGCTACCTTGCCTTTGGAACAGGGCTCTGATTCATGTCTCTGCACAGCCAGCCTTTCCAAACAGGCCAGCAATTTTGTTCCATGGAAAGAAAGAGCAGCCCATCCCACAACAATGCAGTTTATTTCTTCTTTCTAGTTAAATTATTTGTCATGTGTTTCTACTTCTCCTTATCTCTGAATGTTGGACCAAAAATCTCTTTCCTAAGGACAGTCAAGGCTTCTGTATTCTCTTGCACTGCTGGCTGTGCCCAGGAGCTCTTGAACCAAACCAGATTTTTCCACCCCAAATATGTCTCTGGACACTTAACCAGATGTGTCTGTGCTCTTTAACCAGATGAGATCTTGCTGAGCTCTCCCAGCACAGGTGCAAGAGGAAAATGGCTCAGTTCAAGGCTGCTTGGCTGCACATGCTGCTCACAGTATAAAACTGGCCTTTTTCATTGTCTCCATATAATTTTGAGTGGTAGTACTGAATATTACAAAATATTTACAGTATTTTATTTATCTTGATAAAAGAAAAGCAGCTCTAAATTTACTTCTTACACTTCTGTGATTGTATTTCTGCTCTGCATTCCAGTTGGTTGATCTTGCCAAATACTGCAGTGTTATTATCTGCCAGATTTTTTCATAAATTTCAACAACTGGTTTCCCCAGGGGAGCTTTAAGTGGATATTGGGAAAAATTTCTTCACTGAAAGGGTGGCCAGGCATTAGAACAGGAAGTGGTGGAGTCACTCTCCCTAGAAGTGGCACTTGGGGACATGGTTTAGTGGTGGGCTTGACAGTGCTGGGTTGATGTTTGGATTCATTCATCTTAAACATCTTTTCCAACCCAAATGATTCTTTGATTCTATGATTCTGTAATTGTCAGAGCAGTGATTTGACGTCATACCCACTGCTCAGGCCATAGATCCTTTACAGGGCACAGTGACACAGTTTCACGGAGTGTTTATTGGAGCCCTGGGCTGATTTCTATTTGGCAGCAAGAGCTGAGCAGCTGCTCCAGACAAACCCATCCTATTAAAAGTCTTTCAGCATCCAAAGCTCAGGTCTTCTGCATGAGGCAAGGAAGACTTTCAAATCTTGTCTGCCTGCCTCATTCACGTGGGAGGTTCAGGCCTTACTGCAGGAGAAGCAAAGGGGTTCAGGTCTGTGTAGTGGGGGGAGTTCTTTCTCCTTCAGCCAAGAGATTTTAAAGAAAATAAACCTGGCTTTGCTCCTTTTTTAAATGTCAAGTGTATTATGACTCATCCTCATTCATCTTTTTTCTTGCAGGCTCTCTTCCTCTCAGACTCCTGAAATATTAATTATGTGATGGGGTTTTCCCTTGCAAGAGCCTCGTAGAGTGACCCATGTATTGTGTGGGTATGAAAACCTCCCACCTTCCTCTCTTCCACAGGGAGACAAAGGAGAGCAAGGCCCAGAAGGAGAGAAAGGAGAAAAAGGCAATGAAGGACTGAAGGGAAAAGAAGGACCTCCTGGAAATCCCGGCATCCCAGGTGTCCGAGTGAGTCTGCGAAACCAACCCTTGGTGACCCATGGGTTCCCTGTAGTGATGAGTGTGTGAACCAGGACACTGCTTAGGGCAGGAGGTCACCTGATGTGTAACGTGTCATAAATATTATGGTAAAGTGTATTGTTTTCATGAAAAACTATGTCCAGGAGATGGTTTGGTCTTTCAATTAGGATTCACACATGAGAATGTGAATCTGATCTGCCACAGTCTTTGAGAAATGGTGCCTCCCTCCCGCATCTGTAAGATGGACCCCACAGGGTGATGGGGAAGAGACCCAGAGGACTGAGAGGGGCTGAGTTTTCCCTGGCTGCCACAGCTGGCTTGGGCCTGGAGCTTGGAATTGGCCACCTTGTGCCTTCTCTGATGGTCACTTGCTTGCTTCTGGTCTTCCCATCTAAGGTTTCTCTATTAAATATAGAAAACAACTAGAAGGAATCAGCAGGATATGACTCCTGAATCCTCAGTGAATATCCTGGGCATGTCTGGTTCACTTGGAGGTCTGATCTTGGTGCTGTAGAAAGAAAAAGTTTGACTCTGGCTCTGAGATGAGAGGGAACAGGGTAGTGTCAGATGGAGGATGGCTCTGCCCAGTGCCCCAGTGGGCTGTTCTGCAAGTCAGGCCTTTCTGCTTTAAATGCGGAGTTTATCAGGTTGATGACATGGTTTATTCATTGTGATTGTTGTCGTGGATCAGAGTTATCAGCAGCGAGGGCTTGCAAGGTTCGTTCAGCAGAGGGATAGCCCAGCTCAGTGGGATGCCTGTGCTCCCTGCAGCACACGTCTTACCCCTCATGCAGCTGGGCAACACACCAGCTCTAATCCCACACATCTGTGTCAAAGGAACGAGAAGCCCAAGTTTAAAGGCAGCTCTGAAATCCCAGCCCAGGCTGGGTGGGAAGCAGCAGAGCCGGCAGGTACTGCGGACCCCTGGGTGGATGCTCCATGGTGAAACATTGATTTTCCTTTTGGTGATGTTGTGGCTGGCTAAAAGGAGGGCAGGGAGAAGGGTGTGAGAGGATTGAAGCAGCAAAAGAGATGGATTTATGTTATTTTTGGGCTGAGGTTGGGATCTGAGCACTGACTTGCCTAGCAAGTGGAAACATTGGCTTAATACTTTACTGCAGCACCATAAATGTGCAGAATAAGCCTGTAGTCCTGCCCCAGATAAAGCCACCCTTTGCCACAGGCCCCTCTACCCAACAGGAAGTCCTTTCAGGATTGGGATCATACCACAGGCAGGGGTGGTCCCCAACACCTCAGCTCCTTCCCAGCTGCAGGCTGGCACAGCTGGACAGTGGCCCTGCATGTGCTGTACTTCTGGCTGGTTCATGTGTTTATATTGTGTATGTTTTAAGAACCAATAAAAATACTAAAATCATGCAAAAGCCATATTAAGTTATAAAGTATAAAATACAGATTCTCTCAGACTCTGTTCCTGCTGTTTGCCAGCATGTCCCTGGGAACATGATGCTGTTTTCTGTTTTATTTTTTAAAAAAAGGAGTCAATAGAGCCAAGATTCCTGCTCATAATCACTCCCTTTTGGTTTTACTGCAGAGTGCTATATTTCCATCCACTATTTTAATATATTTCTTTGTATTTCCTTATGCCTAAACTCAGGCAGACTTTCAGACCTGCATAGGCTCCAGGTAGTGCTGCCTCCCCACCAGATACTGTTACCTAATACACAGGCTGGTGTTCCTGTGCTTTCTGAGGTCATTTAAATATGGAAGTCCTCTGACAGAAGCAGAAATAATTTTTCTCTTCCCATTACTGAGAATTTCATTCCGCATTCCCATGGAGAGTACCAATATCAATGGGATCTTCCTTAGATTTCTGTCAAGGTAAGGTTTACAGCTCAGAAGTTTCAANTGCCCAGTGCCCCAGTGGGCTGTTCTGCAAGTCAGGCCTTTCTGCTTTAAATGCGGAGTTTATCAGGTTGATGACATGGTTTATTCATTGTGATTGTTGTCGTGGATCAGAGTTATCAGCAGCGAGGGCTTGCAAGGTTCGTTCAGCAGAGGGATAGCCCAGCTCAGTGGGATGCCTGTGCTCCCTGCAGCACACGTCTTACCCCTCATGCAGCTGGGCAACACACCAGCTCTAATCCCACACATCTGTGTCAAAGGAACGAGAAGCCCAAGTTTAAAGGCAGCTCTGAAATCCCAGCCCAGGCTGGGTGGGAAGCAGCAGAGCCGGCAGGTACTGCGGACCCCTGGGTGGATGCTCCATGGTGAAACATTGATTTTCCTTTTGGTGATGTTGTGGCTGGCTAAAAGGAGGGCAGGGAGAAGGGTGTGAGAGGATTGAAGCAGCAAAAGAGATGGATTTATGTTATTTTTGGGCTGAGGTTGGGATCTGAGCACTGACTTGCCTAGCAAGTGGAAACATTGGCTTAATACTTTACTGCAGCACCATAAATGTGCAGAATAAGCCTGTAGTCCTGCCCCAGATAAAGCCACCCTTTGCCACAGGCCCCTCTACCCAACAGGAAGTCCTTTCAGGATTGGGATCATACCACAGGCAGGGGTGGTCCCCAACACCTCAGCTCCTTCCCAGCTGCAGGCTGGCACAGCTGGACAGTGGCCCTGCATGTGCTGTACTTCTGGCTGGTTCATGTGTTTATATTGTGTATGTTTTAAGAACCAATAAAAATACTAAAATCATGCAAAAGCCATATTAAGTTATAAAGTATAAAATACAGATTCTCTCAGACTCTGTTCCTGCTGTTTGCCAGCATGTCCCTGGGAACATGATGCTGTTTTCTGTTTTATTTTTTAAAAAAAGGAGTCAATAGAGCCAAGATTCCTGCTCATAATCACTCCCTTTTGGTTTTACTGCAGAGTGCTATATTTCCATCCACTATTTTAATATATTTCTTTGTATTTCCTTATGCCTAAACTCAGGCAGACTTTCAGACCTGCATAGGCTCCAGGTAGTGCTGCCTCCCCACCAGATACTGTTACCTAATACACAGGCTGGTGTTCCTGTGCTTTCTGAGGTCATTTAAATATGGAAGTCCTCTGACAGAAGCAGAAATAATTTTTCTCTTCCCATTACTGAGAATTTCATTCCGCATTCCCATGGAGAGTACCAATATCAATGGGATCTTCCTTAGATTTCTGTCAAGGTAAGGTTTACAGCTCAGAAGTTTCAAACTGCTAGAGATAACTGCAAGCCCCTCCTTTCCAGCTGAGGGTTGGAAGCTGGAATATCCAGCCAAGCCATCCTCTGGAGGACACGCTGCAAAAGCCACCACAGGCACAGCCCACCACAATCTACATGATGCACAGAAGGCTTTAAGGCTACTGGACAAAGACAACAAAAAATCTTGTCATGGGGAAGTCATGAAGGTTGTTCACCCAAGGGCAGATGCCAAGGTGACAAACTCCTGTCCAGGATTTGTATGGTGGCACAGAAATTGGTTGGGGAAGGTGTTGGAGGCGCTTGGATTGCAGGGAGAGGGAGCATGTTGGGTTTGGGTGCTGCACCTACTGAGTGATTCCACACTACCCTGTTGTGAATGGTTTTAATACTTCTGATGTGACAGTGTTATGCTGTCCATTAATCAGTTTAGATGGTTTTAAGAACTTCATCTTTAGCTACTGCATCTTCATTTGGCCTCTCCTAGCATGACACCCCCAAGTCCTTACATCAGCTTCACCATATTCCTGCCTGGATCTACTGATGTTTTCCTGGGCTTTTCCTCAGCTCCCATATTTGTTGGGATATCCTGCTCAGCTACAAAGGGGACAGGGAAGATGTTGATGCTTCTGTGCCCTTAGTAGGAGAGGTGCACATACAAGGATCTGTGCAGTTACCTGTGCCAACAAACTGAGCTCCATTTGGGGGTGTGAAGCTCATCTTCTGTTTCTGGAAGAGGTTGGTGTTAGTTTGAGGAACCTGATGCCCATCTGCAGTTGTGGACACAGACAAGGTTCTCCTAAACCTTGGCTTGTCCCTGTGTTACTTCAGAGGGGGGACCCACAGAGACATGCCCTCCATGGACAACAACAACCTCTGGAAAAACCCTTTTCATCACAAGTTTCTGCAGCCACACCACGTCTTGAAGGTTTGTCCTTAACGCCAAGGAAATGTTTAGTCTTAATCTTTATTTTGCTTATGTCTACAGGAATGTGACACTTCACTATCAAGTGTCCCTGTGACAGATGTAGGAAATGAGGTGCTGGATTGCTCTGAAATGATCTGACTTCACTGCTGGTGCATTTTCAGCCCGTTTTGTATATCCTGGCCTGGAGCAGAGGCTGGTGCTGGCAGAGCGGGTATAGGAGCTGGGGAATTTGGCACGACCAGCTCACACCAAAAGTGGCAACAGGCTAGCATGAGAGATGGTAGGAGGTTAGAGGACCTGCAGTCCTGGAGCTCCCTGGAGATGGCAGATGAAGGGATATACCCCAGAGCAAGTTTGAAAGCTGGAGGAAGCACAGAGGGTGTGTGCTGCCATTTTGCGTCATGCAGAAGAGAGACACTCACCTGGTGATGGATGGGATCGCAGAGGCACTTCTGGCTTTCCTGAGCAAGGCTTCATTTTCCAGAGAGCCATCCTGATGCTGATACCACATGACTGCCTGAGCACAACCAAACTTCCCTCTGTGCTCAGGAAGCGTTTTTCAGAGATCGTTAGCTTTAACTTGGCTCAGCCATTTCCAGCATTAACATATCTGAAAACCGGTTTCCACTGTGGTTTTGAATCTCAAACAAAAAGCAGCAGGGAGGCCCCAGTCGAATCTCCAGGGGTAGTTTGTACGTGTTTCAAAGCCAGTGGATTTCAGCAAACAAACCTGGCAGCTGAGATGGTCCATGAGCTTCACAGCTGTGGCTGGCAGGGCTCGAGGCAGCTGGAGCTGAGATAAGTGAGTATCCTCTATCTTTTGGTCACTTTGTCCAAGTTCACACTGCTCCATTCAGCCCCAGTTCCTGCTCAGTGGAGGAATATGCCAGTTGTCCCCCTGGCCATAAGAGAGAAATCAGAGCACCAGTGCAAGATCCAGTTGAGATTTCCAGAGATTTGCACTTTTCCTGAGCTGCTGGCCCACATATTATCTCCTCCCAGTGGTTTCTGTCTTCTAACACAAACTTGTTGCCTTCACTTGACCTTGACTCTCTTCTGAACATGGCCATTTGCCCTCTGGTTTGAACAACAAAGGGCTGAAAATCCCTTCCCCTTGCAGAGCACCAGGGACTGTTTGGGCATCTGCATTCAGAGGGACTGGGTGGAAATGCAGACTTTTTGTATGGGGAAGGCAGAACAAGGATATTCCCCCCAGTGTGTGGGGACACTGGAAGGTACAACAGCCTGCTAAACCCTGGCAAGACATCCATCAGTGGCAAGTGTCATGGTGTAGTTTGCCAAAACAAAAAGATAATTTAATCTGCTGATCTGTAAGGCTGTGAAGGAATAGTGCCACAGAGCTTGAAACACCCAGAGAACATCCCTGGAAAGTAACCTGCATTCACAAAGGATCTGACTGGCCTTCAGAACTGCTCATTGCATCAGAGGATGGTAAAAGCCAGAGGCTGAAGTCACTGGTGTGCCACCTGATCACAGGCGAGTGGGCCCTGAGAGCAACCTCTTCCCCCAAAAAGTGCTTCCCTCTGCTGCTTCTTCTCTGCAGTGATGGAAAATGCAGCATTTCAGCCCTTCCCTGGGAGGATGACTGATCCAGCGGTGGCTGAGGAAGGCCCAGGCCAGTTGGCGGAGGGAGGTGATGGGTTTCCAGCTGCACTCCGTGGCTCTGTGCTGTGGTTTTTGTAATGTGCTGGTTGCCATACACAGCAGACATCTGATAGCAAGGGGTTTACAGTTCCAGGAAAGCAATTTGAGAGCCTGGAAATACTGAACAACATGCTCTGAAACAAGAAAATCCCTCATTGTTCAGCAAAACTGGGAGTCGAGTTCTTTACACTTCCATTTTAACCTGAAATCCTATCTGCAGTGTCAGTCAAGCCACGTCAGGACTCAGAAAGCTTTGAGCCAGACACTCCAACGGTCTAAATTGCCATAAACAATTACATCAGAGAAGATCTTGCTGCATTTGCTGGCCCTGCTGTGGCATGCAGATGTGCACCATCAGCCCAGAAGTGCTTGAAGGGCTGTAAATCTTTTTGCTCTGGTGCAACAGGATCCAAAGTCCTTTCGTTTGCTCTTCAGGAGGGTAGAGTGACAGAGCTGGGCTGGGGTGGAGAGTTGAGAAGGCTTTTTGAGGGAACTCACAGGATCAAGCCACTCTCCAGCCCAGTACAGAGCATGAAGTGAACTTGTGGCTCTAGTGCTTGTGGTCGCTCCCCAGAGCAGCAGCAACTCCGCACACAGCTCTGGATGGTGTTCTGAGGATCCTTCCCATCACATTTTTGTCCCTCTCTCCTCTACAGGCTACAGTCCTGAAGTGGAAGGAGGACTTGCTGGCCAGGATGGACCTTCTGCTCTGAGCTGGCAGAGCTGCTCCAGCAATGCCATGCTGAGATGGCGCTGCTGTCTGGGCTCTGCAGTGCCAGGGTGGAGCAGGAGCTTCTTCTCATCCAACACATTGCTCTTGTACAAAGTTGTCCAAACATCACTTACAGCAGAATTTGTCCCAGAGTGGTTTTTGCTCTTTGTTCTTTTCTGTTTCCTGCCACTGAAAACATGATTCAAAGGTTTTCTGCAACAAAGCGCCTTGCTCTGCTGTCGCTGAATCCAGCCATTCACTGCGTACACATGAGCTCAGCCACAGCTGGCAGCACCACATCCATGGCATTCAGCTCCCTGAAAACACTGAGGTTGCCGAAGGACAATCCTAGAGTCACCACTGGTTTTAATCTCTGCTCTCCGTGCAGAAATTTATGCTTTTTTTGATAATGTGCTGAGCTGTTGTTTCCTGGAAAAGCTGTTTTTCGTGCCCTGGACCACGGGTTGTCTGTGGAGTAACTACTTGAAAGAAGTTTCTTAAACTCCCCCAGCTAGAGGGTGTGGGGTCACCCTCTGACTGAGCAGAAGAAGGAATGGAGAACACCAGGCTCAGTGTGCAGGGGAGGGCAGTGTGTCAGTGGTAACAGCGAGATCCTCACACCCTTAATCTTAGTCAGTTAGTAGTGTTACTCGAAATCCTGTCCTTGAATAATGTGTTAGGAGTAGATGCACAAGACAGTAAAGTGGCATGCCCAGGGTCATGCAGGAAGTTGGTCAGTGGCAGAGGGGGAACAGGAGATCACAACAGGCCATACTCCTGCCCTGCAGACTGTCCTTTCCAGTAGCTGCTATATCAGCGGGGCCAGTTCTTATACTGGAGCCCAGTTCCCAGAGCTGAAGGTGTTTGCACTTGGCCGTGGTGTGTCCTTGAGTTACAACCCTGGAGTATCATTACTCGTGCAGACCAACACCCAGAAAAGCCATAAGCAGGTATTTGTCTTGCATCAAAAAACAAAGGTGGATGAAGTTGCTCAGAAATGCAGTCAAATATGCTGAAAACCTCTCCTTTGAAGAGTATGAGACCAAGAGTCAGGGTGATGCCTCTCTGTGGAGCTGCAGGCCTGGGTCTCTCTGCTTCCCCTTCTAGAACCAACATGATCATCCCTGGGCACCTCTGCCCATAGCTGCAATCAGCTTCTCCTCTTGCTTTGATAATCAGTGCTGATGGCCCCAGGATCACCATTTCCTAAACATCCCTCTTTATGGAGAGGTATATGCTGGATTTTGTTGTTTGGGGGATATTATTGGGTGGGACTTTTTCCCCCTTTTTTGCTATTCTGCTCTGTGACTCAGTCCACCAAATCCATTGAAAGCTTTGGAGTGGACCAGGGTTGCCTGTGAGCCCTGTGCATCCTACAGGGAATCACAGAGCTTTCCCAGTCCCAAGGGAACTCCTGCTTGCAACAACTGAAGCTGCTCTCCAGCAGCCATGGGGCCGTTTGGCCCTCTCAGGCTCTGCTGCTGGGGAAGGCAGGCTGATCACAGCTGGTCTTCGTTTAGAGTTAATAGGAGTCAAAATGAGCCAGAATTTGAAATAAATCCCATTGACTTGGCACGGTTTCTTTCCTGACTCAGACGAAGGAGACACAGTTTTTGGGCAGTTCCTCTAAGATTCCCCTCCTTATTGCAAGAGAGGATTTCGTTCCCTTCCTCTCCCACAACCCCAGGGCATCTGTGTCCTTCAAAAGAAAGATATTAACCCTTAATGTTTGAGGGAGTGTCAATCAGAGTTGTGCTGCCCAGGTGCTCTCTCTATTCTTTTCTTTCCCATTGTCAGATTCCGATACTAATTTTTTGGAGCATTTTGGTTTCATTGTGTATGAAAGCTTCACAGCTCAGTGGGGATGAGGCCTTGAACTTTTCCTACACTTCCCACTCATCCATCAAGTGTTTTAGTGGCACCTTTGTCTCCCATGCTTTCTTAGAGATGAGGAAATAGAGGCAAAGAGAGGGGGGAAAAAAGGGATTTTCCCAGAAAATACAAATTAGTGGCAGTTCAGAGCTATCAGACTGAAGCAGAGGAGCTCAGAGCACACAGCACTGCTCTGTACCTGACTCTCTCTGCTGCCTTACACTGTGACTGCTTAGGAAAATCAAGTTAAATAGACCTTCTCCTCCACAAAACCCAAAGCAGCATATTTCAGAGCAACAGCTGCATGCAGATAAGAGTTTGCTCTAAAGCAGAGAGTTCAGGATACACAATTTTGGATTGGATTCCCATTTTAAGCTGAGGAGCTCAGCTGAAAGGAAAGTCACAGTGACTCTGGCTGTAGTCTTGCCATCCACGACCTTTTTATAGGATTTCCCTAATTTGCTGTTTCTTTGAGCACAGCCAGCCAGCTCTACCTGCACTCCCCACTCGGGTTTCCACAAGCAGGCCGAGAGCCCATTACTTCCCAGTGCTCCCAGTGAAACCCTCTGAACCTCACAGTACAATCAGGTCTTTCTTCTCGAGAACAGTTGAGTCTTTCTTCTTTCCCCATACTCATTCAGGAGCTGCTGCCCTGTCTCCTCCCCTTCCAAACTACTGCTAGGCAGAGTGATTATGAAATGTGTTTCTTATAAATCCAAAACATTTATGTCTTCAAATGCCCAGCCCAAATAATCCCACTAATTTCCTGAGTGCTTGTGAACTGTCCTCCATGGGGGGAGGCTTCTCTCGATCAAAGTTTATTAAGTAGAGGTTCTCATATGGAGACATTGCTGAGCAGTAGGAAATTATATGGGGCTTTTTCATTTCCCTTTAAATGAGCTCACTGGCTGGGCCTGGATAATATGGGCACGGTCATCCTATGGTTCATGCTTCCTACCTTTATTGTTGCTTCAGTTTTCCTGCGCTTTTTACATCCAGTGCCTCAAACTATCACTTTTTTTTTTCCTCTGTCACCACATCACATTTTTTCTTTACTCAGTAGCTGTATTCTGGTGGTTCTGTTTCTTCCTGCCCCATTTTTGGGAGGGAGGAGTGACCTCAGACCTTCACTCAATGACACACCAAAAAAAAAAAAAAAAAAGAAAAAAAAAAAAGTTTGAAAATATGCTCCTGCTCCTCAGCAGTCCTGAGCAATCCTGAAGCAGCCTGAGGCAAGCTTTGGGAAACTCTCCCACCAGTTCTGTGCCTTCAAGAGCTTCCTTCCTGTGCTGCGCTGCAAGGAAGGCAGGAACACATTTGCCCTCTGGAATGCCAAGAGCCAAACCAGGATGGTGAGTCTGTTAGCACTCCCTGGACCCAGTGCCTGCAGCAAGAGCATCACTGGGTGTGGGGAAGTTTGGGTCAGGATTTTAGCCCTGTTTGTTGTTTGGCTCTGTTCAGGGCATATCTCTCTGGCAGTTCATTCAACTTCCTTGTTTTGTTTTTCTGGATGTTGTTGTCAGAACATAGATTTCAACTGTTGATGTCTGAAGAATTTAAAGCTGAGCTGCTCATCTATTTGCTCCCACTAAATGTTACTGCTGTGCTGGGCAATAGATCTGACTTTTCTGTCAAGGCCATCAGCAGCTGGAAGTCTCCTTTTTCTTTAAAAATTAACCAATTCGCATTGGAAAATAAACCATTCTTCTTTCCCTTAGGGGAGTATCTAAGGCTGTACTAAAAAAAAATCCATGTAAATCTGTGTCCTTACTGAAGATGACAATGAAAATTTAAATATGCTAGACCTAAGACTATAATTTTTTTGCTTACCTTGGATATTTTGGCATAGCTGAAGGCATGTGACTTTATAAAACTGATGCTTTCCACTGTCCCTGGTCACACATACCATCGTCATCTGGAGGTACTCATATGCTTCTCTAGTGAAGAATGCAGCATATAAAGAGAAATCACCATTTAAAAATAGTCCCACTCACAGAAGAAGCTTGGAAAGAAGATTTGTTTTCTCAGCAAACCAGTAACCCAAAGCATACAAAAAAATGTGTACAAACCCCAGGAATAAAAGCATCGAGTGTTCAGTGCCTTGGCACAGTAACCCAACTGATGTGAGTCCAGCAAAGGGAACTTGGATTTAATTATTTTGATGTGCAGGCTTTTGTACATCTTCTGCCCTCACTCTTATCTCTGCTAAAGAGAGAAGAAATCTTAGAAACCTTAGGAAACCTTCACACTGCAGTGAAAGAGGTACCAAAAGGTGCTACATTCCTAACGTACTTTGAGGACAGCCTGGATGAAGATACAATCTCGCTGAATTTTATTTTTATCCTTTTTTTTTCCTTTTGTGTTCTGGCCCTGTTTTTTTTCATCCCTGGACAGATGAGTCAGGAGAATGGAGAGAAAAAGGATGGGACTATTCTTGAAGGCTACCAAAGTTGTTGCTGGGCTTGTTCTTCCCTGTGCAATGTGTGGAGTGTGGCAGTGCAGTGATTTCTGGGAACATCTGGGATTGCAACAGCAACCACATCTGAATCATCACAAGCAGAGATATCACATATCTGGGAACCCCAGACAAGTGTTGAACTGCCTCTAAATTCATCTGGGAAGAATCCCTGCGCAGTTGGAGAAGGCATATCCAGGAAAATCAGACACATGGTAGGCTTCCCACTCACCAGCAGAGCTTGCTGGCCAAAGTCCTAGAAAGCGTGCTGGGTGAGCACAGAAATATCCCTGACTGATAGAGTTTATTCCTCTCGAGGAGGTGACTCAGTCAGTCAAAATCTGAGCCACGTCTCTGCCGGTGGTGTCGCCAGCATGGTTTGACCCAATTTTTTATACCAGCCAAGCTTTTAACCAGCGGATGAGAGTCAAGAACAGCAAGGGAGGCTTGGAACAAGGTCTTCATGGCATCCTTTGAGTGACAGCTCATCTCACTATCACTGACAGGAGCTGGTGATGCTGCCAATGTTTTTTTTTCTTCAGCAATGGAGAAGGAGCCGCACCCCAGCTGGAGGACCCAGGAGAGCCTTCTGGAGCAGATGAACATCCCTGCTCCATGAGGCCAATGCATCATAAGGGGAAAACAGTACAAGGAGTTTATTGGAGCCCATCTCGGTGTTCACATCCACCACCAAGGGAAAAGACAAACTGAAGGAACCCTGAGAAAGTTTGAGAAGCTGTTTGAACATGGCACAGTTTCACTGTGGATTGAGCTCATTTTTGCGAGCAGGACTCGGACTGTCAAAGTTGGGTTTGCTTTTTGTTGTTTACCCTCTCCCAGATGACTCCAGCCCCTCTATCTGTACTCCATGATGGTGAGTGCAAGCAGGAACTCGAATACTGGCAAATTTTAGGAGCAGCGTGGAAATTTTGTTTCTCTGATGGAAAAATGTAAGGCCTAAACTTGTCTTCTCAAAAAGCAAAGACATCTTCTAATGCAGAATAGAAGCAAGTTTCAGTCATGAGACTTCCATGGGAGACGTATCCTGGTGGAGGGAGCCAGGCTGTACTTCAGACTCTTCTGAAGTATCTAAGAGATCCTTGTGACCTCCCCATGAACAGGGTTCACCTGCCCTGCACAATGATAAAGGGTGTGCCTCATCAATGTACTGGTATCTGCATTTTTTACAGACAATATAACACATTCTCAGCCTGGGGATGGAACCTTTGCATGGAAATCTTTGTTTCATGAGCTGTCACAGCACTGCAGTTCCAGGAGCACATCTGAGTGTGCAGAACTACTCTGCTGGAGGAGACCAAGGGCTTGGCCATCACTGGGTTAGGAACAGATTTAGCTTAAAATGGGCTTTCTCCCATTTGCAGGAAGCATCTACTGCTTATGCTTCCACAAGCTCTTAAAGCACAGTCCAGGGAGACTGATGGAAAAACACTATGCAACTGATTAGAAACCCCAGTTGTCTCTTTATTCAGTCACATCTTGTTTTGACAGTAAAGTTTCGTGAGTGCTTCCACTATTCCCTCTCCAAATTTTTAAGCCATAATGTGCCAGGGCACTGCTGCAGAGCAGGGGCTGTGGGAGTTACTGTGCTTCAGGTGCTGAGTACCAGGTCCCACAGTGAGCTGCTGTAGAGCTGGAAGGGTCTGGCCATTTCTGATGCTTTCATTTGTGAGGACTTCTCTGTACTCCTGTCAAAAGTGTAAATCACATTGTTGATGCTGTGGGCTTGGCACCCAGCATCTACTGCGGCTGCTCGGCATCTGTGGGAAAGTAGTTCCAAAAGTGATCTCTTGGGAAGTGGCAGCAAAAAATAGCACACAAAAACCCTGAGCAGCATGGAAGAGACACAGAACAAGGCTCGTGTACTCCTCAGCAGGGACCTGTCCTTTGTGAAGCCTGATAGTGTTGGCAAGGTGGGCTCCTGAAATGTTTGACTTAGGTAAAATGGAGCCATTCCCTCTGGAGAAGTGAACTGGCACAATTCTTTAGGGTTGGAGTAAGTCTGAATTGCTCCTCTGTGTTCAGAGCAGGCACTTCTGAGGCCCGTGTTTCAGATCAGAGTGAAAACCCCCTGATACGTCTCACTTTATAAGTTGCTTTTATTCAGCTGAGACTGCAACACCAACCATGGTGAAAGTTATACCTTCTTAGCTGGGAGGTGGGGGAGCAGAGGGAGAGATGTGGTGCTGGTGTGGAGATGCTGTTGAAAAGTTTGTCACAATTGCCAAAAGGCACGAGTTATTTTCTTTGGTTATACTTTTTGCTTCTTTCTGTTGAATTCAAAATACTCTGTCTCCCTTGCGGACAATAGAGTCAAACATTGGAAAAAAAAATGTGCTCCCTGGGGTCCCTAAGGAGAGGCTGCTGTATTTAGCTTCTCATCATAGCGCATTTCTGTGGTGTGGGTGCAAGGAGGGGCGGCAGGTTCTGCACCCACACTGGGTTCTGAAAGCAGTTCAGCATTCCTGTCTCTGCTTGCTATGGCTCCCACGTGAAGTTTTGCATCCCACTCCATTTCTAGAAGCCTGATCAGTAGATTGTGGTTTCTGCATGCGGCAGTAATAATACAAAGAGAGGGAGGGGGTTTTTCACTGTGAGCAGGAAGTTGTGTATGGTAGGTGGATAGAGAATGAAACCATTGCCTGTTTTCACAAGGTAAAAATAAGGAGAGCTGCTGTGGAATCTGTGGTTCTATTGGTAGGATCCTAAAACTATATAAAAAGTGTTGATGTCTAATTTAGTGCCACAGTTGGTGAAGGATACAACTGTTGGTAGAGAAGTGGTGCAGGGACAGCAGCTCAGGTGCAAACCAGAGGAAACCTTTTGTGGGAATCAGGGTAAATGTGTTTTCCACATTTCAGCCCATTCTGTAGCAGAGGCTGGGTAGGTGGACTTCTGGAGATCCCTCTTTTGCACCCTTGGAGACAGATGGACACATCTAATGGCAGTTTTCCATGACCCACCTGTCCTCAAGATGTGATTTGAAAATCACCATCATCAGAAGTATCACAGTATCACTTTTCAGCTATGTTGCCCAATAGTCACCTGAGCACAAAGATCTTTCCACCTTTAAGCAATGAGTTTTCCTCCATGTTGGAGCAGCTAAAGACCAAACTCAGCCATACGCCAGCTGTAGCACCTCTGGATTGTGGTCTGATCTGCACAACTTCCTGGCCTCCTTGTTGGCTCCCATGGGTGGGTGAGGATGCTCTCAGGTTTGTGTGTGCCAGGGAAATGACTTGAGAGTGGCTGGTTGGGATGTGACTTCCTTGCTTTCCCATTCCAACAGCTTTTTTTTTTTCCTCCTCTTCCAGGGACCAGAAGGGAAACCAGGAAAACAGGGGGAAAAGGGCAAGCCTGGCCAGAAGGTAGGAACATCTCTCTTTGATGATCTACCTCTTCTGGTTCTCCCTTTCGTTACTCATCCCTGATATTTTCCTGCAGAGAAGTTTTGTCCTGATGTCAGTGCCTTTGCTCTGCAGGGCAGCAAAGGCTACCAGGGGCAGCTCGGCGAGATGGGATCCCCAGGGAAGCAGGGGCCAAAGGGGAACCAAGGCCCTAAAGGATCCCGAGGTACCCTGGGACCGATGGTGAGAAGAGCTCTGCAAATGAGAACACAACACACAGAAACCTGACTGGCATTGGTGGGCACGGGCCTAAATGGAGCAGAGAGCCCAGCAGAGGCTTCAGGGCACTGTAAAGGAAATGCTGTTAGATGGGTTTAATTGGCCAAAACATCTTAACTCTTGTTCCGAGCAGCACAGGAGAGAGTCCATAGGGGTGGCTGTGTTGGTGCCCCATGAGCCCAGCTCACGTTGCATCGTGGTAGTCCTTCATAACTCCCCAGATTGGCTGAAATTGCTGAAATATTGGGGATTTTTCCTCAGCTGAGTGAGCTGATAAGCTATTTTTTGCTAAGATCTTCCCCTTTGAGACTGCACACTCATGGCAAGAGCTGCTTCCAAGTTGAGCTGTGTTGTTATAAGGAACTCTGCCTTGGACTTCTGCCCTGTTTCTACACCCACTCTTGATCTACTTATCTAAAACCCTGGAGCAACAAGATATGTAGCATGGGAAAGGGTTTGAATGGTGGACTGAAGGTGAGGCTTCCAGAGAGAACAGCCGTAGTATGGCAGAGAGGGGAGAAAGTTAATTTCCTTTAGGCACAAGAGACAAATGCATCGGGACAGCAGTGGTAAGTAAAAGTACCTCCTCATGCATTGCAGGCTGGTAAGGAAACTTCTTGCACTCTCTTTGATAGAACTTAGTGCAAAATCAGGAGTTATTTACGAACTAGGAATAGTGGTGATATTTCAGAACAGTAGCAAATGAATGATGGAGTGATGGTTCTGCTGATAGTGTTTTCTTGCACTAAAAATTATGGCTTCACCATATATCCTCCCTTAACAGTCTTTGGTAAAGCCTCCATGGATTATTTCACAAGGAAGCAAAGCAACGTCTGAGCAACAGTCTGTTGGAGCAGACACATCTCTGTCTTGTGGAAAGGGCTTTATTCCATGATAAATGGGATTATATGGAAATTTTGTGACTCACTTCAATCTGATGATCTGATTTAAACCCTTTTGTTCACTCTGCTAAAGATGTGATTAACAGCTCTTGCAGTGCCTTCATCACAATCCAGAAAACTCCTTTCTCTGCCTCAGAACCCACACCAGAAGATTTCCACCCAGCAGTTTAGGATTAGGTCATGCCCAAGCATGGTCTCACTGGTGGACTTCCTAGCACAACACTAATTTGGATATAGAGAGGTGCAGGAGTGCAGATGAGCACACAAATGCAGCCATTTGTGATAGCAAATCTGAGTGAGGTGGGGAATCTACTGCTGCAGGCTGGCAAAGGCACAGAACGGCCTCCTGCCACCCCTCTCCATGTGTAAGAGGTTAAAGCCAAGCAAAGGCCCATCAGGTGGCTGCAGCAGAGCTCACTGGTGGCCAGGAGAAGGACTGGTCACACTCCTACATGGTGCTGAGATTTGCTTTGCACAGCCCAGTGCATCCTCCTCTTGTGCTAACACCATGGGCTGCTCTCTCAGTCCCTCTGTGTTTGCCTCTCCAGGGAGCTCCAGGAAGGATGGGTGCTCAAGGGGACCCAGGCTTAAAGGGTTACCAGGTAAGGGGTTTATTTTCAATTCCCAGCTTTTATCTGTTCTTAAATGCAACAAAACTGCCACTCCAGGATGCAAATCGTTCTTAAACCATGATTTATTTCTGATCTCGAGTTTAGTTCTTTGCCAAATCTCCAGTTGCACCACCTGCATTTGGTTCATCTCTGCCATGACCCACGTGTCCCTCCAAACCTGGCATGCACCACCCAGGGCTTGTGAGATCTGGCAGAGAACCAGGGAGGACTTTCAGTCCTGCAGCTCTTTCCTGCCTCCTCACGTATGTCTGCTCTCCACAGGGACATGCAGGACCACCAGGGCCGATTGGATCACCAGGGCCAAAGGGGGAAAAGGTAAGTTCAGGGGGTTTGGCCACCTCATTTCCCCTTGAATGAGATGATTATCCCACTGCTGTAACTCACATGCATCTGCACTCTCCTCACCCTGTGGCAGAGGCAGAGATGCCTCCTCGACCACACAGCCACTTACATAACCCCTCAAAGCTACAGCCTTGCTTCTGCCAGTCAGTGCCAGGACACCCATGCCACCAGCATGTGCTTCCCAGACACCACGTGCCCTTGTGCCAGAGGCTGAGCCAGCCAGCATGAGCCTTGAGGATGTGTTTTTCCTGCATCCTCAGGAATTCGGCTCAATCCCCAAGCCAAAAGAAATCAGACTCGTAGCTTTCTGTGATCAGGTCAGAAAAACTCCCTGCACAAACGAGCTGATCTTCAGCTGCTGGCGTTTCTCCTCTCCATGGCCCTTGCCCCATATTCCTCGCCCCCCACCTTTCAACAGCCCCCTGGCCACAGCTGCCCTGACTCAGAGCCCTCTTTCCACCGTGGCTGTTCCCTGGTGTTTTCCCCCTTGTGCTGAGTCAGCACAGCCATAACCAGTTCAGGCTGGAGCAGTGACTCACTCTTTAATGGTTTCCTGTCGGCTCTTCCGGCTGCTTGGCGCTCCCAGAGCTGATAGAGTCCTTCACATGCCTTCAGCAGCAATGCTCCCTCCCTCCTGAGATCTCTCTGCAGAAGGCTCTGGGGAGAACTCATTGTGACCTTCCAGTACTTAAAGGGGCCTTATCTAAAAGGGGGGAGCAACTTCGTAAAATGGACAGATAGCGATAGGACAAGGGGAGATGCTTTTAAAACAAAAGTGTAAAGATTTTGGTTAGACGTCAGGAAGTTCTCTGCTCAGAGGGTGGTAAAGCACTGGCACAGGTCTGGGCTACCCCATCCCTGGAGGTGTCCAAGGCCAGGTTGGACAGGGCTTGGAGCAGCCTGGTCTAGTGGAAGGTGTTCCTGCCCATGGCAGGGGGTGGAATGAGATGGGCTTTAAGGTCTCTTCCAACCCAAACCATTCTGTGATTCTCCCGCGGTGTGGGAAGGGAAGTGATGGTGATGGGGACTGGTCAGTCATGAGGTCCCCATGAACAGGAGAGAGGCATGAACTCTTTTTGCTCATTTTCTGCTCCCCAGCACCAAGAGAGCGTTCAGCTTTGCCTCTGCACATAGGTGGGAGGGCAGCTGTAATGCAGACAGGAGCTTCATCGCTTATAAAATGAGTTTATAAGGATTTGCCATTGCTGGGGCTTTGAATGGATCCCTTCAGCTCAGGCTCCTGGTGTCAGGACACCCTGTTCACACCGTGCTCTGCCTGGAGATTCCCCGTGCAGCCAGGAATCACTGGGGCAGGGCAAGCTTTTGGGTTCCACTAAGACATTCACATGCCTCAGAAATTTTACTTTGGGGTGAACAATGGTCATGGTGCTTTTTCTCGCATTTCCTGCTGCTGAAACACATCCATGGAGGAATAGCTGGCGATGTTCCTGCTGCTCCATATCTCCATTGCTGCCTTGCTGAACTTCCTGGCAAGTGTTAGACAAGCACAACCAGCCCAGGATGATGTAAGAGCTCATGACCAGGCACATTGTCAGCTCAGAACCTGCCCAGAGGTTTCTTACAATTCCACTGTTGAATCTTGAGCATCCTGGCAAGAAGTTGCGAGTCATGACTAGCAAAAGCAAGGTCATCGACCCTGCAGCCATTGAGGTGTGGAGAAATGTATGTCTATCGCTTGAATTGCAGCTGCTGTTTTATTTGAAAACATTTAAAGTTGCCATCTTGAAAGCTCCCATAATTTCAGTAGCAAATGATCCCCAAATTATTCATCTGAAGCACTCAGTGGAGCATTTTGCCCTTCACCAACAAGATGTTCCTCCTCAAAATGACACTAGAAGAGCACTCCCTGAGTGGATCTCGTGTCAAAAGAGCACAGCAGTATTATGATAAATTAATTCTACATGCAAGTATCCAAGCTGAAGCCTGATGAAGCCACCAAAGCATCCAATGCACTCTGCTAAGAGCAGTCAGCTCTGTTAATGACTACTGACAGCTGGATCACCTCACTCATGTTCTCCTGAAAGGCCAGTGGGTCTGCTGACACCTTGCTGGGGAGCAGAAGGAGGAGATTCTGAACCAGGAGAGCACAAAATTATGTGCTGAGCCTCCAGCACTGCTTTCTGCAGCATCCAGGTGCTCCACAAAATCTTGCATCTAAGTTCTCCTACCCACCCTCCCTCATCTCCTAAGAGTTGCCTGGATCCCAGCCTAAAGACAGACAGACTCCTTCCCTCCAGATATCTGTAACCTCTCACAGGTGTGTGAACACAAAAATGGAAGCCTGGAAGTGAGAAATAAAGAGAAAATGGAAATGGGACCATGAGTACACTGTGAGCTTTAAGTAAATGGTAAATGGAGCTGTGCTGAAGGAGGAGGATATAATGGTGGGGAACGTCTTCCCTTTTCCAGAGTAGAAAGTGGTTTGGTGAGAGGCACTGCTGTGGAATCCTACTCCCTTGTGCCATCCCAGCCAGCTACTCCACCACATTTCATACATTTGCAGCTCCTCAAAGAGGCCTTGCTCAGAGCAGACGCCTGCTCTTGGCAGCTGCTTAAAGCAGTCCAGATGGGATCCTTTCAAAAATTACGAACTGGTGTATCTCACTTTGGGACAGGAGCCAACAACAACAAGCCTTCCCTTCTTCTCCATGCATTTTCCATTTGTATCCTAACATGTTTACTTTGCTGCCCTTTACTCTAACTTTTTTTCACTGCAACTTTCCGAAGAATTAGTGCAGACCTTTCATCTCTCTCTCAAGCAGCTGAGGCACCAGGAAGTTGTGGAGGAGCTCGGTTTCACAATCCTAGAGCTGACCAGGCTGCAGGGTTTTCTCAGGCAGGAGATAGAGAACAAGGTGGGAATTAGCCTCAAGGGGAAACAAAGCCACAATGGGGAGAAAGTCTGTGAGTCTTGATGCTCTTCAAGGGTCCCCAGAATCACAAACTTTCTCTGAGTTCATCACACTCATCTCAGCTCCCAAACGGCAAAAGTGTGCACATCGTGCTTGGGAAGAAGCAACCAGTGCCAAGACTTCTGCACAGTAAAAGACACACTGGGATGATTTTTTTTTCCCCCTGAGAGTTGAAAAATGGTGGCTTTGTTTCCCTTCTAGTCAACATTCCTTAGATGGTGGCTAGAAAGCAAATCAGTTGCCAGGTATTCTTGCTGCTGGCTTCCAGCAGCAAGTTCAGTAGTGCTGGAAACCATTGGCAGAGCCTATGAGGCTTTGCTTCCCCTCCTCCCTTCTCTACCACCCAAGTTTCTCTCAGAGGCAGGCTCACCAAGACATTTCCCAAGTGTCCTTACTATCAGCAGCTACAACTTCAACAGGAGAACAGACCAGAGAGAACATCAAAGAGAATTGTTAAATACACCAGAAAGGGCTGGTGCAACCACTGAGAATTACAGAAGTCTGTGAAAAACTTGGCTCTGCAGACTTTGGAGATTTGGATGTTCAAGGCTCTTGGAGCACCCCAAGCACCCCAAATACAGCAGCTCCACTGTGCCAGAACCCCCCAAAATCCCTTTCTCCAGCAGCATCAGAGGAGCTTTGAGACATGTTCATCCTAAGGAGCCAAAGTGCCAGAGACTGCTATGGAGCAGTCAAAAACTGGAGGAGCTGGAGTATAGCATTCTTCCATGGGGAGCAAAGAAATAGCTATCTCTAAGCCAGACTCCAGAGAAAACAGGACATCATGACCCTGAGTGACTTTCACAACAGAATTTAAAAGGATAGTGTCTCTGTTAAGTCTTAAGGGATCTCTCTGTGGATGTTTTGAAGAGACCTCAGTCATAAATAAGCCGGGTGATGTTGTCTAGCAGCCAAACCATGAGCTCTGAGCTCCTGCTGTGGAGCATCCCAGCAAGGAAAGGAGTGTGTAAGAGGCTGTCTCACCTGGCTGATTGTAAAATGAGCCCACAGTGGTGGCACACAACCAGGGAGCCCATCCAGACCACCCGTGCTCCCATGACAGCCCAGACAGGATTCAGCAAGGGTGGGGAAATGCTTGAGTAAAGAGATTGGTTGAACTGTCAGCAATAAAATTCAGAGGCAGAGAGCTATTTCCCATATTGTCACAACTACCTCCTGCTTGCTTAGTTTTAGGAATTGTTGAAAATAACCCTTTGCACCTGGTTACTTAGGGAGGAGAGTGGGACCAGGCAGAAACAACCGCCAGAAATTAGGAAAGCAGCGTGAAGAGGCAGTGAAACAAACAACAAAAAAAAAATTGTTTAGTCTTTCTTTGCATGAAAACGGAGTAAATTCAACAGAGGCTTTGACTTTTTGTGATATGGAAGGACTAGATTAGGTCTGTACAGAAGCATCTGCTGTAAAATCTACTGTTTATATTAATGCTAACATTTTATTCACAGGGAGAACAAGGTGATGACGGGAAGGTAGAAGGCCCACAGGGACCACCTGGAGACAGAGTAAGATGTTAAATTCCTTCTCTAATCAATCGTGGACTGATTTTTGTGTGTGGATTAGTTGGGTTGCTGCCTTACTTGTAGAACATGCACAAGCCATTGAGATATTGCAGATGACAGCTTGTTTACACCCACCTCAAGTCTTTGTTGTGCTCTTGTAGGGCCCTGTTGGTGACAGAGGTGACCGAGGGGAGCCTGGAGACACTGGTTATCCTGTGAGTCTTATTCCAAATGCATGATTCAGAAATGTTTGCCTTAGGGAAGTGCTCCCAGGTCACATCAGCCCACAGAATTGCCCAGCAGTCCCAGTTCATAACCTGCTAATGTCCCTGGTCAGCTGCTGCACATGGCTATGATTCATACAAGGAACTATTCAACTGTCTTTACCTAAAGCAGTAAAAACGTTGCTGAAGGCAAAAAAGTCAGCACCTCACCCTGCCCTGCACCTGCCTGAGTGAGGCTAAAAGAATGAGCAGGACCATTTGAGCACAGGTCTCTGTGATTATCAAGGAGACGCCTTGGGCAAGGTGTGAGCAAAAGAGTCCATGTCAGTGCTGGATAAATTTCAAGACTGATGTGCTGTAGATTCTTCCATGGGAAGATGTGTTAATTTAAAGATTTGGAGGCTTCCAAAATCTTTGCAAGATTTCTCTCAAAAGCAAGACCAGGGCTAGGAATTATCCTGCTGTGCTCCTCTTTGCAGGACATTTGCAGCTGATTGGGGCTGATCTGCAAAGGTGCCATGAATTAAGTGTTACCTCCATTCAAAAGCAGCTGGTCAGAGTGACCCATTACAGTAATTTACAGAAGATTTTGAATTCATCAGAGTAGCAGTGCTGCTGCCTTATTTTCTAGGACAGCTGTCTCCAGCTGTTCACTTCCATTAGTGCTGTGTGTATTTTGGGATGCATTAGAGCACCTTCTTTGCTGCTTAGATGGTGATGAGCAGTTCCTCTTTCCACAGCATATCCACAGGAACATGGGCACTACCCACAATTTCACCTTTTCTGTATCAGCAGAATGCAGACACGTGTATCTTCTTCTGCCCCTTAAATCACATTACATTCGTTTTTCTTTCTCTTTGCCACAAAAGAACAAAGACATGTTCCCTCTCTGTTTTTTATTTAAGGGTCAAGAAGGGCTTGATGGAGAAAGAGGAAAACCTGGACAGCAAGGCTTACCAGTAAGAGATGCTGCTTTATTGTAAGCTCCCCAGTGCCCCAGGCATAGGAAAAATAGGGAGGTGAAAAGGGCTGCAGTAGGAGTGTGTGGTGAGCTGTGAAATTTGGGCATTTCCATCAGCCAGACCTATGGAATGGACATTTTGAGCCACATTTGAGACTAATAAATGGGTGACATAACAGGGAGCACTCCCAGTGCCTGTTTCCAAAACCATCCTTTCTGAATGGTCCATGAGGGACTAGAAATCTTAGGAGATGGGTGGTGGAAAATGACAGTGACAGTGGCAGGGTCTGCTTGAAAGTGTTGTTTTGATGTCCTGCTAGTCCAGTGTGAGGTGAGGCCATATTATTCTGCTTGCAAGTTGTCTCCTCTCAAACTAGTGAAAGACTTTGTGAAAGACTAAATTAAATCCAAATTCAAGGGAAGGACTTTTTATTCCCTTGTTATATACAGTAGCATCTGATCTTTATACATGACTATTGCAACTGTGAGTGCAGCAGCACATTAAATGTAGCTCGTATTGGGAAATAAAGTTGAATCAATTCCCACTCTCTGTAAGGATGCTGGGAAGAACAACAGATTCTATTTTGGGGTTAAAATGGTAGTGCTCTGTTATATGGTCCAGAAATGAGTGGAGTTGCTGCATTCCCCAGTGGATGTAGTTTATTGAGGGGATGGTAGCCCCTCAGATAATTCAGATGGAAGCAGGAGCTTTGGATTGTCTTTAATAAAGGTCCATTAGGAACATGGCTCAAAAACAAGCTGAAGAAGGAGAGCTCTGCAGGGAGTCCTTCCTTACCATTTATTTGATGTTAATTCAGAAATTGCCACTGACACAAATACAGACCAAAAAACCCAACCTGGCTGGCCAGGAGAAAAGACTGAGATGAGTGTGATGGGGAAGAGAGCAGCAAGAGACCAGTGAAATACCCTCTCTGCTTTACTCCATAGGCAGTTTTCTAACACCTGACCCCCAGGTGAAACCAAGGCAAGGGCTGTAGTGTGCAAAAGGGAAGTGGTACCAGCAGTCACTGTGTAAACTACTCTTTCTTGCACACAGTTTCTGCACACAGGCTCCTTCCTGCCCACTTCTCAGCACTGCTCTCCAGGCACCATCTGGAATTTGGTGAATGATTTCCACAAATACAGGCACCACCCAAGTGAGGGGCAGAGTTGCTTTTTCTCCAATCGACACCCTGTTAAATGCTCTCTGGAGACAGTTCCTTGCTCCTTTGTCCCCAGGGGCCTGTCTGAGTACAGGCTGTTTCCCTGAATTGCTTCCATACAGTCAGCATTGTTAGGGCACAAAAATGCTGTTCTTTGTACTTCATGCAAGATACTGCCAGAAGAGAATTTTAAGCAGATTTTTCTTGCTTATATTTTGTAGGGGGATCCTGGATCACCAGGCAAGCCAGGAGCAAAGGGATCCAAAGGTGATGTGGTAGGTTTCAGCAGGGTGGATTTATAGTGTCCCGAGTTTAAAGAAAATGTCTAAGTAAGAGGACTCTCGTGGTTTTGCCCAGCACATGGGATTTTTGCCCATGGTCTATGCCTTGAAAGGGTGTGGGGATCCTTGTGGGAGGGCTGTAAATATTTGGGTGTCCAAGCCAAATGGTTTGTTGGCTTTGTGGAGCTGGAGAAGATCATGACAATTCCTGCTCCAGCATAATGGGTGACTCTTGGGCAGGTCTTTAGTCCCTGCCGTGGATTGTGTCTCTTTCTCATGCCCTGTTTGTGCTGTCTCCAGCCACAGCTGGCTTGTCTATCCCCAAGGAGGGCTGAGCCAGGCAAGTGTCTCTCCCTTTCACTTGAACCATAAACTTTTCTGGCTTGAAACCTTCTGGGTTTGGAGTCCATTTATCCATGGAATTGTTTCTTGGAACAATCCCTCTAATTTCTTGTCCTAATTGAGCAAGAAAACCCAGGAGACACAGGTCCTTCAGGGTGCATTGGGGCACTTCATACCTACTCCTACCTCCACATCTGGCTGTAATGACAGCTCACTAATTATTCTCACAGACCAGGGACTTTATTTGCTAAAACATAAGTATGTGACCTCAATACTCAGCAAATTCCTGCTCTCTCTTGGCAGATGTCGGGGTTTTTAATCTGACCCTGCTGGGGGTAATGGCAGAAGATAGTTTTAGGTCTTCTTGGCAAGAAGTGTACCAGGTGATAAATAAATTCTGCCCATCGATGGACAATCTGGAACTGCCTTTGGGTCTAATGAATAGCAGGGAAAGCACCCCCAGGAATATTTCTTCCATGTAGCTGGCCAGCCTGGTCCTCTGCAGATGGAGAAACAATGCACAGAAAATGAGTTCTTCAATTTAAAAGTGCTTTAGTACATGACCTCACTAAGAGAGCCCTAGTGAAGGTGATGAGGCTGAGTTTTCCATTCATTCTGCACAAATTAATCCTTTTTACAGCTAATAAACCTCAGGAGTATTTCTTTTATGCCTTTATTCACAAAGCAGCATTGCAAATTTCAGACAGAAGACACCCTTTTCAATTTCCATTAGCTTTCCAAAATAGAGGGAGCTACTTCTCAGAGAGAAGCTCTCCTGAACACCCTCAGAGGACTCACTGGGTCCTGGGTTTGCTGTCAATGAACTGATGGAGGACTCAGGTTTTTAACATCTTGTTCTAATGTTTGCCAGTGCACCAAGTCCTCCCTCGAGTTCATGCTGCTTTATTTGTCCTCATCTGCTCTGTATTAGGAAAAATGTAGGTCCTTGCCTTCTAGCTATTCATTCCTGCCCTAGAACTCTCAAGACATACGAAGAATCACTTGTAATAAAACCAAATAGCAGTTCATTCCCCAGTGCTGGAGCAACTGACTTTATAAATCTCCCTTTTATAAAACTCTTTCCAATCATTATCCAAAAGCACACCCTGAAGTCACAGTCCCAAGTGGAGCTGTGCTAGAACTGCTGCAATTTTAGATACTCTTTTTTTTACTTGCAGGGTCAAAAAGGAAAGCAAGGAGCACAGGGCAGTGCAGGGAGCAGAGGCTCACCGGTAGGTGAAAATTCAGTTTTCTGCCCCAGGAAATGCTGTCTTGGAGCTCCTTCTCTGACACCTTTGTGATTTTAGGGCATCCTTGGGCTACCAGGTCCTCGAGGAGTGGTGGGGAGGCAGGGTCAAGAGGGTGCCCCTGGAGTGGACGGAGTGCCCGGGAAGGACGGCGTGCCTGGGATGCTGGTAAGCTTCAGCTGTAATCTTGTGGCATTGACAGCAAACACAACCTTGGAGCTGGAAAACTAAAAGGTAGCACAGGAGAAATTGTGTGATCCAGCTATGGATATTCCAGTTTACCTGTACCCAGAGTGGATCTTCTTCACATCTCACTTGCACATAGAGGTAGCAGCTGCCTTTGCATGGCCAGATCTGTAAATAAAGTGGGTTTTGTAGCCTGACAGACACTCACATGCACAGAACTCTGTCCACATCTGCAAACCCACCCCTGAAAACCTATCCCCCTCTTGCTGAGGGCAGAATCCCACCACTCCCCTGTCCCCCCCAGAAGCTGTGCAAGGGTAAGGGTTTTGTATCATAACCTCTTCTGTGTTTCTTTTCTAGGGAGAGCAGGGTGATGATGGGGAAGAAGGTGTGACTGGGATGTCAGGCAAGAGAGGGAACCCCGGTGTGCCAGGACTCCCAGGGGCACAGGGACCACCAGGATTCAAGGTGAGTTTCTGACTCCCTAAGATGCTGCTGTGAGAGATCCAGTCTGTGAGCCTGGTGCCTCTGAGCTTGAACTCTCTAAGGTCTAATACAGTCTCAGTTCCTGCTGCCATCTTTCACTTAGCTAGAGGCTCTGTAGATCTTTCTTATCATCCGTCCGTCCCGCCATCCATTTTCCTGATGTACACAGCAGCTGAATGTCCCAGAGACCTTTCCTCCTTTACCAAAGGAGCTCAGGAGCCTGCAGACACCCATACTCACACTACAAACACTTCAGTCTTTTAGCATTAGAAACCTGGCTAGAAAAAACATGGAGGAGTTGCAGAGGAACTGCTACAGCCCACCTGTAGGATGTCCAGAATGGACAACTCCATGGGAGATTCAAGTGTTCTAGCTGCTCTGCAAGGCCTGAAATGCTGGAGGGAAATTTGTGCTGCTTGGTTTTTAGCATATTTACTGGATCAGAACTCAGATTGGAGCCAGTATGGGTTTGGACATCGCACTGGGTGAAAGCAGGGACAGGCTGAAAGCTGCTTTTGTGACCTTGGGGTTTCTTCCTGGTCCTTGCCCTGATTCAGGCTCACCACAGGATCTAAACTGGACCCACAGCAATTCAGTCGTTTGTAGAAAGACTCTGTAAATAGGAAGACTCCAGCTGGGTTTGGAGAAGCTCTGGGATCTGATTTAAATTAGGGCTCCATAGCACATCGCCCTTGATCTGTCACTTGCTGCCCTCCAGCTGCCTTGGGCAGTACAACAGGAGGTGACTGAGAGACTGTGTCCTTGTCACACACTCACACCCTACCTCCAGGGGAATTTGTTGCGCCTTTTCCGGCTGTTCCACCATCCTAGGCTCTCCCTGCCCCAGATTCAGTAGCTGGAGCTTGTGCTGCTCCTGGCACTTGGCAAGGGGAAGAGGTGGGGAGCAAAGTGTGGTGCTGGGTGGCAGAAGCCCCTCTCTGGATTGAAGTTGTAGAGTTAACGCAGCAGAAAATGTTGGCTTTGCAGCCTCTGGATTGAAGTCCTGCTCTTGGCATGCCTTCAGCATTTTCCATGAATTAATCATCAATTGCCAGCCTGCTGGGGGAAGAGATTATGGGAAGCTGCAGGGCAGGACAAAGAACATAGGAAGTGCAGAGAAGACATTTGATCCCCTTTCTCTCCTTACCCCCATGCAGGTGGGACAGCTCTGCTGAGGCTCCTGCTCTGTGGGCAGCCCAGGAGGGGACACAGCCATGCCCACCCTTGGTCTCATCCTGTGCATCCTGAACAACCTGCCTTAGCAGACCTGGGGCATCCCCTGATGGAACCACATTCCTTATCCCAATGAGCCATCTTTTCCAGGTTTCCATCTATGGCTATTTCAGCTGAGTGCTGTTATATTTAGCTCCTGTCCTTTGGAATTACTTGAATTCTGTTATTTTTAGGGTGAAAGAGGATTGCCTGGACAGACTGGCCCAACAGGGAAGCGAGGATCACCAGGAGGAACAGGCCTTCCAGGGAGCCCTGGCAATCTAGGACCCAAAGGACAGCCGGTCAGTGGTGATGGAGCTGATAAGAGCTGAGAGGGTGTGGATCCACAGGACTGGACAGCAGGGTGACCCCTGGGAGGGTCTTTATAGGGGAGCCCATATCCAGCTTGAGCATGATTGTGGGAGAGAGATTAGGACTGATACAAAACAAGGCACAAGATTGCCCAAACCACCTCAACTAAACTACATTTGTTTGGCTATTTTATATAAAACCCTGTGCTGACAGTTTTCAGACTGAAAGGTAGTAACCAACACTACCATATATCATTTTGTCATTGATCATAGATCAGTCTCACAGTTCATTTTGTCTCTGTGACACAAATGACACATTCATTTGCCCCATATTGTCACTGCCTGATTTGCTGCAGGACTAGTGACCGTGTCCCTTTAGCTGAGATGACTCCATGGCATTTAAACCCTTCTGACTTCCCATGTGCTTTTGCCTGAAATTCCTCTAGAAAGGAGGCTTGGTTGATTCTCCTGATGCAGGAAAGACCTTAGTCCTCTGTTGGTAGCAGTTTCCTTTCCAGAACCCATAAATGGGCAGTTAAATCAATTTTTATCCTTGGAAAGTTTCTTACACTCCACCGAGTCCAGCCAAGCCCTTCCTTGCCAAGAAGTTTCTCACTGTCATGGCAGAGAAAACTTCCTAACAGTGGGGTTTCTAGGCTGGCACTGGAACAACCTTGTAATAAAGGGGGTGGAAGCCCTATCACTTGGGTCATTTACAACTGAGTGAACAAACCATTGTAATACACCCCAAAAAGCAGAATCAGAATGGATGACACAGTCCTGCCAAGAGGCCAAACAAGCCTTATCTATCTCTGATGTTCCTAACACTGGAGAAGAATCATCTGGTGAAGGTTTCTGACCCCTTTAAAAAAAAAATAAAAAAAAAAAGTTTAATCTTCTTTAATTTTGACATCTGAGAAGCCTAAAAATATCAAAGGATGACCATCTCAAACATGGTGAAAGGAGGATGTTTACATAAGGACATGCTACCCAGGGTGGGTTTTTTATTCTCAGAGTGCATGCTATGTGCTGATTCAAGCTTGATGGCCTTTCAACTATTTTATTATTATTTTTCTTATGAAATTGAGGAAAAATCCCTGCAGAGTTGAATAGGAAAAAGATTAGGGCATATGCATGGTTTTCCTGGGTTTGAGTGGGAGGTTATGTTGCAGGAACATGCATTTTTTTAACAGCTTGAATGAGCATAGTTTGAATTTATCATTTGAATTAGTAGGTCAGTCCAGTTTGTATTAGAAATAAAAGAGGAGCTTGTTTTAAAGAACTTTGAGGCTGTTATTTTGCAGCATGAAATTCCAAGATCAGTCTCAGAGTAGATGCTCTCCATCCTGCTTCTGCTGGGCCAAGCCAGAGAAGCATCTGCTAGGAATAGTGTAGGTCTGCCTCCCATTTTGGGGGCAAAAAGGTGGCATTGGTGAGATCTAAGGGATCAAGTGAGTTGCTTCTAGCCTGATGTTTGTGTAGTTCCTCCTCCAGGTTTTTTTCATTCTTCTGTCTCATCAATCCTGCTTAGACTGAAGGATACTCACGGATTTCTCTTTCTCTGAAGCTGCTGAACTCTTGGTGCATCTCTGAGTGACATTTCCAGCCACCAGTGTGAACTTACTGTTGTCCTTTGTTCTTGTATTTGTCTTGGCTGTCACATGCAGGGAGACTTCGGCGTGGCAGGATTTCCAGGGATTGCAGGACTGTTTGGGCCAAAGGTAAGAGGCTGCTGGTGACCAGTTTGTTTTCTAGTCTCACTTTACTGGGGACAGGTAATGCCACACTTGTTGCACTGCTAGCAGCTCTGCAGAAACTATGGAAATTGAATTTTGATCCCAACTTTCTTTGGTTTGTGAATCTTAATTTGTTAAATGAGTGTGTGCTTACGTGTGCTTTCTTGGAGGAAAAGGGCTGTCCTAGAGATTCCATGGCTGTTTTCCCCCTTTCTGACATTTGTATTTGCAGCATCAAACATCAGCCTGCACCTGAGACCCCAATGGGCATCCCTAACACTGAGAGCCTTGACTTGAAATTTAGACTCATTTTATCAGCATATAATTTCCCTGGAGAAGAGGGGACTGTTTGTTTTCTGTCAAAAGTAAAAGCCTTGCAAAACAGGAGTGGGAAAAGAATTTACAACAAATTGGATCTTCCCATTCCCATATACAAGAGGCAGCACCCCTGTCCTTAAAGCAGAGCTCTAAGCAAGGGCACAAACACAGGGTTTGGTTATTTAGTGGACCTCACATCTCATTTTTTGCTCACAGGGCCCCCCAGGAGACCTTGGGTTCAAAGGCATTCAGGGACCACGTGGGCCGCCAGGTCTCATGGTGAGTGGTTTTCCAGTCTGTGGGTTTGGGAGGCTTTTCTTCCTTCAGCCCTGTTTCTATGAGGCTCCAGGGGCTGTGAGGAGCACAGTGTTCGAGGCCATGGCACCACCTCTGAGCCCCACAGCTGTAGGTGACCACATCTGCATGGAGATGCTTGGAGACAGCCACGCTGCACAGAGCACTCCAGCTACACTGAAATCCTCCTGTTTCTGGAATTTCTGAGGTTTAACAAGGCTTGTGACCAACTATACTGTGAGGACTTGTCTCTTTGGGCTTGCAGTTTGAAATTATTTTTTATTCCAGCTACAGCAAATACCACCACCAAGCTGCTGAAAAGCAGCAAAGATTCAGTGTCTTCACTGGGTCTGCCTTAGTGAAAATGACTGTCAGGTCCCATGTGGTGGTTCACACATGTCTTTTCTTTTCTAGGGAAAAGAAGGAATTATTGGTCCACTCGGCATTCAGGGTCCCACGGGAAGCCCTGTAAGTATCCACACTTCTTTCCTGTATTTTTTAGAAGAGTTTTAAGTGTGTGAGATCCAAGATGTTTGAGGCCAGCATAAGTAACCCCCAAATCCTGCTGTAATCAGGAAAACAAAATGGGTTTTAAGATCAGCAGCTTCAGAAAAGTGCAGGCTTAGTCTCTGGCTGCATAGACAGTTGCCGGGAGATTATCAGCTGAAAAGTGAGGAGCAGCAATACATACATGCAAGGTTTTCGATAGACTGGAAGACAAAAATGTTATTGCAGATTTTTTGAAAGCCAGATTTTCCAAAGAACTTGGCCTGAGGGGGGAAAAAACACATTTAATTTTTTTTTTTTTTAATGTATTAAACTGGGAACCACTTGATTTTGGGAATTGTTGAAAATCCCTGCCTGCCCTAACATGCCAAAGGCCCTGAACACAGGTGAAAGATCAGATCAGTGCTTTGTGAAAACACAAGCATGACACTGCTCAGAGCTTGGTCCAGAGGCTGCTACTGACAGAGATAAAAACCAGTAAGATAAACTCAGACATTGCCAAAACAGCCAGTAATGGCATTTTTTGCTTTGAGATGGGGAGGCCAATATGACAACCTGAGCTGATGCGTTAGAGACGCACTTGGGTCCTTGCAAGGAGCTTCTGGGGGGCAGCACCCAGCAGGGGCAGCTTGTGAATGGTCAGTGACAATCACCTCCTGTGCTTTCCAGGGGCCCAAGGGAGAGAAAGGCAGCCGTGGGGAGATGGTAAGTGCTGGTCCCACTCCAGGTGCCCCAAGAGGGTCCCTGACTTTGAACAATCAAGAGTCACTTTGGGCTCTGCTGTGACCACAGGGTTGCATCAGGCTCCCATGAGGGCAAGACACAGATTACACATGTGCACACACATCCACACCACTCTGCTGGTAAAATTTCCACTTAACCCAGCAACACTTCACCACATTGTCCGCGACTGGGGTATCTCCAGTACAGCACCCTGCCCTTGCACAGACACCTTGGGAACAGCATGTGGGTGTACAGGGAGATTTTGGGTCAGTAATGAGCATTTGCTGACAGCTTCTGTGCCTTTTTTTTCCCCTGCAGGGTCTGCAAGGTCCAAGGGTAAGTATCTGACTTCCCTTTTCCTGATTGATATCTTGTATTTAAATAAAACAGTTGCTTTTAGCAAGGGTAAAGCTGTAGGGTGGGTAATTGCACATATGGAATGTGATGAGTACCTGGGGACACGGCCTTAGTGACAGCTGAGGAGCTGAAAGGGCTGGGAACAAGGGATGCAGCAGGAATAGACCAGGTGTACACAGATGTCCCCAGAGCTGAGACAAAATGGGACTGCTTCCTGTCTTTTGAAAGTTTTGAGGGACAAGCTGCTGTGAGGTGTCAAAAATACAGCCGGGAACACGATTCCTGCTGGTGAAAAGCATGAGAAATGGAAAAAAAACCTGGAGATATTTCACTAACTGATGCCACTCTGTCTTTAGGGTCCTCCAGGCCCACGAGGACACCCTGGCCCTCCGGTACGTATATGTGGGAAGAGTTCATTATTGAAACAAGCTGAAATGATTGCCATGATACTCTCCAGAGAGACTGTTGCCTCACTGGAAAGAATGCCTTAGCCCCATTCCTCGTATGCAAAACCATGTGTGTTAATGGACCAGTGTTTCTTGTGCTTTAGTCCAAACCATCCCCAAGTGTTTTATAGAGACAGCATTGTTGCCTCTCTCACTTTTCTGCACTGAGGGGCTCCAGGGGAACGGGGATTTCAAAAGGCCCTGCCTGAAAATCTGTGCAACAGTGACTGACGAGCTTTCTGGCTAATGCCCCTTTTTTCCTCTGGTTTCCAGGGACCACCAGGAGTTCCAGCCTCATTTGTAAGTTGCCATTCTCTGTATGTTTGTTAATGGTGATAAGTCCTGCAGAGCCAAAGTGCTGCTGGGACCGTGAAGACACACAGGTCCAGCAGGAGATGCTGTTAGCAGAGCAATGCTTGAACTGCCGCCTTAGATTGAGAAGTGCTTTCTTGCATCAGGGCATGTTCAGCTTCTAACACACTCAGTTTCCATCTTTTTCACCCCACACCAGCAACAAGACAGCTTTGGGGCAGCTTTCCAGACACTGATTGACTCCAACACCGCACTCAAGACAGAGGTACAAGGGAATTTTTGAACTCCCAGGTCTTTGCTTGAGCTGGAGACTAGAAATGGTCTCATCAGTGCTTTCTGTGTGCAGAAAGTTTACACAAAGCCCTGATTTGTCACTGTTCTAGTGGAATATCTGGAATTTATGCAGGCTAAGGTCCAGTTAAAAGATATGTTTCTGTTGTGTCACTGATTTGTGAAGCTTCAGACCTCCTGACTTTGCCATTGTGACTTTGCCAGCATTTCAGCAATGTCCTGTTTGGGACTATACAAGGCCTGTGGCTCACTGGCCCCAAGCCAGCACAGCCTGTCTTTGACCCACTGATTTTTCTGAAAATGATGCAGAAACCCTTGTGGTTACAGCACCCAGTGCCCCCAAGGCACCCCTGACATTGCCTTCTTTTCTCTCCAGGGTTACCAACATCCAGACCTTCTCATGCTGGACCATGGAGGGGAGATCTTTAAGACTCTACACTACCTCAGCAACCTCATTCAGAGCATCAAAAGACCCCTGGGAACCAAGGAAAACCCTGCACGCATCTGCCGGGACCTCATGAACTGTGAACAGAAGATGAACGATGGTAGGAAGCCCTGAACGTGCAAAGGCTGCATCCTCCACAGGGCTGTTTCACATGGTCTCCTTCCCTGGGACCAGTCATGAAGAAACCAAAACACTCCTTCTGTCATTCACAGGAAAGGTTAAGTGTCCTTGTTAATCCCCAAATCCTCCATTTCCTCAGGTACCTACTGGATTGACCCAAATCTTGGCTGTTCCTCAGACACCATACAGGTCATCTGCAACTTCACCAATGGGGGCCAGACGTGTCTCAGCCCTGTCACTGTCTCCAAGGTAGGCACAGCTCAGCCCCAGAGCAGCATTTCCCACACTGCTATTGCCAAATATTTACCCAGGGTGTGTTGTCCCAGGACACCGGACAGTGATCACGAGGACACAGTGTACAGGGTTCTCCTCAGGGCAGCATCAGTGCAACTCTAACACTCAGAACTGCTCTCAGGAGTTAAAAAATACACCTAAGGCTGTTATTGACTCTTGTCAAGACAAACTCACATGTTCTGGTGATGTTTAATGAACACATAGCCTTAACATGACCGGTAATTTCACAAACACGCTGCTCCCAAATCCTTTATTGAATGAACTTATGTTCGAGTCACTCTCGCATTTTGTTTTCCGCCACCTGGAAAAGTGAGATCAGCTTAAATACACAAGTTTCCAGTGAAGTTATTGCTACAGGATTTTTGTTGAGGAAGTACCTGTACTAAAAATACAAATAGCAATATCTGGGTTCATTTGCAGATGAACTGGAACCTGCTTTGCAAGTTGTATTGAATTCAAAGTTTACATTCTACTTAAGGACCTTCCAGTTTTTTCTGCAAAGGACCTGCTGTGTCCCCATGAAAACTTTCCAAAATGACTTGGTACCTGGCCCTTATTGCCCGTATTCACATCAGATCCAGCTCTGGACACCAGTGCAGAATGAAGCAGAGGACAGGGAGACCCCTTTTGCTACCCCACCTTGCACTAGCCCTGCTCCCTTCAGCCCCTCTGCAGGGTGTCCCTATGACCTCTCTGTCACCTTACAGCTGGATTTTGACATCGGGAGAGTCCAGATGAACTTCCTGCGACTGCTGAGCTCAGAGGTGGTGCAGCACATCACCATCCACTGCCTGAACACCTCTGTCTGGCAGGAAGGCTCCTCTGAGAAACCCTCGGAAAAAGCCGTGCGCTTCAGGGCCTGGAACGGGCAGATGTTTGAAGCGAGTGGGCAGCTCAGGCCAGAAGTGGCAGCTGATGATTGCAAGGTATGTTGCTGTGAAAGAGGGAAGAAGAAGTGGAGAGAAATGCCAGAGCCCACTCTGGGGCTCAAGTAACACCTGTGCTGCTCATCCTACAAAGGAGAAGGGTCTTTTACCAGTTCTCCACTAATTTTCCAGTCCAGGATGCTATAGCAGCTCCTGTGAAGCAGATGGCCTTCAAATAAGAAAGCAAAAGATGAAATTCTGAAGTTATTTGTGATGTATAGGAGCAGTTAAATGGCAGAAGGGGGAATGGCTCCCCAGGGGTGGTGGCTGTGGCTCTTGTCTGGTGCCACACAGAGTCAGGAGACACAGGGCTGCATTCAGGCTCACAGCATTAGGAGTTTGTTTTGGTGATACCACTCAAGCTCAGTTTTCATCAGCCTGATTAAGGGGATTCCCCAAAATGCTCTCTAAACTCACCCCAGACCTGCTCAGCCCAAGGGACAGTCCCTTGTCTCACACAGGGAGTTTCAGGCTTACACCTCATGAAACACATTCCTTTCCAGCAGGATTCACCCCCTGCTTCATCAGCTTTCTTTCTTTCCCTCCTCCCCACACAGATCAAGGATGGACGCTGGCATCGGACCCTCTTTTCATTTCGGACACAGGACCCTCAGCAGCTGCCAATTGTCAACATCTACAACCTGCCCCCATCCGAGCCAGGAAAGCAGTATCACCTCGAGGTCGGCCCCGTCTGCTTCCTTTGAACCAAGCTATGGAAACCAGGCTCTGAGGCTCCAATCCCACTATTGGCCTGTCCTTACAGAGGCTCTCCCACCTCTCTGCAGCAAGGACAGCTGGGCTGTATCTTTTGGGTCAACTCTTGCTCCAGCCTTTGGCTCAAGGTCTCCAAGAACCCATGATCTACTGAACTCAGCCAGTTGTTGAAAGGAGGAAGAACAAGGACATGGGGGAAGCGGGCGTCAGTCGGGACATGAGCAGTGAAAAGGGATCAGGGGACTGGATGTTGTGGTTCCACACACCAAGCTTTTTCCATGACCAAAGAAAACATTGAGAGAAACCTCAAGTGACTCGCAGCGTGTGGGTTTTCTTGTTGTTTCCCCCCTACCCCATTTTTGTCTGGTTCCCAAGTTACCAAATGTTCGTTCCATTGAAAAAATAATTTTAAAAAATAGAGCTTCCCTCTCAGAGCTTGTCACCTTCTGGACAGCCACGTGCTGCATCAGGTCTCCCGGGCGGAGCTGCAAGTTGAATCTGGCTGCTCTGTGAACAGGAAGCATTTTGATGTGCAATATTAGAAGAAACAATATATATATATTATATTATTTAAAGCAAAAAGAAAAAGGAAAAAAAAAAGAAAAAAAGCCAAGTTCCTGCTTCCATGAGTTTAATCTACACTCCCTCTCACGTGTGGTGTTGGAGTAGGGGACAGTCAGGAAGCAAAGAAGGGGGAATGGAAAGAGAAGAGGGGAAGAGATTGGTGCTAAAGTAGAGAGAGGGAATGGGCTCGTCTGATTTGTTTCTACCTCTCACTGTGAAATCTCTGGTGCTCTTAAAAAAGTGTGTTATATATATATGACTTTATTTAAGGTTATGAAGGTGCCACAATGTCTTGCCACAGACCCAAAAAAAAGCCCCATAGAATCATCACTCTGGGAAGAGAGGAGATTATGTTCTACAGCTAAATCAGAGAAACAACCACCTTAAAAGGGATCCTTCAGTGGCCACGGGTGTCAATAACACAACTCACACCACAGCCAACATCACTTACTGAATAATTTACATGCAAATTTGCTTTTTTTGTTGCTGTTGTTCATCAGCACTTCACTGCTTTGGGAGGGGAGGGACACATCTCATCTAGAAGTGTTGAGCCTCAGAGAGCTCCTTTGGAGTCGGCTGTCGTGTACTGGGTTGGGCTGTACTGAGTTGCCCATATGACTCCCTGGGCTAAGCTCACGTTTAAACCCAGCTCTGCAACTCTTTCCTTGGCCCCTCTGTCAAGATTGACATGATGGTACCTTGTTTCAGAACCCAGCCGAGCTTGGAAGGGTTTTGTTTTGTTAAGTTTTGTAGACATTTAGTCTCTCTATGTAAATTTGGAGGAATTTTTTTTTTAAGAAGATAATTATGGTAATCTTTAATTCTATATAAGGAATAATATTGATGTAATCAGAGCTGTACTGTATCAGAAACTCTTCAGTGCCTGTTTGGAGTTTTCATGTCTCATATGGACTATGGATTTTATTTTTTTGAGAAAAAAAAATTATCTGTGAGTCTCTTTGTGGGTTTTTTTTTTTGGTTTTTTTTGTTACTAGTGCCTGCTGGTTGGTTCTCAACTACCATCAGAAAAGGTTAACAGAATCTGTCCCAAATACTTCGCCCTCCACACACCCCCTGCCAGAAATACCTCATCCCCAGGCCAAAATCACCACCACGCATCACTCGCTGCCTCCCTGCACACCCCCCATACTCCAGGTCACTCCATCTCTCATCCCATGCCATTGGTTTTGTGTTTTCTCAAGGCTGCACTTACCATTTGTTCTCATTAAAGCTTTTTTTTTCCCTTTTCTTTTTCTGGTTTTTTTTTGGCGGGGGGGGTTTGGTTGTTTTGTTTTTTGATTGGTTGGGTTTGGGTGGGGGTTTTTTGACTTTAAATAAATATTTAAAACTGAGGCAATGAATCAGGACTGGAATGGGGTTTTTTTTTTTTGGTTCTTCATAAGAAACTGGGTGGGCAAGAGGCACAGAAATATCCCATTTCCCAGGGGTTCCCCCAAGTGACCTGAGGAGCCAAATCCACACCCCAAACCTTCCTCAGCTGCCAGTCCCTGCATGACCTGCCCAACCCAACCCTCAGTATGATGCCAAATCCACAACAATGCTGGGATCCCAATGGCTCCCACAACTGTTGTGCCTCATCCATGTCCTCATCCTGCTACAGTGCTGGGGAGCAAGAGGGGAAAAAATAAAAAGAAAGAAAAACAAACATAGGGGGAAAATGGGTGGGGGTGAAAGGAAGAGGGGGGAAAACTAAGGGAGAAAAAAGGGGAAAGACGAGGGCAACAGCAGGGGGCAAAGCAGAGAGAGGGAGCATAAAAAGAGGGTGGCAAAGGGAGGGAAGGGGAAAAAGACCCTGTTATGCTGCAGCACAGGAGCTGCTCCGGCTGGTGCTGGTTGCGACAGGGGCAGCGGGAAGGGGCTGAGCTGTGTTTGCTCAGCCGCTGCTCTGCCCCTTCCCAGCACCGCTGGCTGACAGCACCAGCTCTGCTTTGGCACTGAAACCCGTCTGCCTGGGGCTGATTGTCCCTCCCATGAGCCACAGGTCTTGAAGCACCTGCTGAGGGCAGGGTGAAAGCAAACACATTCAATTAATTAATCACCAGACTTAATTACGATGCCAGCATTAGAGGAGCTGTAAGACACTGTTAAATAGGGAGATGCCGCATTTAAAGGAGTTGTAATTTATGGTTTTAAAAAGTCTGGGCCCAGTGCACTGATGGGTTCCCTGCCTCATACCCAAGGCCCCTTCCCCATGGAATCCCCCATGGCATCTGCCCTCCCAAGAGCACAAGTGAATCCCTGTGCAAGCCTCGCGCCCCAAGGGGACACGAGGTCAGTGTGGACCAAAGCCCTTAAAGCTATCAACCAGCCATCTCCATAACGGGTTATTTGCCATGTGGAGGAAAGCCATGTCCTGCTGCCCTTAGCGTCCCCAAGGTCTCCAAACACACCTGAAGCTACCAAGCACTTTGCCAGCCACCCACAAAACTAATTGTGGTTTCTGAGAACAAAAGCCTGCACTGGTGAAGCTTTAGGTTGGTGGGAGCTTTTTTTTTCCTCTTTTTACGCTGGAGAAATCCAAGATTTTGCAAGTTGAATTTCCTCCACCTGCTATTGCTTCATGCCTGAGCAAACAGCCTGGCAGCAGAACAGGAACTTTGGTGCTGGGGATGTCCAGCATTGCTGGTGGCCCTATATAAGGGACAGAGCTGAGCAACAGCCTGGCAGAGCAGGAGCATCTTCCTGGACAGCCAGAAGATGTTGGCCACCCTCACCCTCCTTCTGGGGCTGCCCCTCACCCTGGCCACCAAGCCCCCAAGCTGCACCCCGCTCATCTCGGCCACTTTCGACAATGCCACCGTCCCTCAGGTAAGCCCTGCCCTCATCTGAGGCACCCATCCTCTCCTTTCCTATCAGCATCTGGGAGGAGGTTATGGGGGGAGCATTGGCAGCTCAGTGTTTATCTCACTGCCTGTCCATGCTTGTTTTCCTAAAAAAAATCCAGACTGCTGCATAGGAGTGTGGGAAAGGGGTGAAACCTTGCGGCTCTGCACCCATAGTCTCATGAGCAGGCACTTTTGGGGTTCCTGCTTCCATCTCCCTGCAAACCAGGCTGGGCAGCACCATCCCAGTGCCTCACCACTCTATTGTAAGTCCTTCAAGTGATGGTGACCCAGGTCACGACTCTCCATCTGCAAACCCTTCACTGCATAAACAGTATTCAATCTCTTGGGAGTTTTTAATGGGAGGAAAGCAATGACAGCCTGGCACAGAGCAGGAAAGACACCACTGCAGAAAGACCTGGCCATCCTGGGAGCTGGAGCAGCACCTTAACAGAGAGGGGACAAAACCTAGAGGCCCTCACCCAGCCCGGATCCAGCTCAGGGCAGTCACCTACCAGGGGTGCTCCTCGCTGTGGGACAGCAGGACATAGGACACAGCATTTGCTTTCACTCAGGGAGTGCCTGTGGGTGAACCTGGCACAGCCCCTCCAACCTTCCCCCCTCTGCTCCCCTCTGCAGCTCCTGGGACAGTGGTTCTACATTGTCGGTGCCTCCAAGTATCCCCCTCACGTGGCAGAGATGAAAGCAGTGACATTTGAGGCTTTTTCCTTCTCTCCTGGGAGCCATGAAGATGAGCTCGACGTCATTGAAATCATAAGAATGTAAGGACAGAGATTCACTCCCTGATCTGGTTCCCCTATCCCCAGGGGCATTTCTACCCTCTGGTGTCATCCTCTGGGCTCAGACACCCCACAAATTTGGGGCTGGAGAGCAGCTATGCCACATTTATTTAAGCTGTGCAGTCCTGCTCATGTTCCAAATCCCTCAGGTTTGGTTGGGGCAATCTTGGGGGTATTTGCTCCCTCTGACCTTTCTGTCCCACAGGAATGAGACATGTGTGGTGAGGAACTCCAGCAAGGTCCAGGTCTTTCGGGAGAACTCCACCCTGATACACAGTAAAGCGGGATTGGGATTGGGATGGGATGGGGGTACTCAGCCACACCTTGGACCCTCCTGCTCCTGCCCCCCAGTACTTGGCACCATGAGCCTTTTACACCTAAAATTACGTCTGGAGGCGGGGGGAAAAAATTTCTTCCACCACACACCACATCTATGGCAGTACTGTGCATCCCCCCTGGGATGAGTCGCTAGCATAAAAGGTGATGAACCCCAGCATGGGGTGGATTCTCACCAGTGGGGAAATCTCACTCTCTCCATACCTTCCAGCTGATAATAACAAGGTGGCTTCCATGGCCAGACTGATCCAAAGTGACAAAGACCTGCTGATCCTGAACCACGTCAACATTGACTTGCCAACTATCAGCCTCTCAGGTGAGCAGATAGGTGCTTCCCCAGGGACAAATCAAGGGACATGGACATCTCCAGTCCTCACAAGCAGGGCAAAAAGCCCCTTTTCCCCTGATACAGAGAGGGGAAAGAAGGGGACAGGCAGTGAGCTCCCCATCTGCACTATGGGGATCACCCAGGAGCAAAGCAACCCTAAAACTCCACTTCTTTCCCCCCCTTCTCCATTTCTCTGACAGCACGGACACCCAATGTGAGCAAAGAGCACATGGAGGAGTTCAAAGCTCACCTGCACTGCCTGGGCTTCACTGAGGAGGATGTGTTCTACACTTCCAGAGAGGTACAAACCCCTCCCCGGGGTGGGTAAGCCCCAGGCCAGGTTCTGTTTCCAGTTGGGATGAGGGTCTGGGGGAAATGTAAGTTTAGCCCCCCAGCGCAGCTTCCCTGTTGTGCATCCCCAAACCTCCTCAAGCATCCTCCCCCAGCCATTCCTGGTGGTTCTGGGGTAAGGGAGCACCAAGAGCCTATCTCCCCTCTCCCATAGCATGCCTGTCCCCTGCCCGGGGAGCAAACAGGTGAAGACAATGCAGATCCACAGCTGGGGTAACACCCATGGACCGAGTCAGCTGCTCCATCCTCATCCTCCTCCAGTCCCAGCCAGGCTCAGCACAGCCTTAGGATTTTTTATCTATCCATGGTTTTGTTTTTCCTCCTGGATTAAACACCCAGTTTCACTGTTCTCAACTGAGTCCAAAATAAATTCCTTTGCTTCAACCACTGGCTGCTCCTGCTCTGTCTTCTGTGGGACCCCCTCCTGCCTGCCCTGCCCATGATGCTGCATCTCCAAACCCACCCAGAGATGTGAAATGCTCCCGACAAAACCCAACCAGGGCCAAGCGTGGCAGTGGGAACAGAGATGCTCATCCCTCACGCCAGCTCTGTGGTGGCAGGGGACCCTCCCAGCCTCAGGACATTGGAACATGAGCACCCACCCATCAGGGTGACACACAAACCTGCCAAACCCCTCGAGTCTCCCCCACTACAACACTTTTAGCACCTGAACATCCCACCCTCAATTTTCAAGCTAAATCCCACAAGGCTCCATCTACACCACAGGCTTGCGCAGCGGTCACTGCAGGGCGGGGTGACAAGAGGTGACGCTGCACCTTCCCCAAGTGTCTCTGAGGAGGGGAAAGGGGACAGGATGGGAAAAACCATCACCCAGAGCCAGACCAAAGGGTTCCGGGAGGCTCTGCTGCCAGAGAGGAAAAGGCAAGCAAAATGCCAGAGGAACGAGTCCTGCCGGTCTGACAGCACAGGGACAGCGGCAGGACAGGAAGGGTCAGGGAGCTGCCACAGGGATGTGTCCAACAGGACAGGGGTGACCTCTGAGGCCCATAAGCACATCTTTTAAGGCCAGTCTTGGCAAGGACAGCAAAAGCACCTTCTCTTCAAAGCCCCCCAGGCTTTGCCTGAGATTGGGGTGGGGGTGTCTGCAGCCAAACCAGCACTGGGAGGGCTGCACAACATCTCATTAGCAGAGCAAAAGGCAACTACAGCAGCTGCTCGCAGGAAAGAAATGGGCAAATTTAGGGCAGATTTAAGTTTTACATGCAGTTAACTGCATCACCAACAGCCCACTCCTACCAACATTTGCCAACAGCAGCCACATCCAAGGCCGGGGCAAGTGCCAAGCACGTGGCTCTTCCCTGGGCATCGGCCCCAAAAGGCACCGGTTGCGACACCGGTGCAGATCCGGCAGCCCTGGGCACATCCTGTCCCCTCCCAGTGGAGCTGCAGGAGCCAACAGCGTCCGTCTGTCCAGGACTGTGCTCGCTCAGTGTGCTCAGACAGCCATGGACACAGCCGGGCTCGTGGTCATCCTCGGCCTCGCGGCGCTGCTGCCCACGGACGCTGTCCCCTGCGGAGCCCAGTGCCCGGACGACTCCACGGCCTCCAAGGTAGGAGACACGAGAGCCTTGGGGGGCTGCCCCACGCCTAAAATCAGCTTGAGGACAGCCTTGGGAAAGGGGAACACCCCACCTTGTCCCCCCTGCTCCCCCAGCACATCTGCCAAGGTGCTGTCAGTGAAACACCTGCAATGAACGGGAAACCTTTGCTGTCCAAAACACCTCGAATTACCCAGTTTTCTCAGGTTCCCAACAATGACCTCGAAACAAGGTGGGTGGGCTGGGTATTTTTTGGTGCAAATCCCCCGCAACAAAGCCAGGCTATCCTGACCCTGCCGCACCACCCAGGGCACCCACAGCCGGTGCCAAAACCCTTCCCAACCCCCACACTCAGCTATTTTTTTTCCTCCAGTTCATTTGCAAATGTTTCACCTTGCTGCTGCAAATGCAAGAGGGAGAACAAGCAGCAACAGCAATTTTGCCACGGGGAGGGTGGAAATCTCAGGGTTTCTTCTGCAAACCCAGCAGGAGAGGAACCCTGTTCCTCTCTCCCCACAGCTGCTGGGGACCTGGCTGTACGTGGCAGGGGCTGCCCAATTCCCCCAGCACCGTGTGGAGATGCTGCTCATCGATCACGCCTACCTGCACACGGAGCCCGGTGCCAGCGGGCAGGAGCTGCTCATCACCCACTACGTGGCTGTGTAAGATGCAGTCCCTGGGCTCTCAACCCATCCCCTCCCTGCTACAGCCCCAAAATCTTTTAGCACAAGATACAAGCACGGTTGCAGATTGGTTTCTTCAACAGGAATCTCTCCTGCCTGCTCTATGCACCCTCTCCCCTCTCCTCTCTTCCTCATCCCCTTTATGTACTTATTTATTTCAACACACCGCAGGTTTAGACCGCAGGTTTAGACAAGTTTTTAAACACCGCAGGTTTAGACAAGTTTTGCAGGGCACAGAGGTCTCACAGGCACCAAGCCCTGCAGGCATGGAGGATGAAAGCAAGGAGAAGACCTCTCCAGGAGAGGAGACCTTTCCAGAAGTCCCTGTGCCATGGCTGCTGACTCTGCCAGGCACCAAAAGCTATTTCCCCCACAGGGTCAGAATTTCAGGGGATTAATTTTTCCGTGCCAACACAGGCAGCACTTTGAGGTTTCAGTTATTTCAGGGTGGAAAATGTCTCACCACCAGGGAGTGGGGGAGCATTGGCACGGGTAGAGACCACGAGCTGCCACTGGAGGTCAGGCAAATGCACGAGAGAAACGCCTTGATTTTAACAGAGAAATTAACCCTGGGGAGGAGGTGGCAGGTGCCTGGTGTGAGGTCAGAACCGGGGATTTGCTGGTCCTTTCCAGACCATGGCATCACCCCCTTCCCCTCTCTTTCCAGGGGGAACCAATGTTTTACCAACAACCTCACCTACTTGGAAATCACTGTCGGTAACGCCACGCTGGTGAAGCACGGTAAGCAGCACGGGTGGGTTATCACCCAGCCCACCCTTTCACATGGATTGAGACACACAAAGGGCCCGTGTCCCTGTTTTACTTTATCTGATGCATTTTATTCCTGAGTCTCTTTGCCTGTTTGAAGCCTCGGTGGGCTCCAAACAGCTCCCCAAACCCGGGGGCACCCCAGGGATCACAGCCCCACCATCCAGCCACATTAAACCCACAGAGTAATGCTGTGCCAGGAGCAAACCTGCTCCCACCCCTGCAGGAGAACACCATCCTGTTTGTGAAGTTATTTCACAATCTCTTGGGGAAAGGAGGGAACACTCATGGCAGGTTTCAGTGAATTAATGAAGCCTGTCGTTCTGAGTTGCTTCCTCCTTGCTGAGGAAGTGGGGTGAGCCAGTCTGGGGTGGGAATTGCAACCCCCTGGGATACAGTTTGCACTGACCCAGCCACGACAGCACTGCTGTGAGCAGGGGGCAGTTTCTCCCCGTTTTTACAGATCCCCAAACTGCAAGGTCAGGCACTCAGGGTCAGGCAGACCCTTCATACCCCAAGTCCCAACACACCACATCATTCAGCACATTCCAACAGCAGGACAGGAGCTGGGGGACTTTGGCTCTTTCACACCCCAGCTCCATTTTTAAGAAATGCAACTTATATAAACCAAGAGCCAAAAAAAAATCACCCTATTTCAGGACATTTGTCCTCACCTGCTACTGAGGGTTGAATCCCAGGGACTACTGACATTGCCTACACCTGGGCTGGGGTTTATTGCTGCTGCAGCACTGAAAATCTGAGTTACTGTGTCTATTCTCTCCAAGCCAAGACGCAGCAAACTGAGGGGATGGTGATGAACCTCAGCTCTGAAAACCTTTTACTCATCCAGTACCAAATGCAGAGGGAAAGGACGTATTTGGGGCAGTATCTCTACGGTATGAAACCCTATCCTAAAGTAATTTAAAGCTATCATGGGACACCCAAACACACGCACAAAATTATCAACTAAAACCACACCGCAACTTGGTTTCACCAACAGTCAGTGACTTTTCTGAGACCGACACTCCAGGGGTCACAGGATTTGCAAATCTCATTAAATCCCACATCTCTTGGCAGAGCAGAAAAGAGCAAGTCAAAGACCAAATCCACTTACGACATAAATACTCAAAGAACAGGAAGCAAAATACAATTCAGCATGGATATAATTGTAAAATCTCAAAATTTTCAAGCCAACCATGATGTTTCAGTACTTACCTCCCAGGGCAGAGCATGTAGCTTTGTGGTGCTAAGGCTGATCAGATTTACCCACAGCCCCATAAAGCAGCAGATTTGACCCTGGTAAGGCTCTCCATCATCTTGCCAGGCTGCAAAGCAGTTGCTTAAGAGATTTTGAAGACACACATGGAGAACTGCCTCCATGCTCAGCCTCAGTCCCTCCTGACACCCCAGGAGTAGCAGACCACCCTGCAGCCCCTTTAAGCACTCAGGACCAGAGTTGTTTGGGAGAGGGTTAAAATAACTGATGCCCAAGGTTGGTTTTGTTCAGGTGTGTTCACTGTGAGGGTGAGACACCCCTACACAGACCACATCCACAGCAAGCACTGCTGGGGAAGGGGAGCAGCAGGGGCGGGGATGTGGCACAAAGGGCTGTGCTGAGGCCACCGGTCCAACAAATCTAACACCTGACAAACCATCCTCCTTCTCCAGCCCGGAACCTGAGCATAAGCACAGCGGATCGGGAGGAATTTGAGCACCACGTCGCGTGCCTGGGGCTGAGGGAGGAGCAGATCGTGTATGCGCCATGGAAAACGGTATTGGGCACTCCGGGGGGGCCAGGGTCAGCAAAGCCACCACAGCCCCCTCCAGGCAGGGGGGCAAGACCCAGGGCTGCACCTCCAGCTGCCAAACTGGGGTCTTGGAGAGACATTTTCAGGGTGGTGGAAATGATTTAGGAGATTAAATAACCACAGGCTTGCTTCAACAGAGGTTTAAAATAGCACCTCTAAAGCAAATACATGCACCTGAGCATCTCCACTAGGAAACTTGGTAACAGCCTGTCTACCCCTGCTGGGGGGGAAATAGGCAAGGGATTTTTACCCTGAAATTACTGATTTTGCCTTGAAACACCTGATTTTGCCCCTCTCCCCC
>VZTH01000569.1:210904-298348 GCA_013397815.1 Aleadryas rufinucha
CCCCCCCCCCAGCAAGGACCAGGTGCCCCCTGGAGCTGCAGAAAGAGCAGAAGATTTTTTTTCCTTCAGGTTTTCCACCAAAACATTAACCAGGTCCAGTCCTCACCTCTACCACCCGATTCAAGACATTTTATCCCTCAAATGACCCAGACCCTGAGTCAGCTTGACAGGGGCTCCCGTTTGCAAAGTAAAAAACATCTTAACCTTTGCTGCTCCATCCTGGTCATCTGCTCATGTACATCAGGAGGCTCTGAGTCTTCAAAGGTGCCCAGAACCCCACACCAAGCTACCAGACTGGATCCAACATTGTCCCAAACACTTATCCACCCTCAAGAAGCTTCTTTTAAAACTGTGCCCCACAGGTTCAGGGGAACAGAGGACAAAGGCAGAGAGTGTAGGGGCAGAGAGTGAAACCCTCAGAATGGGGCTGCACCTGGGGCTGGGGCAGGGTCAGGTCTCCTCTCCCATTTAGCAAACAAACATCACCTGGGAGGCAGAGCCCAGCTCTTCTACATTAACTGCACACAGCGGTGGACTGGGGGTTGCAGTTCCTGGATCACAATTAAATTTGGGCAAAATGAGGGGAATAAGTCAGGACTGTCTGTGCTCACAGGCTCTGGTGCAGTTGGGGTTGGCAGTTATTGGCCACGGGTAAGCCACTGCACCTGAGGAGTAAAAAACCAATTAAACAAACACAAACACAGAAAACATTTTGGGGACCTTTGTCATCAGGCTGAAGGAGGTGGATGTGAACAGAGCACTGGAGCAGACTCACAAAGCCCCATGTCAGCTGCAGGCATTAACAGAATTTAACCTATGCTGAGTGCCTGAGCAGCACAAACTTTTTACTTATTTCCCCCAAAGCCTGAGTTCCCCCTTTTCTTCAGAGCATACATAGCCCAGCTTTGCCCCAGAAACTTGGTTTCCTCTTTCCAGGCACAGGGCTGGAAAATGGCACCAACAGGAGCTCAGTACTTGGGCAAGCAGTGTCTATGTCTGGGCCAGCACAGGGAAGCCCTGAGCTTCCTTAGCTCCTCTTAGACATAATCAGCTAAAAGGGGAAAGGAAAATACTTCTTTCTTGAGTAAATTCTTTCTTGCTGGTGCCTTGGCGGAATCCCTTACCCTGTTTTTGTTGTTTTGACAGGAGGTGTGTCAAGTGAAAGAAGTCCAAGGCGGCAACAGCCCACACACAGAGCCCGTGGCTGCAGCCACAGCATCACCTGCTCCGGGTACTCCTTGGCCTGGGAGTGCAGGGAACTGACCCCACACAGGGCAATAAATGTTTTCTTCGAATTAGATGCAATTTGGTGCCAAATTGTTTGAGAGCAGAGGGTTCTGAAGAGCTCAGAAGTGGGGTTTGCAAAAAGAGAATGAACGCCCAATTCACCTTGTGTCATCCAGCTAGGGGTTTCAAGAGTCAACCTGGAGCTGCCCACTGAGCTCAGAAAAGAGCTCTGCCAAAAAGCAGCGCTGCAATGCAGCAGTGAGAGAGAGCAGCCAGGAGAGGGCAATCATTAACTATTTTAAACAAGCAAACCAAGCCTTTGAGGAGTAATTGGGATATAGAGAAGGCCGGAAACTTATGTGTAACTGTACAGCCTGAGGAAAAGGGGGCTTAGCTAAAAGGAACCACCCAATTCTCTTGACAGCAGCTTGACTGCCAGGTAGCCCAGGTGGGATAGATGTTCCTGCCCAAAGCCTTTGGACCACGCAAGTGCTCCCTGATAATGTCCATCCATAGCTTGGTTTGCACACTGTGACTGACAAATTATCCTCCTGCCAGAGGGAAGGTGTGCTAACCCAACCGAGCCTGGATTTTGAGTTTCCCAGAGAAAAGGTAATGTTTTCTCATTTCTCAGTAAGCTCAACACCCTGGAGATGAGAAGTGCCAAGAATGACATTGTTCTCCATGCCTCCAGTACCCCCCTGCACTTGTCAGGCACCTCATACACCCCTTATCCCAGCCCCAAAGGGAGGACAGCACCATCACTGCCATGGTAAAAGTGGGCGAGTTTAACAAGAGACTGCTGCTGCTGCATGTCTGGAGAGTAATTCAGTCTCAGCTCTCACTTAGTAATTAAGCACTGAAAATATCTCTCTTCCTTAAAAAGGAAGAAAATGAGAAAAGCCAGAGGGAAGGCAGCAGTCACAACTGTGACTCCCTCTGGAGCTCCAGGGTGTTCTGTGTCTGTCCAGCTGCCTTTACCAGGCAAAATTTCAGTGTTAAACCTTTGGAGTGACTGCTCTAGCAAAAAATGAATTTTACAAGATCACAGAATCATTAAGGTTGGAAAACACCTCCAAAGTCGAGTCCAGCCTGTGATCCATCCCCACCTTGTAAACCAGACCAGAGCACTGAGTGCCACATCCAGCCATTCCTTGGACACTTCCAGGGATGGTGACTCCACTACCTCCCTGGGCAGCCCCTTCCAATGCTTGACAAATCTTTCAGTGAAGAAATTCCTCCTGATGTCCAATCTGAACCTCCCCTGGGACAGCTTGAGGCCATTCCCTCTCATCCTGTCCCTTGTCCCCTGAGAGCAGAGCCCAACCCCCACCTGACTGCACCCTCCTGTGTCAGGGAATTGTGGAGACTGAGAAGGTCCCCCCTGAGACTGCTTTTCTGCAAGATAAAAAATAAGTTCAGCCCATTCCCTCCAGGTCTTGAGGCACAGGTACCCAGCCAGCCCTTGCTTCACCCACCTCTTTATCAGCTTGTGATGTGAAACATAACTCCCCAACCTCTCTAGAGGGCAGGGGAGCTGAGGGAATGCTGGCAGCAGCTTCCAGTGCTGCAGTTCAAGGGCCCATCTCGGCAGACAGCACTGGAGAGCTGTGGCTCAGATACAAAACCCCAGACTTTGTGAATAGATTTAAAGCTGAATAAAAGCCTTGAATTACAGTAGGAGACATAAGGAACCAACAAAGCCAGTCTGGCCCCCACAGCAAGTTTTCTTAACCAAATCAGAGGCCACTTGCACTACCAGCTATGGCTCCTGAATGACCTTCAAGGGTAGTTCCTGGCTGGGTTGTTATTCATGAAAAAACTTGTGCAAAGCCTTTATTTTGAAAACTGTGTAAGCCAGGTTCTTTCAGGGGGATAACTAGACTGCAGAGCTTTCAGTTTTTCTGGGAAATTCACTTCTCTGAACAGAGTGTTATGGATACTGCAGAGGTGAGCAAAGTCCAGCAACACTCAGAGACAGGTAAACAGTGTCTGAACATCCCTGACTCATCGCCACTATCATTAGCCTTGATCTTGCTGGCTTTGCTTTTAAGAATTCTGTTCTCCCAGGTCCTCATAGTGAGAATCCTTCCCAGTGTCAGTGTCCGTGGTGAGAATTAGCCCAGGAAGATTCTGGCCCCGAAGAACACCAATAAACCACAGAGAAAGAGATGGAGACGTGTGGTATCTCTTTAACAGACCTTTATTAGCAGACTGTTCCCTACATGAAGAATCCAAGTTAGATTTGCATTATAACAATTTGTGGTTACAGCTACAAAGATGGTTGTCATTTTGCATTGATTTTTGCATTCTGATATTCATATTCTCATTAGTCCACACTGGTAGGAAGGAGCCACTGCAGAATTTGTGACAGGTCTCAGGAAGAGGGGGATGGAAAAAAAATCATATCACTAATCCGTTGTTGGTTAGATTTCCGCGTGGCTACTACTGACAGAACTGAAAGTCAAGGCAGAGCCTCTCAACGGGGAGACTCTCCATGAACCACCAAAATCTGTCAGGAAAAGAAGCAGCTGTTGAGTGCTAGCAAATCCTTTTCCAATTTCTCATACACATCTCCACATGTCCTCCTGCATGTGATGAGCACTGGCTCAGCAGCAGAGTCTGCTGATTCAGCCTTGAAGCACAACTGCAGCAGCTCGTGTCCAAGTGCAAGTTTCCTTCCATCTCTCTGGAAACGTGTATTGTGTCTTTAGTCCCTGAGATTTCTCTCTTCCTCCCTTACCTAAAAATTCCCCCAAGCGCTCTTAATTAACTGTTGTGACACCCAACATCCACAGACCTTCTACTTCCCAACTTCAGCCATCCACCCAAAGCCCTTCCGCCGTGCACAGAGGCGATTCCAAACTAAGGCAAGCCTCACAGTGCACCCTCGCCCCAAGGTTCTGCTTCCTCATTTGCTCCCTTCTCTCCTATGGCTTCTTGCTACACAATTTCTCTGGGCTGAGGTCCTTCAGCAACAAACCCAGACACGGGAAAGGCAGCTCAAGCCCCAGAGGGCAGGTATACAAGTGACTTTAACATCCCTCCCCACAACTCAGCTGTGTGATGTAAGAGAACTAATAGAGAACTTTTTAAAACAGAAGAAATACAAGCACAGTAACAATATTTAAACAAACCTATAAAAATAGTCTGACATAACTCTGTTCAAATAAATACAAAATAAATATGCTTTAAGCAGTAAAACAGTGGAATGCAACGCTGGTCCATTTTACCCAAAATGAAAAGCTGGGTGAGGATCTCCCAGGCCTCAGAAGCTGGATTCTATTAACTAAAGCAGCCCATAATGCAATCAGAGAAATTTTAAAGCCATCTCTTTCCCTTAGCCTTATGAAAAGCACCCTTTGAAAGACAACCAAGCATGTCTTCAGGACTGAAAGCTCACCTCTCCCAGTGACAGCCAGCCCCTCTCCCTAACACCCTTTCCCACAGCAGACATTCCTGACTTGGGGCCTCCATCGCACCAATGGAAACCTGAACATCAATCTACCAAGAGGTCTAAAGAGATAAGATAGCAGCATAGGCATGGGGTTTGGAAAAGGTTCACAAGCTCTCCTTGGCACCAGGCAGGATGGAATTCAGAGATCCATGCAACGCTGCACAGGGGCTCTCGTGTCGTGCTGGGAGCACAACTGCACAGGAGATGCGAGTTATTTTGTCTTTGTTCACTAAAGCCATGCATCACAGCGCCGGGCAGCCCAGGGCTCTCCTGCCTTCCCCTTTCCAAGCCCCTGCAGAGTATAAGACAAGCCAATCCCGGCATGCAAGCGATACAGGCATGCAGGCTCTAGTCTGCTGCTTCTGTTAGTAAGTGCATCTTGTTAGTGGGTTTATGAGACACACTTAAACCTATAAAAAATAAATAATCCTAATTCTTCATCAGGCTGGCTTAAGTAACCTTCAGCCTGGCTTGATAAACCACTGCCCACCAGCCCTCCAAACCAGTATAGATCAAAGTTACATTTCATGTCAATTCTTGGAAGCAGAACATTAATGTCTCCCACCCAAAGGAATATTTGTAAACATAACAAGCCCGGTGTGGCAGCAGCTCCTACACAAGGTTTGTACAAATTTAAACAATGGGTAGGAAGTTAAACAACTGAATGGAAAAAGCAGCTCTCTGAATGAAAAAAGAAGCTCTTCCAGCAAGTCAGAAGGTGCTTATCTGCAGGCAAACAGCTCTGTACAGGCAACACACTGAGAGCAGACCTGTAACCCAAATCTTTGCTACTCTGTCATACTGCTGGGAACCGACCTCAGCAACTCCCACCTTAAGATCTTCCCAAGAGTTCATCTCCTGGTCTCCCAAAAGGCCCAATGAAAAGGACCCCATGATGGTTTATGTGGAGCTCTGAGTAGCAAGATGGCAAAGGACACCAGATCCTCCCCTCCCCTTTCCTTACTGACTCACAAACAATCTGAGATTTCACAGCTTTGCTTAGTCAGCTTAGTGTCGACACATTCACAGAATGAGAGATGGCTTATACGTCTTGGGATCGCATCCCAAGACTTCAGAGTTCCAAGTCCTCGGCATCTCCTGATCACCGCGAATCCACGCCCAGAGTCATCTTCAAGTTTTCATACACCACGTAGCTGATGCTCACAGCTGGGATCACCTTCATAAAGTTGGGCGCCAGACCCCGGTAAAGCCCAAACGCTCCCTCTGTCTTCAGAATGTGTTTGAACAGTCCCCTCATGGTCACTTCAGGAGCACCCTCCACTGAAGCTGCAACAGGGAAAGCCACAATAAATAATGCAGACTACGTGGTGAAAACACTTGTTTCCAAGAGCAGTTCTGATCCATGTGCTTTCAGATGTTCCCAGAGCAAAGGTGCTTCATGGGGGACAGCATTAACTTCTCAGCTACCCATTCTGTGCTCCACATTGCAAGTATTTTCTCAAACTGCTCTGCAGATGCCCTCAGCCCAGAACTGCTGATCTGAGCAAAACAGAACCTCTGTCCTGGAGGTCCTTGGCCGCAGCAGTAAGAAGGGCAGCACAAAGTCCACTGTCCCCTTGCAGCATCACAAACAGCCCACAGCTCAGCTGCGTGGGCCAGCTGAGGCTGTTGTTGCAATGTTTACACTAGAGAATCTTTAGCCTTGCTCAGAAACCAAGGCAGGAGTTCCCACTGTTCCAAGAGTTCTCACCTTGGGCCTGCATGCGTGTCCTCACAAGGGCCAGTGGGTAGCTGGCAAGCTGTCCACAGGTGCTGGAGATGGTACCACAGGCCAGCAGAACAAAGACCCCGGGATCAGCACTGTTGACAGCGTAGCGTTGCAACCAGGTATTTTTTAGTGTCTGGAAAGAACGAGCCCAATGTTAGCAGGGAAGAGGCAAGCAAAGGAGTATCACATTTCATGAAAGATTTAGAGTAAAGCTCCAGAAAGTTCCATGCAAGTTCAGCCAGAAGCAGAGGGCTTCTCAAATCTTTTTGAGCTGCTGCTGCTGTAGTGCCCAGGGAAAATCCCTCCTTTAATTTTCTGCCGCAATTTTCTCGTGAAGAAAAGAAACAAAGGACCATGGATGATGTTGACTATGGTTTATGAACTAGAATTATCATATTGGATTAACTTTTAGGCCATTTTTGAGTACAAAAATCCATTTGTGCCCCATAAGGCTGTTCAAGAAAGCTTTGATAAATTACTTAAACTCCTGTCGTGACTGACAGGTCTGACAGTGATAAGGCCACACAAGCAGCACAGCCCTACAATAGGTTAACAATAACATATAATAATTGTTAGGCTTAACCTAACAATAGGTTAAAGGCTTCATACCTCATAGACTGCCAGGTCAATACCAGCATATGGAATGATTCCCAACATGTTGGGGATGTAGCCTTTGTAGAAGGCAGCCATTCCTTCCTTTGCAAGGATGTTTTTGGCACAATCCAACATGCCTGAATATTGCCCTGTCTTCCTTAGAGCCATCCGTGTTTTCAGAACCTAGAAGACAAGAATAAATAGCATGAAGGCCTACAGGAGAATCAGCAGGAGAACAATGTACAGACAAAATCATTCTTAGGAGCACAACTGTCAGGACCGCAGCAAGTGTCTGCAAGCAGTACTACTTGGTACCACCTCTGAGAACTCATTAATTAAATATCATAGTGCTGGTGTTCTACCCACATCTTCCCATCCCTGCCCCTCCCCATGAGCCCTCCGGGGCTGGACTCTCAGCCTCCTGCCTCACCTCCATGGGGTAGATGCTGCTCTGTGCAATGGCCCCGGCCAGAGAACCAGCCAAGAGGCGCTCGTGGATCCTCAGCATTTCCTGGTCAGTACCAATGAACCGCTTGATCTGCAGAAGCCGAAACAGACAGACATTGAGGCTCCACAACTTATATCTCAGCCATCATTTTCTTTTCAGCCTGTCCTTCTGCAGTCACACTTGTCTGTGCCCTCACCTGCTCGTAGGCCATGAACTTGATGGCTGACTCGGGTGCAATCTTCAGCACGTTGATGCCGTTTCCTCGCCACAGTGACCTTGGGCCACCCTCCCGGATCATCTGAGTGAACCCGCCAATGATGCACATGTTGTTACTGCGGGAGGCATGAACCTGGAGGAGAGAGACAAGCCTGGATTAGTTCCAGTCCTGATTACGACAGTGCGACATTTTTCTGTAATCCAGGGACAAAAGGGCGCTTTTTTATTTACCCAGAGATTTGCCAAGGCTTTAATCCCTTCCAGATAACCTCTACAATAGGAAAGCAAGCTTCTTTTCTTTTTTGCCAAGTCTACCATTAACTAATGAATCTAATCAATATCCCCCTCTGGAATGGGAGGAAAGGTTAAACAGGCAACTATCCTGGTATTTTCCCATACCTAGCATAGGATCAACTACCCATCAACTTCTCAGCTGGTTCAAGAGCAGGTGCAGTGACAAAGCAGGCTAAAATCAAAATTTTCCAACTCCTTTCTAATGCTGATAATACTGAATACAAGCTCTGCCAACTGACCACCACATTCACTTCAACTCTTATGGCCTCAGGGTCTCTCAAAGGAACACAGGATTTTAACCTGTTCCACCAAAACCCAAGTGTTCCATAAAACTATCTTACTACTGACTGTTTTGACATGTCTACCTCCAAAAAGATTCTCTGTATTTTTTCTAGTCAATGAATAATAACTTTTCAATATGACTTTGATCACTCAAATAATTCAAAATGCTTTTAAAAATAGCAATAGAAGAATGATGAGATTAACATTAGCCAGAGTGCTGTATGTGTTAATGAACATTATCATCTCCCAGGTAACCACAAATACTAAAGGAATCTGCTCAGGTATTTAAACAAACTGGAACTGCTCCATCATACCTGCATGAGCACTTTCAAACGGTCCAAGGGAGCTGTGCAGGTTCTGGACACGGCACCTGCACCTCCACCTGCAACCAGATGTCTCCACCACATCCCTGTCTGCCTCTCTTCCACTGTGAACTCATCAGGGACAGTCAAATTCTCTCCTACATCAAAGATCTGCAAAAGTAGAAGGTGTTGAGAAATGCTTCATCATCCAGTGATCTTGCTGAAGTTTTACTGCTCTTTATTTGCGCGAAGTGCTGAAGTACAGGATATGCTTATTCCAAGCCAGCAGTTTATCTACAGCCACTAACTGCTGTGCCTGGCCACAGGAGCTGCCACTGTTAGAACTTGTCACAGGGGAAACTGTCAAGATTTCTCTCCAAGAACCTGGCAACTGCTGAACATTTGTCTATATCAAAATACTGTGGGTCATATTTAGGAACAAACTGACCAACTGCAGGCAGTTGCATGGCAAAAAAGCTGGACCTCTCCAGAACCTTCCAAGCTCACAGCCAGTTAAATCTCATTACATATTCACATACAGATATCTCCAGGAAGGATGGCTGCCTGTGGAATCAAGATTCTAGTTTTAGCAGGTCCTGAACCAGCTGGGGCTAGCCACTGCCAGGAGCTCCTGGAGGTGCACACCCAAGAGAACACCCTCATCTCCCTGCAGCACTGCAGACGTCATCACCTGTGCCAGCAGCTGTGACAGTGATAGGCGGCAAGATTACAGCAGAGGACAGGAAGCAATTGAGTTTCCATGGCTACAGGGCAGCTATGAACCATGAAGAGAAAGATAGGGACTGCTGATAGCAGCTCCTGGGGGCCAGGACTTGGACCAAGAAGCTGGGCAAAGACTGAGACCTGCTGTACAGGAACTATTTCTTACCGTGGAGTGCTTCCAGTACAGGATGATTTCAGGAATGTTCTCCACGGGGTGCAGCAGGTGATAGTCTCGCCACTCATTCCAATCAATTGTCATTGTCCCATTTTTATCCATGCTAAAAAGATTGATCATCAGGTGAGTACAGAGTCACACTGGGTGACAAATTGCTCCTTCCCTTCCCTTTGATTATCCAGGCCTACGCCAAAAAGAGCTTTGCAAAGCAACTACTAAAAGGCTTCTAAAGAGACACAAGACAAAGCTAGGAAATCTGTTCACCAAACAGTGCAGAGGTAGAAGTGGGCTCTCTCTTTCCTCCCCTCTCTCTCCCTTCTAACCAGCCCACGACAGTATTTGCACTCCCTCCTACCAAATTTAGGGACATAACTGACACTGAAGGGAAAATAATACTTACTAGGTGACAGGACCCCAGAAGTGTCCCGTCCTTATTCTGACACACAGGCAAACAGACAGAGGGAAGGTAGCAGAGGGAAAAAAAAGAGGAAAAAAACAGCACAAATAAGTGGTTGTTAACATGTTAGTGCCACATGCATAAAGCACTCAGCATTTCCAAAGAGCAAACACTCTGCAGAGTCCCTCTCCAAAGCAGCAAGCTCAGGGCAGCAGGACAATCAGACAGGGATGCAAATCAGCTTAGGTGCAAGCACTTCCCCTCAACAGGTCAGGGAGAGACCGACAGTAACTCTCAATATAGCATTATGATTTTATAATTGTATGCCAATTCACAGGGAAAAATCAAAATAGAAAGTAGTAGGAAAAAAGGGAGGAACCAAAGTCTCTGGAAAGTGCATACAGGGGAAAAAGAGATGGGTTCCATGCCCCTACATTTCTTTCTAACTCCTTCAACATAAAACAGAAAAACCAGTGGAATCTTCACCTCTTCAGTATTTTCTCAGCCTGCTGTTCAGAGATCTTGACTCCCAGGTCCCGGAGGGACTGGACAATCTCCTGGGCATCAATGCGGCCTGCAAAGATAAGCCAGTGAGCTCAAGGACACATATTACAAGCTGACACATGCACCAGTCCACTCGTGAGCATGAGAAAGGTGTTTACCATCATTCTTTTTATCCAAACTCTTGAAAACCAGTCTCAGCTTCTTTTCATGGTCTTGGAGATAGTGAACAAACTCCTCAAAATCCAGCTGTCCATCCAGATCTTTGTCTCCAGCCTTCACAATTTTCTGTTCAGAAAACAACCAAGAACTGTCAGTTCCTTTGTTCATTCAGACGGATCTATCCTCCCTTCTACCACATTTAAAAAACATTTCCTGCACAACTTTGACTTTTTCTCCAAAAAGTAGCTGACAGAATTGTTATTCCTCTAAGAGATTTGAGCAACACAGTAGCATAGAAAAGTCACCTGATTCCAACTGTTTCCCAAAGTCCATTACACGGATGGAATGTCTCATGCTTTTATCAGGGATATTCTGCTAGTGTCATGTGTCTAATCTCAGGACTGTATCTTGATTAACACTTTGCAAAGCCCTTGTGAAGGTTCTTGAACTAAGTATGAGTTGCATAAAAAGTGAATCACTTGCATAAAAAGTGAATCACAAAACTTGAGGTAATAAAAAAAACTGAACAGGAGAAGGAATTCGTGCCTACTACAATCCTTAGAGAAGTAAGCTCCCTCTGGCAATAATGAACTCCAACCAGCAAAAGCCTATCCAGCTCTAGTGAACACAGCCAAAGATAAAAACCTTTGTGAACTGGTTTAGACACCCTGAAGCTATGTGCTTTAATTACACAAGTTTCCATGAGATGCATATAGAGCAAGAATAGGTTCTTAGTAGGACAAAGCTAAAATCAAGATCAAACCGTGCCAGACATCCAGGACAAGGTAAATGACTAATTAACTCACTGTAACATGAGGCAATAGCCCATGGACTGTCCTATCTAAGGGCACATGGCTGCATGTTGACAGGTGAGGTGATCTCCAGACTGCAAGAATGTGGCTCAGGGAGTTCCTATTCCCCTTCTGACTCAGGCACTTGTCTTTGACAGCCTTTATGTCTTTTCCAACATGAATCAGTCAGCAACACTCAGTGAGGTGTGATTCAGTCTAGTGTATCACCCAAAGTTTTGTTTTAATTCTTGTAACATTTATGTTAACAGCAGATGGGTTGTTAAAGAAGCTCTGAGCTGAGATCAAACACTGGGTTTACCCTCTGTTCACCAGTATCTTGTTCAATATTTAGGCTTCAAAATATTAGGCAAGCCTAAGCTCACTGTGATATGTCCTCAGTCTATGACCACCAGTCCCCTTCATAAGCCGTAAATCTTTGTTTCAGTGTCATTTTATATTACTTCAGTACTAAATAATTCGCTATTGAAACTCTCTCTCTCACCCAACCAAGTCCTGTCTCTTTAGCCCTAATGCTATAAGGATTATTCCTAATCACTTTATGAACCTTAAATAAGAAAGTGGTGTCCCAGCTGCCCTGACCTCCAAGGTATGCCCAGTATTCCTAACCTGCCATTTATCATATGACCATTGCGAAGTTCAGATACGACCTCACATTCAACTTGCAGGCTAAATATAGACCAACACCCCTCTCCTGTCAGCACACTGGGCTTGAACAGCTGAATCAGGGCTTCCCTCTCACTGGCAACCCCCAACCAGTTGACAGGCATTAATAATTTGGAGGCACTGTAAGAGAGATGCGACTGTGCAACTGCTCCCTCTCTCTCAGCACACCCCGACAACTGCAGAGATGCACCACGAGTGATCAGAGACTGCAGGCAACAAAAGCTTTGGCCTGTTCACCTTCCTCCCCCCTAGTCACAGCATAAAAACGCTGCCTGCCCGACAGTAACCCACAGCACACGTGAGGGGTGAGAAAGCCAAGCTCCCAGCATCTTCTCTGGAGGTGTGAACAAATATCTGCCTGCACCTCTTTGCTTTCAACAGCAAACATGAAATCTGGTCATTAACAGCTATTCTGGCTGCAGAAGTTCCTGTGGTCACCTGCAATCACAACCCCTGGAGCACACTGTGGGAACCCACACACCTTCCAGCCTGCTGTCCATGTCTCTGCACAGGAGTGTAAAAAGCCTCCCCAGCTTGGCTGATTAATAATCAGCTCTCTGGGTTCTTGACAGCCTGGTAATGAAAAAAAAAAGTAGCAGCAAGCTGAAAGCAAGAGCTATGACACATTAGGATGGAGCACCCCATGGATTTAGTGCATCTCCCTTCCGCAGCAAAGCAAAAGATTCTTGCACAACCTTCCCCAGCTCAGCCCACCCACCTCTGGCTGAGTCACGAACACAGAGCTGCTCTCCAGCTCACAGCACAAACCTGCTCACCTTCACCAGTTTCAGCTGACTCTGCATTACAGTCCTGCTGTCAGAAGGAGGCGGGTGAAAGGATGCAAGAAGGAGGATGTGAAACACTGTATCTGAACAGACCAATAGAAGCAGAAGACTCCGTAGTTTGGAAAACCCCTTTTTTCTATTTAACTCACATCAACTGGTTTAAACAGTCTTATAGGCACCGAAATCTCACCCAATTTAAAACAAAAGAATCAAAAAGAAAAGAGTTCACTCCACACCACTTCAGCAATCCCTGCCAAGGGTCATGAGAAGTGTTTCCACGCTTTACTCAGTTATTACAACAGAGCCATCATGAACTTCTCCCCTTCTCAAGCAAGCCACTCAAAGTGTTAGAGACCATCCCTCCATCACTCACTCCTTCCCTTCCATTCCTCTCTCAGGGCCATACCTGCTTCCACTGGCGGTACGTGGAGAATTCCTGGGAAGGAATGAAGAGGCTGAGTCGGAAGATGGATTTGAGTTCAGCTGGCAGCCCCTTCGACTCAAAGTACTCAAACTCCGTCTGCCTCTCCCCAAACACCGGCACGTACAGACAGAGGCAGAGCATCTTTCTGAGCCCAAGACTCAGCTGCCCTGCTCAGTCCGACCAGCAAGGAAGGGAAATAAAACTGAGTGATTCCCGTGAGCTAATTTCAGTACCTAGTGGAAATACCAGCAAGTCCCATGACACATGCCTATGACTGAGCCTGGCTCCAGTGGGATTGGCTGCACAAGCCCTGCCCTTCTACTTAAAAGGGAAACCGGGGCTGTACTGTCCCACCCAGCTGACGCGAAGGAGACACGTGAGCTGCCTCCCATTGCTCAACACCTGGCTCCCATTAAACCCAGGCACCTTACATCACACTCCCTGCCTGTTAACTCCTACTGCGTGTCTCTCTTAACCCAAGAGGCTTTGGCCAAGGGCCAGGACACTCGTTGTTCCTTACATCCGGTCAGTCCTTTCTGATCCTGTTCTCACCTCTTTGGGGATTTACACAGGTAGCACAGCGGGGACCAGTCTTGATCACAACCTCTCCCACCATGCAGCATAGGAGGACTATCACTGTCTTCCCAAAAAAATTTTTTTTAAAGCGCAGCAAGAACAGGATGCCAGCCACGTACTGCTTTCATACACGTTTAGGATAGCCAGTTTAAGCAAAAGCTTTCCACTTTTACAAGGTTACTTTGTTATGCCAGAGTTGACTGACTTTGGTTACAAGTTCTGCCAAAACCACTTGTGCCAGCAAAGAGCAGACAGCCCCCCTGCACACAAAGATTTCTCCCCTCTGTAGCACTCCAGAGTTCCTAACACAGCAGCAATAAAGCCTGTAGAGATTTGTCATTGAGCCAAATACAGAGAAAATCACCCAAATCAAGGGCAGGCTTCAAAACAGCCCCAGCTGCTTCGAAGCCTCCTAGCTAAGCATCCACACAGCAGTTATGCCAGCTTAATATTTTTCATCCTCTTCTGACTCCAATTAAACACTGTAGTCAGATATGTGCTATGAGAAGTGTTCCAGGCAGAACAACATTTACCAGTTTCTACCCTTGACAGTTTAACCGCTTTGTAAGCGAGTTCCTGAGCTCTCATTAGGGGCAAGCCAGGCTGGAGGGAGCGTGGCACAAGCACCATTTAATGCAGGTATAATTACAGGTTTCTGAGCATTTAGGAGTTTGATGTATGGGGTAACACCTAGCTCTCCAGAGAGAGTACCAATGTGCAGCAGGCAACAATGCTGTTCAGGACAGAGTCACTGACTGCTAACGTGAATTTTAAATAAAGCTATAGTCTTGGTATTTATCGGAGAGAAGCTATCACACAAGGAAGATGCAAAAAGCCATAGCCAGTAACCTAAACGCTGTAATCCTGTCTGCAGTAGAAGTAACACAGTGTGTTTGCTGAACTGGTTCAAGCCAGACCAGATAACAGCCTTCCCCACTGCTGCGGACACAGCAACATTTTCTAGTGTTTGCTGTGTTTGAACAGCTTGGCTGGCAGAGCAAAGTCCAACCAGCACTCCCCTCAGGCCCTCATGCATAGGGGGCCCAAACATCTTTACCGTGGTATTTTGTTCTCTAAACAAAGCCAAGGTCTCTAATGAGCTGTTCATGGAGCTTCATGTCAATCACACAAACTGGGAATATTTAATCTGTGGTTTAATTTCAAGGATTTTTTTTTTTTTTTAAGCTTAATGGATCATGACTCACAGCAACTCAGTACCCCTGGGAGTCATGACCTACAATGGTCTCCTCTGCCCTCCGTGGGGCACCTCACCTACCATGGCACCACTGCCACGTTACCTAACCAGGCTTAACCAACTCCTACTGACGTCTCTCTGCATGAAAACAGGATCTTCTCAGGGACTCCAGATCCTCTTAAAGATCAGCTGCAGCAGCTCACTGCATGCATGCCCACAGCACACCCCAGCCTTCCCACCAAGTCCAGTATCACTGCAAGCAGCACCCTCATGATACATACACTCCACTGTCCAACACCAAACGTCCTCACCGAGGGGAGCAGAGCGGGCACCACCAGCAACAGGTAGTAAGTGAACAAATCTAACTCAGATTTGCTTCACAAAGCCTTAAGATCCTGCGTAGTCCTTCCCACTAGTTGCCAAGCATCACTATTATAGCTGCTTGGCAGCTCGGTTGCTATGCCAACATGATGCGGATTTTCCTAAGAAACTCTGTTTAGAGTTGGCAGCTAGAGACAAAGGCAAAATCGGCACATTTTAGGAAAAAAAGCCCTACTACCTACGTCAGAGGAAAGGAGAAAGCTAATGAGGTTAAAGCTGATTTTAAGCAGGGTATTAATTACAGGACAGTGAGCTAAGAAGGAGAGACAGATTACAAATGAAGTTTATACCAGTAATTCAGGTTTTAATGACAAAGGGAACTTAAACAAATATTAAGAAGTTTTTATATTTCGTCTAAAAAATTCCTGGTAAAGCTGGAAATACTCAAGAGCCAGGCAGCTCTCCAAAGGTGCAGGGATCAGTGCTCCTGGGACACTGGTGTAGGGTCACTGCCCACATCTCAGCACACCACATCTCAGCACACACGTAGCCAGTCCCACTGCCCCAGCCCCTGCAGGCAGCAGCACACTCAGCCCAGGGCTTCAGGTGCCAGCTACAGACAGTACATCCCTCATTAACACTGTCTATTCCTGATCAAACCAAGGACAGGGCACAGAGCTCCAAATTAAGTCGCTCATCCCTGATATTTCCATCCACCAATTCTGCCACTGAAACTATACATTTTTGGGCCATGTGGAGCCAGCCTAGCTAATACCCTTTGCAGTTTCCTTGATGACAAGAAATGTGAGCTGTGAAGGAAGACAAACCCAGCTCTTTATCCCTTTAGCAAAGTGATTTTCATTTTATTTATAGAATTTGGTTCTTTTTAAATGCTGCACGAGTTACCAGTTTCCATATCCTGCCATTCCAACGCTAACCTTCCCAAGTCATTTGTACTCTTCTAGGCATCCGCTTCATCACTGGTTTACTACATCAGCTCCAGAACGTATCTCCCAAGGGATGGAAAGATGCAGCCATACAAGGAGCAGGAAAGTATGCTGTTTAATTTTGAATTTACTTTGCTAAAAAAAAAAGGCTCTAAAAATATCAAGTGCCAGCAAGCGTCACAGTCACATAACATCCTCCTTCAGAGGCAAAACAGCTTTCTGGGCTCCAACCCTAATGCTAGAAGGTTTCACTGGGTTCTGCTGACTTGGTCTTTTTTAATTTCTGGAAACTAGCTTATAATTAATTGGACAGTACAGGAAGTCCTCACAAAGCAGAGAGAGCGTACAGTGTATGAAGGAGGGAGTTAATGATTTAAGAGACCCCAGCAGAGTAAAGAGCTGCAACCAGCCAAGGCTTTGCCAGGGGAAGGATAGAGACCAGGCACAGCAGACAGCACTATGTGGTATTTGACATAAAGGTAACCAGGAAAGATGACCTGTTCCACTGACAACACATGGATCCAAAGTTACAAGTCCAGATGGTGACATCAGGGGCAGATCATGCCTGTCTCCTGTGTACACAGATCCAGGTCCAACATAACACATTTGCAATCAGTATTTTCTCCCCATATTCGCAAAAACAGCCTCATGTTGAAACAGCTTTAAACAGGCAAACATCTGAGGAAGAACATACCAATGACAAGTAAAGATTGAAGAGCCAAGGCCACGAAGCTCCTCCAGTCAAGTTTATCAATAACATCAATTCCTTACAGAAACCCCAGTATCAGGTGTGATATTTTGTGTGTTTTTAGAAGAGAAGTAGTAACAGGTGTTTTTACAAAACAAAGTGGCCTACCAGTCAAGAGACTGCTCCCAAGGTCACAGCCAGACAGTGGCAGAGAACAAAAGCCCTCACATTTTCTATAAACACCAAATAACACTGTTTGCTCACAGTGGTTTATTATCTATCCCTAAGGCTGTATGAGACTTTTCCCAACACTTCTCCTTCAGACAGGTAATTGGAACACTGCTATCTGATCAAGCACAAACAAGTCATTGCATCTTAACGAGTTACTGTCAATCAGCTGAGCCATGGGCTGGATGAAGCATTAGCCAGCCCAAATTGCAAGGTGAAACATATCTGCATAATCCTCAACAGAAGAGCTTTACACTGAGTTTTACTTTACAATCAGGGCAAGCTAAAATTACACAGTCACAACCTCCTGGCAGATGGGCAGTTACTTCCTAAGATGCAATAACTCCATTTTACCACATCATTATCCTCTAGGTATTTCTCCATTAGCCAATCCTAGGGTTCCTATGAAGCAGAACTTGCCAGGGTCACACAGGAAAGAGGAGATTGGTATCAGCTTTCAGAGAAAGCTTTATTTTCAGGTGTGAACAGATGGACTCTCCCTGACTGAGAGACCATTGTTCTCTGGAAGACACCAGAGATTTTCAGCCCTATAATTCCAAGGTTTTTTTATCACCACTTCCTTCAGTTCTGAGCCTCTGTCCTTCTTCAACCTCTGTGCACCAAAGTCCTCTTCAAAACGCGCATGCTCCTCTTTTGGAAGGGGGTGCACAGTGCTAACTGCTAAGGATAGATATGAAGGCAAAAGTCCCTGCAGATTTTTCAGTCTGATTCAAGCAGGGAGTGGCTTCTGCTCCCCAGAATGCGAAACGCCGCCCTGTCTGTTTCCATTCAAAACGGCAGCAGAACAGATATTAATCCCCTCTACAATTTAAACCTGTTCATCCTTCGTTTTAAAGAGAAAGCTCACAGCAACAACCATGTCAACTCCCTGTCAAATAAGCTGGATCCTGAAAGTCACACACCCCCATCCCTGCTGCAGCCCTTCAGTATTATCCCCACCTCCCACCCTCTGCAGGCCTTATACCCAACTCGTTCCCCCCTAATCCCAGGTCACATCCTTGGTTTTAAACCACATGTAGTCAGAGCTGACTGCACCATCCTCAGGGGCGACAGACAGCACTTCCTCCATTAAATAAGTCAGAACTGCAGTTGGCCAGCACTGTGCTGGGAGCTCCGGCACTAAACTAAGCAGCTTTTGTTCGCCTCCCCCCTGACAAAGCCTCACGATTTATTCTCTGCCAACTGTGCACCCCCACCACCTTCCCACTCTCCCACCCCCTGGGAACTTCCCATCCTCACGCAGATTTTAGTCTCTTCTCTCCCTTATGCGACCTGCTCCCCAGGGACAGGCTTTACTCTCTTCTGGGCTCTGCCATTCAAATAATACAGCCAGTTACTCATTTGCTCAAAACATGCAAGTTTTACCAAAGGCTTGCAAAATTACCAGAGAATGACTCCAGAATTTTTAGGATGCATTTGATTCTTTGCCGGTCTCTGGTGCAGGGGTGGGACTCGCCACTAACCTGCATTATCATTCCCTGCCCTTTCAGTCATGTTTCTTACAAGTTGCCCAGGAACCCTGGAGGCCCCCATATTCCCCCATGCCTCTAAACAGCATTTTTCTCCCACACTTTGAGCATCATGTTTGGAAGGTTAGATCACCTCCTCTCTTCAGTCACTCCCCTGCCCCCCCGCCCCCTTCCTTTCTGGCAAGCACATGCATTGGACCCTGCTCCCTTTTCCTGTTTCTCTCCCCCCTCCCCAAATTCACACACACTCCACCTGCAGTACCCCTTCTCCCAGCAGACCACACACTCCACTGCCATGTGCACCAACCCCTCCTCAGGCCCCTGGATATCCCATTACCTTTGGAAAATGCTCTGCGGGTCCAACCACCAGTAGGATAGTTGGTCTCCTTTCAGTGGGATCAGTCCCTCTGTCCTGTGTCTTCCCCAACACCTTTGGCCCTTTCTCCCCGGGGCCTGGAAGTGGGGTGGTGTTTCTGGCCTCATCCTCTTTTTCATCTGCAGGACCTTGGCATATGGCCCTGGGAAAGAAGCTAGACAGAAAATGCCACAGGGTCTGCAGCATTGCTGCTCCAGCGAGCATCCCGGGCAGGGAAACCCTGCGCGCTCAGGAGCTGCCCACTGCCAAGGATGATGTGACTGCACTACCAAGCACCCCCAAGACGGGAATCGGCACGGCAGCCAGCGGGAGGTTGAACCCAGCGACTCCACAGGCTCAGATTCTTTACAGACCGCTCCTGCGGACGCTTCCTGCCTTTTGAAATTGCTGCTACTGCAGTCGTGCCTGGCCTGACAAGCAGCTCATTGTACCAGAGCCTCAGAAATCTGATGGCAACAGACAAAGCACAAGCCCTCTGGCACGGAAGAAGCCGAGACGCTGCGCTTTGGAGACTGCTTGGACAGAGAAGCCGAGACGCTGCGCTTAGGAGGAAAGCTGAAGATGAGCCTCTCCGAGAGGAGCTTCTCAGAGCTGCCAACTGAGCCGCGCGTCCCGGCTCATCCCAGCGGCAGCCCAGGCGAGCAGCGAGGCTGAGCAGCGATGCTGAGCACCCAGGCTGCGTCCCCACTGCAGCAGTGCCCAGCCAATCCTCGCTCCCAACACTGCGCTGCTTCGGAGCACGGCAGCGCGCGCAGCCGGCCGGGAGCGCGCCCTCGGCGCGGGAGGCCGCCCGCAGAGGAACGCGCCTGCCGGCCCCTGGGCAGCCGGGCAGTGGCCTGAGCATGGAAGGCACTGCTCCAAAGCAATGGGCAGCGTGCGAGGAATGTGCGTAGCTCGGCGGCTCCAGCTGCAGCTCTTTGTTAGGGCAGCAGATGGTTCTGCAGAGAGAAGCCGGCTTTGCCCAGCCATGGCCGCATTAACCTCTAAGTGCACTCTCTCTCCCCGGTCTATTATAGTCTCATCCGTGCCTACAATAGCTCTTTGGTGCTGCATTGTGCTGCTGCTTTCGGCTCCCATCACAGCGTTTACGGCCATTCATCAGTGCGAGAGCTGTGTTTAAACCATCGCTGGTTGGTCGGCTGGCCGAGCTCTGTTGGAGGAGCCTTGAGCCACCTAGACAAAGGTAGGACCAGCCAGAGCAGGACTACAAGTAGATATTAATATATAAGCACAAGGACACATGATATTGCTTGGATTTCTACAAGAAATGCCACGTTTTCTTCTGCTGCCACAGCAGCAGTTGTTCATTGACTGGTAAGGCTGTATCAGCCTCCCACCAGAACCCACCCTAGAGGAACCCACCAGCATTTTCCATTTTACAGTTCACCAACTTACTTCATATTCCCAAATTCTTTGTGTCCACAGAGGGCACTGCATGCCTCACTTCCAAAGTATTGTGACTCTTCCATAAGCTTGGGGGTTTTAACAGGCAGGAGAAATGAGTACAGATGCCACAGCTTCCATCACCAGGAGCTCCCTATCCAACAAGGCACAGCAAGAACCACAGCAAGCAAAGGACCTCAGTTTTCAGCTTATAACTTTGGAGTGTGACAGACTGCAGGAAACTTCTAGTATGCAGATATTAGATGTGAAAATACAATCCAAAATCTAAAAGGTCTGCAAGCCTTAAGCAGCCAAGCTGCACATAAATTTTGAGATGAACATCACTTTTGGGAACTTGCTATCAATGAATTCCTGTAACGAATCTAAGTAATGGAAAAAGTGAGAGACAAGTACAAAGAAGACACTACATTAAAAAAATTCTTCTGCAAATACACCAGAAGTACTTAAGAAGAAAAAAAAGCTTTTTAATCACGAGGTCTACGTACAGTATGAAACAAAGTTTTTTATCTTAAAATTGGACACATACCAAAAAATAACCACAGCACAAATTTACAAAATTATGGGGCAGTAACAGTGGGGTGAGGGTGTGGGAGAGCTGTGTCTCTCTCTGAGGAATGGCACAGTCCAGTTCTAACTGGGATGCAGTCAGCAGCTCAGGCAGAGGTAGAAAAGACTGAGGAATTCTTGTCATGCCTCCATTACCTTGAGCTGCTGCTAGTCATCACAGCTACAAGCACAAGTGTTAAACTACTTTCTAACACGTAATGAATCAGATCCTTTAAGATGACATTTGGAAGTTTTTAATGATGTCAAATCAGAGGAACAAAGCAGATTTTCTGAACTTGGTACAGTTCTTCAAAATCAGCTTCTATTAGCCTAAGGCTGTGGTTTCACAAGCAGTTGTGAACTAATCTGCAGCTTATTGCCACTACAAGTCATCTCACACATCCACTTAAACCCTGCACTTATCTTGCTTCCATGCTCCTCTGACAACCTCATTAACCCACCCAAAAAACTGCAGAGCTTTCTGCTGGGATAACCAGTTGAGGCTACTCATGGATGGGGTCCAAAAAAGTGTGGAAAGGGCATCTGAGCTGCCTGCAGCAACAGGCAGGCTGCCCTGCCACTCACACAGCTACAAGTCACGATACAGAAGGCAAAGCACCCAAAGTAGAACTTGAGATTGGTCTTCTGTGGTCACTTAATACTCACAAGGTCCATTTAACAGCTGATGTTATCTGTCACTGTTGCAATTGCTCCCCTGCATTAGTATTAACATTAGTGGTGTGTGCACATCAGGGACCCCCATCTTCCTTTGTTCATGCAGAGATTTCATAAGAAAATAGTAATTTGTGCAAGAAACTACATGCCTGGGGTGTAATTAAAGCAGAAACTCAGCAATGCTTCCTTGGCCTCTGTCCTCAGTAAAGGAAACCTCGGAGGAATTCTGCCACCACACTAATTCACATAACTCCTTGAGAACAGACAGAATTTTTTAATCATATTTAGGGGAAAAAAAAGGCATTTTATTTTACCAAGTGGGGAATTTTATTAGGTCAGAACAATAAACCTAGTAACAGCAAGATGATTATAGCTAGAAGCAAGACAACTGCACTCCTACAGGGAATTTGTAGGGAAGTATTACCCTACCAACACCACCATGAAGCCAATCATTCACATATAAAAGAGATGCAATAAATACTGTGAGTCCAGTGTGAAAGGTGACACAAAGGAACATGAGGAGCAAGAATTCACTTTTTCTAGAAATCATGAACAAACACCTAGGCCACAGTGAAACAGCTTTCCCAACCTCAACTTCGTTAGCAGACAGCCATTCCTCCAATTCCAGCTGTTTGCATGATCCAGACCTGGGATTTAAGGCAGAAAAAGCAGGAGGGCTGATCTGAACGCTGGCTCTCAGCCAGCACACCAGTCACTGGGGACAGAAGGCGCCTGTGGCAGCTGGCCTCAGAGCCCTGCACACCAAAATGGATAGTCATTAGACAGCCTGAGGAGAAGCAGACAATAAAGAGGTGTAATCTATCCAAATGGAGACAAAAGAGAAAGAAAAAACCAAGAGACTGATGTGTTTTGTTCAATAAAGTATTTTCCTCAGTACTGCAAGCTGGCAGAGGGAGGTTCTGTGTAAGCCATAGAACTAAGGTATCTTGTATCCTTTTCAGCCACATCATCATATCTGCTGAGTCTAGAACTCCAGTTTTCAGACAGACACTTGCCTTTTCCAGGCTGGTATACCTAGCAGAAATTCACTTTTGCTTTAAGATGGTCTCTAGAAGACTTTTGAGTAAATGCACAGCGTTTCCCTGCAAACACATGTGAGCCTCATCACTGACAATTTGCTAACATGTAAAAAATGTGAGAGGGAGGAAAAAAAGAAAAGGGGGCAGAGGGGAGGGATCTGTGCTGGGAGCAATGACCCTTCTCCCCCTCCAGCACAGGAAGAGTTGCTGGTAGTCTCTCGTTCTGTAGGTGACCCTGCAGGAACGAGCAGTGACTCATCTCCTTTGGGAGCCTCCTGGAAGCACCCCAAGGAGCCCTGCTGCCTACACTGTGTGCCATCCAGAGATAGCACCCAGCCCCCAGCTGGGATGGACCACCATGACTCTACCAATTACCTCTTATCTTTTTAATTTTAATTTCTGAAAGAAGAAAACTTTAAGTATGTCACTACTTCACACTTTTTAGAAAGTTGAAGTTAACCCTGCACAGTGCTTCTCAAATCATGGCATAAAATCTAAATGTCTTGGCCACTGCTGCTTAAATAATTAAACTGTCTGGTGACATTCAAGTACATTCATATATTAAGGTAACACAGCATAGCTCAGGGAACACTACAAAGAAACCCAGATCTCCTCATTACAGGAACCCTGGCACAAGCAATTAGCTACCCAAGCTGATATATTCAGGCATCCACAGCCAGTGCCAAACACAAAAATACAGAGAGAGCTGGCCAGGGAGGGGGAGCACAGAGCCATTGCCCAGGACAGAGAGTTCTACTAAGGTCATATCATATATATGAAGAGCAGGGATTAACCAAGAGACAGGGCATCCTTAGTACTCAGAAATTAGAAAATCAACTTCTTGCTGCACCAGAGAGTTAAGCAGGAAAATAGGTAGTGAGAAAGGATGGCCCTGCAGCAGCCCAGGCCCAGACCTGCCCCCACACAGTTCTCCTCAGGCTGAACAATGTAGGTTCACATACCAAGCAGCTTTGCCTTTCCAAGGAACTCATGATCTAAAAATTTCAACAATTTCTCTAAGAGCAGAATTCTCCACTGCAAACCACTTTAGCTGCCAGAAGCTCCCCTGCAGCTCATGACATGTGAGTTGGAAAAACTGAAGACATCTCCACTGCCTTCCAAAACGGACATGAATTATCACAGCTACGCTCCTCCACCCGAGACAAAGACTGGGCCATCATTAAACTGTGTTCATGTCCCACATTCACAGGGACAAATATAGCAATAGGACATGAACAAGAACAAAGACTCATTTCCCATTTGCTACAAGTAGGGCTGTAGGAAAAAGCTCCCTCCCCCTTCTCCTCCTCCCGACACCGTATCATGTTATACTATGTGCAACCAAGAGCCCAGGGCTGCAGCACCACCATTTTGTAGGGCTTTTAAACAAAAGACCAAGTCCTTATTATGGCTTTGATGTCATTTTATTAGTGTTCACCAACCATTTAAGGGTTCTGCTCAATATTCAGCTAGAGTAAAAATAAAAATTAAAATTAAAAGAAATAGTAAGTATGCTGAAGTCTGGAGTTTTTTACCTGCCGTTATCTCAGTAATCTGACAACTCCCTGAAAGGAGGTTTTAGCCACCTAGAAGTTGAGCTCTTCTCTGAGGCAACCAGCAACTGGAGAAGAGGAAATAGCCTCAAGACACACCAGGGGAGGTACAAGTTGGACATCAGGAAGCATTTTTTCACTGAAAAGGTTGTAAGGCACTGGCACGGGCTGTCCAGGGAGGTCACCATCCCTGGAGGTGTTCTCGAAACAACTCGATGTGGCACTTAGTGCTACGGTTTAGTTAATAGGGTAGTGTTGGGTCAAAGGTTGGACTCTGTCTTGGAGGTCTTTTCCAATATTAATGATTCTAATAATCCAGTGCAGATGAGGACAAGAAGATATATCCACTACTTATTGAGGCATTGAGCCCTGATTACTAAAAAATGCCCCACAGAACACACTGAAAGACCAAAGCAGTGCTGCATATTCTACACAGGCACAATCAGCTGCTTTGGATGAGGTTTTTTGTTTCATTCCTCTCAGGCTGAGGGGTTCCTACAGGCATTCATTTCCCTACAAAGTTCAGAACAGACCCATCCTGCAGGAAGTAATACCGTGAGGCCACATCAGTGATTCTCAGGATGCCTTTCTAGAAGAGAGACTCTTACACAATGCTGACATTTAAAATTTGTATGCTCTAGTCAAAGTTGCACCTACATCTCTCAAAGGTCAGCCAGCAGCCCTTGGTTGTTAGCACTGTGCAAATAGGACAAAGGTCTCTGCTATGTAAACCAGAGAATCACCAGGCTTCTCCAATTTTCTGCAATATAGGACAAAAAACAATCCTGGAAGAACAAACATCCCTCAAGAGTTATATACCTGGTCCTATATGTACATGAACATAAAGCAACACTTGTCTAATCTGCAATTGTTTGTTTCTACACACAGGAGACACGCAGGAGCAAGTTTCTCCTGTGCACATTTGCATCTAAAACCTGGCTCCCAACCTCCCCTCTGAACATGGAATGGACACACACTGCCCATCTCACACATTAATCACACTAAGGCAGGGCTGACCAGAGACCAAGTCTGGGTATAGACTTTCACTGAGACAGTCTGAGATTCCTTGGTCCCCAGCACCCCTCTCTTCCTGTTGTCCCTGCAAGACCTCTGGGTGCTGGCAGAGTGACAGCCTCGGGCAGCTGGGGTGCCAGCTCATCTCCCTGACATTCCCCATCCCAAAGCTCTCACTGTAGGGGCTGCTGGCCAAGGCTGTTAATAACCAACACTGCGCCCAGAAGTCTCCTTGTGCCAAAGCCAAGGCCTGTCTTCTCAAAGTCTTTTCTGCAGCTGTCAAGAACTCGTGTGATTGATTACAAAGTTCATTTGCATATTCAGCCTAAATCAGAGAAGGCAACAAACTCCAAATTCATACCAACTAACCACTCATCACAGATTTGAAAGTTTTATCTACAATTAAATNTCCTCCACCCGAGACAAAGACTGGGCCATCATTAAACTGTGTTCATGTCCCACATTCACAGGGACAAATATAGCAATAGGACATGAACAAGAACAAAGACTCATTTCCCATTTGCTACAAGTAGGGCTGTAGGAAAAAGCTCCCTCCCCCTTCTCCTCCTCCCGACACCGTATCATGTTATACTATGTGCAACCAAGAGCCCAGGGCTGCAGCACCACCATTTTGTAGGGCTTTTAAACAAAAGACCAAGTCCTTATTATGGCTTTGATGTCATTTTATTAGTGTTCACCAACCATTTAAGGGTTCTGCTCAATATTCAGCTAGAGTAAAAATAAAAATTAAAATTAAAAGAAATAGTAAGTATGCTGAAGTCTGGAGTTTTTTACCTGCCGTTATCTCAGTAATCTGACAACTCCCTGAAAGGAGGTTTTAGCCACCTAGAAGTTGAGCTCTTCTCTGAGGCAACCAGCAACTGGAGAAGAGGAAATAGCCTCAAGACACACCAGGGGAGGTACAAGTTGGACATCAGGAAGCATTTTTTCACTGAAAAGGTTGTAAGGCACTGGCACGGGCTGTCCAGGGAGGTCACCATCCCTGGAGGTGTTCTCGAAACAACTCGATGTGGCACTTAGTGCTACGGTTTAGTTAATAGGGTAGTGTTGGGTCAAAGGTTGGACTCTGTCTTGGAGGTCTTTTCCAATATTAATGATTCTAATAATCCAGTGCAGATGAGGACAAGAAGATATATCCACTACTTATTGAGGCATTGAGCCCTGATTACTAAAAAATGCCCCACAGAACACACTGAAAGACCAAAGCAGTGCTGCATATTCTACACAGGCACAATCAGCTGCTTTGGATGAGTTTTTTTGTTTCATTCCTCTCAGGCTGAGGGGTTCCTACAGGCATTCATTTCCCTACAAAGTTCAGAACAGACCCATCCTGCAGGAAGTAATACCGTGAGGCCACATCAGTGATTCTCAGGATGCCTTTCTAGAAGAGAGACTCTTACACAATGCTGACATTTAAAATTTGTATGCTCTAGTCAAAGTTGCACCTACATCTCTCAAAGGTCAGCCAGCAGCCCTTGGTTGTTAGCACTGTGCAAATAGGACAAAGGTCTCTGCTATGTAAACCAGAGAATCACCAGGCTTCTCCAATTTTCTGCAATATAGGACAAAAAACAATCCTGGAAGAACAAACATCCCTCAAGAGTTATATACCTGGTCCTATATGTACATGAACATAAAGCAACACTTGTCTAATCTGCAATTGTTTGTTTCTACACACAGGAGACACGCAGGAGCAAGTTTCTCCTGTGCACATTTGCATCTAAAACCTGGCTCCCAACCTCCCCTCTGAACATGGAATGGACACACACTGCCCATCTCACACATTAATCACACTAAGGCAGGGCTGACCAGAGACCAAGTCTGGGTATAGACTTTCACTGAGACAGTCTGAGATTCCTTGGTCCCCAGCACCCCTCTCTTCCTGTTGTCCCTGCAAGACCTCTGGGTGCTGGCAGAGTGACAGCCTCGGGCAGCTGGGGTGCCAGCTCATCTCCCTGACATTCCCCATCCCAAAGCTCTCACTGTAGGGGCTGCTGGCCAAGGCTGTTAATAACCAACACTGCGCCCAGAAGTCTCCTTGTGCCAAAGCCAAGGCCTGTCTTCTCAAAGTCTTTTCTGCAGCTGTCAAGAACTCGTGTGATTGATTACAAAGTTCATTTGCATATTCAGCCTAAATCAGAGAAGGCAACAAACTCCAAATTCATACCAACTAACCACTCATCACAGATTTGAAAGTTTTATCTACAATTAAATCACTGACCTACAGTTCTGCTCTTGCTCAAGTGCATGAGAACAGGGTCTCCATCAAACCACATATTTCATAATTTACAAAGAGCAAGAACAGGCCTCCACTCCCTACAGACCCAGCAAATACGATCTATTTTGTTTATTATTTTAATAAACATTATTCATGAATGTGTGAATTTAATTAACATGTTATTGAAAATGGTTTCGCCTTGTATTAAACTGGTTTGGGGTATTCACAAAGGGTAATATTTTGGGATTAGTAAGGAGATGGGTGGATGAGAAGTTGTTGGCAACAGAAGGAAGGCTATCAACTGGAATTTCAAACTGTAACAGTATTTGTCTGATACAACCTTGTGTTGCTCAGCCCTTCATGATGAATTACAAAGGCCCAGCTAAAAGCTCCACAAGTGCCCCAGGAGGATTTAAGACACATAAACCATGAAAATGTGATAATGCATAAATGTATATAGGTTTGGAGATGTATTGAGAGATCTAAATGAGAGCTGGAGAGATATTCCAGTCCAAATTACAGAACAGTATTAGAATTTTGCTCTTTTTATCATAAACTGACTTCTGTAACACAATAAAAACTCAGGTCCTCCAATTCTAGATGGCTGTGAATGGAAAACAGGTGAAACCATCACATTAGAAGTCCCTGCTTACTCTGCCCCTTACAATTGCTAAGAATTGCAGTACATTGTGCATAGTATAAAACAGAGTATCCAAAGTGCTGAAGAATAAAACAATTACAGAAATAGAGCCTGAAAGGAAGAATTAAATGACATCAAGACAGAAGATAAAGTACTGATCAGAAACAAGATTAAATTTTTTCACGATTGCAACTGCTACAGTAGAAAGAGTTTCTCAATCCATCCATGGAGTCACTTGCGAAAGAGCTAACTGATCTATTATCCCAGAATGGCATGGATGCACCTGGAGGAGTCCAGGGACACACTTAAAATGCAAAGTTGTTCAGAGGAAAGACCTGAAGCAAACAGAACGCTGCAGAGTCCAGCTGCAGCAGCACAGCTTTGCTTCTTCAGTACATGGGGAAAGTGAAAAACAGACCTTGTGGGGAGATTTGGACAGCCAGGACCTGGAGATCAAAGAGGAGATATGAGGCTAAGGAAGAAGTGATGAAAGCAGATTTCAGCAGCCTGGGAGCTGATGTAGTTTCCCATGGGGAAGCTGATACCAAGGGAGCAATCAGAGTCACATATATGAATTTAGGAGGGGAAAGTATCACAAGGCCAAGGAGGACATCACTGTTAGAGCAGAGGCAAAGAGGACATTTGGGACTGAAAAGAGAAAAGGGTTATGTTTTCTCTGTTTCTTAAAGTGAACTAGTCCAGCAGAAGATGCTCAGCACCACTACAGAAGAGGCAGCTGCAGACGAAGTTCACCACTTCAGTCTGTCTCTAGGCAGCTGGGATTAATTCCACCAGTTCAGACTGTCTGGAACTTCAGCAGCAAAGATGAGGTTATAGAATGGCGCTCCAGCCCTGCAGTTAATCAGGATCAGTAGGGAAACAGTTATATTAGCAAACACACAAATATTACCATCACACATTCTTTCAGCAATAGGACATCTCCAGATGCAAAGCAGGAAACAGTTCTGATTCACCATATTTCCATTCAGTGCATATTTCCAGCTCCATAGGTCTATATAAAGTCAGAAAGCAACAGTAACAGGACATTGACCATTCCAGAGGTAGATGAAAGTAAAAGACTATCCCTTCACACAGTAGAAAAAAAAAAAGGCTTTTTAAAAATTCTTCACATGGTTATCACTTTACTGCCCAAACAGAGTAAAGTATGTGGATTGCTTCACGCTGACCAGTGCAAACAAGCATTTTGTTACAAGGCTCACTGGTTTGGCACACTGTATTTGTCAACTGGTTTAAAGATAACAGCATGGGTTTAAAAAAAAAAATGAAAGCATCGTTTACATAAGCAAATTCCACCTCAAAGGACATCTGAGTAAAAGCCCTTCTCTCCCCCACCACAGAAGGCCACCTCTAAAAGAGAAGGCAGCAATTTTCCAAGAATGCCACAAAAGGTTTTATCTCAGCAAGAACTCTCAAGCATTGAGGGAGCCAAAATATTGCTCATTTTATTTTCAAGTTCAGCCCAAAAGTTATTGTTACCACAAGGACTTTTAGCCTACTGACGTAGGAAGATTAGCAGCTCGCAGCTAAGACTGGCGATAACCTCACTTTACGAGCCCAATGCTCCATCTGCTCCCAAACGCTGGAAGGCAACTCCCATATCAAATGTACTGCTGCATGGAAGGAAAAATAAAGTGCACCAGAGGCACCAAGTAGTTTACTAATCACAAGCAATCCATGTGATTTATACCTAAATTGGTCTCCAAACACCATGCCCAATAAATCAGAAAGGTTTTTCATCTTGACACTTAACCACTTTTCTTGAGCGTGACCTCACATTAGTTAAGCATTGAGGTGCCATAATTAGCTAAGGATGGAGCAGAAAAAAGACTGACTTATTAATAGAACTGCCTGGGAAACAGGAAGTTTACTTGATTTCCCTAAAAATTGCACAACACGGAAGTTTGCTAGCCAGCTGAAGGCTGTTCCCACATTTTTAACTGGAGCTTGAGAGTTTTGAACTCTGCATCCTCACTCTCAATGGTTTTTACCCTGCTGAAGGGGATGCTCTACCATATTAACAATGCTTGCAAACTCTAGAATGGTTTAGGTTGGAAAGGACCTTAAAGAGCACCCAGTTCCAACCCCGTGCCATGGGCAGGGACACCTTCCACTAAATCAGGTTGCTCAGTGCCCCTTCCAGCCTGGCCCTGAACACTTCCAGGGACAGGGCAGCCACAGCTTCTCTGGGCAACCCATCCCAGGGTTTCACCCCCCTCACACTATTGATGTAGAAGAGGAGGCAGAGGAAGCAAAGGGGTGGGGAACAATACTGACAGACAAGGGCTTCAGCAGAAAGATAGGATTGTTAAGCAGCATCCAGCCAGCACTTCCCTCCGGCAGCGAGTTCCAGTTCCCGCAGAACGGTTCCTCTGTGCCGCTCCCGCAGCGCACCAAGCAAAGAAACTCTCTGCTGGGAAGTAAAAACGCAGTTTGTTTTAAGGTGCTTCCTCCTGGGCTGGAGAATGTTAGGCTGGATTGAATTACATGCACGGAAAGAGAAGGGAATGCAAACCGAGGCAGGCATGCAGGCATAAGCACAGAACATTCTGGGTCATGGGGGACTTTTGCCAGAGGTCAAGGATTGGGCCCCACAGGTGGTAGCAGGTCAGTGTCACAGGGCATGCACAGGTGACTTGTAGTACAATCAGATTTACATACCCAAACACACCCAGCAGAAAACCCCCATGGCACTCATGTTATTTTTAGAAACAGCACAACCAAACTACTCCCAAGATCACACTGCCAAGGAATTCTTGTATTTTACAGCAGCAAGGAAGATGCCAACCAAACAGAAATGTTAGAAGTTAAGATGCTGGAGATCCAAAGTTAGGAACTAGAAACTCTGGAAAGCACTGTGCAAGTAAAGCACTCAAACTGGGGCACCACTCCCAGAACAGGGAGAGAATACAAACTGTCACTTGAATTAAGTATCTTTTCAGTGACTCAGAAGTTATTCTTAAACTCTTCTTCCTTCCTGCAGGACTCAGGAACTCTGTGGTGGCACATCCCTGACTGCACCCATGTGTTTATCTCCTATCTTCACATGATGCTCAGCTTTTTCATGGCCCTGCACATAAAATAAAAGTAACTAGGCAGGGACAAACTGTGCAGCACTGAGGACAAGCCCACTAATCATAGACACGTAAATTACATTAATCACGGTTAAATACAGCAGCATCACACTGAACCTTGGGGCCCTCAGTATACAGCATCACACAGAGTGGTGTGAGCACAAAAGGCTCCCAATACTGAAAGAGAAAGCCAGTGCTGCATGTTTTATGTACTCCATGTGCAAACTGTACAGTACAGCAGCCTCCGTACATTCTGAGATATTTCCAAACCCTTAAAATAAACGAGTCTGGCATAAGCCATCCTGGGCAAGCATGAGTAGCAACACGGTGCCAGACTCATATGAGGAACAGGGTGATGGAATGAAACCTGCACAACACCCTGACTGCAGAAATAGCTTCCAAAGGACCCTTCACTAGTGTAAGTCAGCATGCAAGCTGCCCTGTCCTAAGTCCTGGAGAAAAACTACTTCCTTTATGTTTTTTCCTGCCGAAACACGAAGGTTTTATTCTTATTAATTACGGGCCGTTAATACTGTACATCCCTACAGGTAACAAGCAAGCTGATTCTTCCGAGTCTAGTGTGCAAGCCGGCAGGGTGGCTTTGAGGCAAGGGCCCTTGGGGAGCAGAGCGGCCGTGTCGGATCACACAGCCCCGCTCTCGCTGAGGGAACAGGACGCTAAAGGGACGCAGGTGCGGCAATGGTGCTAGAATGCGCAGGTACCACCGCTGCCCCGGGCAGACACAGCTGGAAGATCTCCAGATTCCGCGTCCTGCTCCCGAGACGAGCACGGAGAGGGCTCCGGAGCGGATACGGGACGAGGGGAGCGGCCAAACCCTCCCTCACCCCCGAAACGCGGGACCGCTCAGCCCCGCCGGGCCAGATTCCACCGCCCGCCGCCGCTCACCCGCAGATCCAGCTCGGTGCGGTGCAGCCCGAGGCGGCCCAGCCCCACGGCCAGATCGTGGATGCAGAGCGCGCCGTCGCGATTCACGTCGAGCTTCTGGAACAGGGCGCGGAGACGCCGGTCCTGCTCAGAGGCCTCGCACAGCGACCGCCCGCAGGACCCTGCGCTCCCCCCTCCGCCGCCGCCGCTCTCCACCGCTGATCCGTGCGGGGACCCGCACGGGCAGAGAACGCCGCTCACCACGGGGGAGGCGAGCGAGCGCCGCGCCCCCGGCATGGCCGCGCCGGCACGAACCACCACCCACCCCTCACGCCTGAGGCACCGGCAAATGGCGCCGCTTCCGCCTTCGCGCCACGCGCCGTCGCCGCCACGTGACGCCCCGCGCTGGCCAATCACAGCGGGCGGCACGCCCTGGGCCGCACCCCGCGGCGCCTACGCGGAGTGGACGGATCGTGACGTCACAGAGAACGCCCTCGCCTCCACCAATCGGAAGGAAGTGCCGCCGTGTTTCGGAGTGTTGCGCGGGGAGCGGTGCAGGCGCGCGGACCAAACCGCAATTGGCTGATCCCCTTGGGAAGGCGGTGATAAAGCGAAAATCTCCAATCAGAGCGAGAGTCGGGAGTCAGTTTGAGCTTGACGGACGTCGCCCGCATCCGGTAGGTTGGAAACCAGTGCGCGCTCTGGGTTGATGGACGGGAGAAGCACCCAATGGAATTAGAGCGGGGAAAATCCACAAGCAGGCGCAACCCCTCACCGGCCCCACGCAGGCCCAGTGCCCTGAGACCAGCGCCGGGGTGGGGCCTCCTCTTGGCTGCGTGATGGACAGGGCTCTTAGCCAATAACAAAACGGCAGTGCAGGCAGGGGGCGGGAAACTCGCGTGACGGGCAGGCGAGCGGACCAATCAGGCGTGGCAGGAAGAGGGGCCGATTCTGGAAGCCATTACGCCAGTGCCGCAGGGTGGGGGCCGTTGCGCGGGGCTGCCGGGCGGGCGCCGTACGCAATTTGCGTATCGTTTGCGGTGCCAAAGGGGGAGCGGGGGGGGACCGAGCCCACCGGGCCCTGAGGGGCCTCGGGGCCCCCCTGTTGGCCCCGGCCCCGGGGGTGGGGGGGCCCTGCCGCCCCTTGGCCCTGCCCAGCGTCCCCCAGCCCCCCAGGTGTGACCCCGTGCCCCGTTCCCGGTGCCCCCCATGGCCATGGCGTCGCCGCCGGCACCCCCAGCCAAGAAGCGGAAGATGAACTTCTCGGAGCGGGAGGTGGAGATCATCGTGGAGGAGCTGGAGCGGGGAAAGCACCTCCTCGTCAACCACTTCAACGCGGGCGTGCCGCTGGCCGCCAAGGCCGCCGCCTGGCACGACATCCTGCGCCGCGTCAACGCCGTCGCCACCTGTCACCGCGAGCTGCCCGAGGTCAAGAAGAAGTGGTCTGACCTCAAGACCGAGGTGCGGCGCAAAGTGGCCCAAGTGCGGGCTGCCATGGAAGGAGGAGGCGAGAACCAGAACGGCGGCGGCAACGGGCCCGAGGGCGAGGACCCGGCCGGCGCCTCGGCCGCCCCGGTGATCCTCACCCCCATGCAGCAGCGCATCTGCAACCTGCTGGGAGAGGCCACCATCATCAGCCTGCCGAGCGGGGACTGCGGCGCAGGTGACGGGAGCGAGATCCCAATCACCGCGTCGGCCACCACGGTCACCCTGACCCAGAGTGAGTGCTGCACCCGCTGGAACGCTCTGGGCTGGACTGGAGGGTCTCACAGAGGCCCTGACACCCCCCTGCGAGCAGACCCCGAGCCTTGTGTGGGGAAAGAACCACAGAATGGTTTGGGTTGGAAAGGACCTTTAAGGAGCACCCAGTTCCATCTCCCTGCCATGGGCAGAGACACCTTCCACTAAACCAGGTTGTTGCATCCAGCCTGGCCTTGAGCATTTCCAGGGATAGGGTGCCCACAAGTTCTTTGGGCAGAGAGAAGCCCCAACAAAAAGAAATCCCCTCATCTCTGTAAGTGAAATGCTCCTCCCCATCTGCCCTTGTGCTGTAGGGGAGTGGCCGCAAGACACGCATGTACTGGAAGTCAGCTTTGAGAGCTGGACTCAACCTTAAGGACAAGGGAGTCAAGGATCCTTTGCACCTTGGGACATTCTTCAGTCCCTCTCTGGGAATAAATGCAGGGAGAAAAACATCTCCAGGGCTAATTTCCCAGTGTGCAGTGTCCCAAAGAGCAGCTCTTCTACTGAGAGGGGCCATTCTGGATCTTGTCTTTGCTGTTATGTCAGTCAGTTAATGCTGCATGGAAAAATTGTTCTGAACTGGAGGTTGAGAAATTATATTGTCTAGACAGATAAGGCATTCCCTGTTCCTTTGGGTTGTACAGCCCAGAAGGAAGCTCGACTGAGGGTGGAGTAGACTTAAATAGGTCATTTTGTGTGTTGCTGGCCATTGTATGTTATCTCACTGAACAGGCCGTATTCTGTGATATTCACTGAATAGTCCTGTAGATAAAAATCCTGTATTGCAGCTACTCCTGACTCCCTTTCTGTCCTTTGTTCTCAGTTCCTGCAGAGACAACCTACCACAGTCTGGAGGACGGGGTCGTGGAGTATTGCACCACAGAAGCCCCCACCACCGTCACCGCAGAGGCGCCCTTGGAGATGATGGCCCATCAACACGAGGTGTCCGCCAAGCCCCAGGAGCTGAAAAGCCGCATTGCCCTGAACTCAGCCAAGCTCCTGCAGGAGCAGCGAGTGACCAACCTGCATGTGAAGGAGATTGCCCAGCACTTGGAGCAGCAGAATGACTTGCTCCAGATGATTCGCCGCTCGCAGGAGGTGCAGGCGTGCGCCCAGGAGCGACAGGCACAGGCCATGGAGGGGACACAGGCAGCACTGAGTGCCCTCATCCAGGTCCTCCGCCCCATGATTAAGGACTTCCGTCGATTTTTGCAGAGCAATACACCCAGTCCATCGGTCACCACTGACCCTGGCCAGACAGGGCAGCAAGATGGTATGATCCAGTGAAAGAAACAGTGATGGGAGGGGAGGTTTAGATTGATGTTAGGAAAAATTTCTTCCCTGAAAGGGTTGTCAATCCCTGGCACAGGCTGCCCAGAGCAGTGGTGGAGTCACCATTCCTGGAGGGATTTAGAAGATGTGTAGATGTGGCACTTGGGGACATGGGTTAGTGGTGGATGTGGCAGTGCTGGGGAAATGGTTGGACTCAATGATCTTATAAGTCTTTTCTGACCTAAACCATTCTATGATTCTATAGTTCATCTGTCATGCTAAAAACCCACCCATGCTGGCAGAGGACAGTTGGGAGCGAGGGGTGCTGGTTCTTCTCAGTGTGAATGGCTCCCTTGGAGCCTGGCTGAGACTAAACAGCTTTCTCTGTTAATGTTGTGCTAAACTGCCTTTTAAGACTCTCATACAGAGCCATAGCAGGATGTGTAATAAACCAGCAACTTAACATGGGTTGTTTTAGTTCCTCAAACAATAGATTTGGTTTTTTAAAAGTTATTTTTTAATTTCTGTTTGGAAAAAAATCTCTCCTGAGTATGACACCTCTCTCTTTGTCTCTCTCTCGAGATCTATAGCCTTTAACTGACTTCTAACGTGGAGAGTTTTGTTGGGATATTGGTGCTCCAGCTGCCAAGGAACGGTGATCATGAACCGTAGTGCACACGGTGAATGCGTTTCTGGCTCTTGCTGAAAGCATTTACTGGAAACGTGGTACTGGATGTGGTTGAACCTTCCATCTGCACTGAGAGCTATGGATCGTGCTCCTGCAGTGTGACATCCAACCTGTGCAGACCAGCACCCAGCCTCTTTGCAGTTTAAGTCCCACCCACCTCCCCTGAGGATCCCAGTGGGATTGAAACAGTGCATTCACCTCATGTTTTATCTGCATGCAGTCATGAAATTTCTCTATCAACTTGGCAGATGGGATGAAGGTTTCATGTCTTGGGTACCAGAAACTCTCCTGGGATACGTCTTGGTGCAATGTCTTTATTTGTCACAGCATAAACACCCAAGGGCCTGGATGAGTTTCACTCGGGTGGATGGAACGGTGAAACTCCATCTCTGCCTCATCTGCGTAGTTTGTCACCTCCAGAATACCTTGGTCCATCAAAGTGGACCTGGACTAACGTCCTGGACTAAGCTGCAGCCACACAGGAATTCCCAGTGTTTAGGAGTTTGTCAGCCACTGATTTGAGTGAATTTGGGGGCATTACTTGGTTCTGCTGCTGCTGGTGTTTGTTTTGTACTATTTGGGAGCTGGAAGCGAGTCCAGCCATTCCATGTTTGTCTGCTGGCCAGCCTCATCCTGAGAAACAGAGCTGAGGTTCTCCTCATTGCCCTATACTTTTATACAGGGTAAAACATCATCACAGCCACTTCTGAGGCATTCAGGCTATAGGGCTTGGTCCTGATGAGAAAGCTTAATTGCACAGGATGGTCAACATGATTCTCACAGACTTGCAGTAATTTAATAAACTTTTAGATTAAAGGTCCACTTGTACATGCATGGAAGAAAACTTAGGGGAAAGAAAAAAAGGAAGTGTAACTCTTCTACCTTGCAAAGTGGCTTACATTTAACAGACTTGTTGCTTGCCAGGTATTACTTTTGAAATGGAACTTTTCCAGAGCTGGTATTTACTTGCTGTTAAGTCTCCTTTAGGGCTGGCGAGGGAGTGAATTTGCACAATCAAATGAAACCTTTACACAGCCTTTAATGGGGAGATGCTGATGGGAGACCCCTGGTTAAAGCAGTAGGTGAAGAGGTCACCGCTGTCAGTCTCTGGCCTTTACTCATCTCTTGTCTGCAAATCTGATGGGGGAGAAAAGGACAACACAGTGAGAAGGGTTTGGTTCCTGGAAGACTCCCTTGGGACTGGCACCTCCAAGCTGAGTCAGGGTGGATCCTGCCTTGTCTGGCATCTCACCACATGAGTAGCACTTGCCTGACTCTTCTTCTTAGACTTTGTGGAATCAAATCAATTGCTGAATTGAAATTTATTTTTAAAGTGAGAACTATGTCATATGTGTTGGTTTACCTCATTTGTGTAATGATCTCTCCTTTACAAATCTGAATTTTAATAAAAAATACATTTTGGTAAACAGGCTGTTTCAGTTCATTGGTGTGTGCCAAGGCAGAAGTGAAAATGGGTTCATGACAACAACTTTGCAACACAGAATCCTCACTATGAAGGGACGAAGGAGAGCTGTGAACAACCACAAGTCACAGTAGCTTTTCCTCTTGTTTGTGAACCTCGTGGCCTTGTATTTACATAATTACAGTCTTTTTCAAATAATAGCTTTTACAGGCTTACCTTGGAGCACAAGTTATTTCACAGTGTCTGACAGATTACTGAGGTACAGTAATCTCCCAGCAGCTCAGAAGATGCCACAAAGCCTAAAATAATGGTAGAAATAGCAGCCTTTGGCTTTAAATCGCAGTGTGCATTTTTTCAGTGACTAAGCCCTTCAGCTGTGTTACTTTTCTAGAGGAGTAAACATGTTGCCATTGCAACCACCCATTTTTCTTGTCTTTTCAGGATAAATGCAGAGCTTAGTCAAGAGCCAGCAGCATCCAAGTGTGTGTTCTGTGTACAGATTTTTGTCTCATTAAAAAGATGTGGCAACATTTTAAATACAGGGTGAACTGTGTGATGAGGGGCTTGGTTGTTGCTCATGAAGAGGTCATCAAACTTGGGGAGGGACAGAGAAAAGTGTCCCTTAAAGTTCAAACCAGGAGGAATAGGTGAACAGGACACTGACAGGGCAAACAAATACATAGGACATTCAACTGAACAGGCAACTGGTGCCCAAACAGAACAAAAGCTAAGGAGTAATATTTATAGATGTTTATTTGTTCTCCTCTACTGTTCTTCTTGTACCTAGAGATTTGAATTCAACATCCAGACTGGGAAGGAGCCATGCAGAGATGTTCTGCCACAGGGTGCCTCAGAGATGAGGGTGAGCAGCATCTTCTGGCCTGCTGGGGAAAGGGAAATTTGGTGGGGGATTCTCGATGGTGAGAAGAAAATGTTTGTGGCCATGGAGGCATCACCAAGCCACCAGGAGCACTGCTGCTCTCTCCGGAGCAAAGCTCTGCTTGCGATGTGTGCGGCTGCAGCCCAGCTTTCCAGGAGATGGCACTGCACGCCGGGATCCCGAGCTGTGGCACTGCACTGTCCCAGGAACCACCCCTGTCCTCCAGATCCTGGGGGATCCTGTTTGCTCCCTTCGCTGGACAATCTTTTCAGGGCTGAGAGCCTGGAGAGGAAGAAATTCAAAGGGCAGAGCACAGCAATGAGATATCCTTGGAAAAGTTAGGATGCCTGGGGACTCAGACCAGGTCCTTCTGCTTCCCACAGACATGGCAGAGGACACTGAGATGTCTGTCTTTGGGATGAGTTCACTGTAGAACCGAATGGGCAAGCACAAGATTAAAAAAACCACATCAGGTTCCTCATTATAAGCAAAGGGACAGGTTTTACGGTTTTTTAGAAGGCCACACATATGTCAGTATTCCACAAGTACAATGCACTGCCATCACCACATTGCAGTTCTGGGAGCAGATCCTCACCAAGGGACAGAATGGCATCACCTGCACACTCACCCAAATAACCTTGACTTCCTCCAGCATGTTTTTAAAGTTTGTCAAGCCTGTTTGGGCAAAGCGTCCTTCTGGGGATCTTTTGTGGTTTTTTTTCTTGTTGTCACGTGAGAGGTTGTTGCCAGCAAGTACTGTCAGCGGAAGGGTGGTCAGGTCAGTGTGAAAATGGCCAGGCCATGTTATGAGTGCCGGAATGAAGCCGATATCACCTGCAAATGGGGCTCATGAGCCCTTGGGTCCCAGATGTGGAGGTGATTAACCTGAGGCAGAATCCCAGCACCAGCAGGGACAGTTTCATTCACCTCTGCCACCTGGGATCCCAAATTAGAGGTTGCTGTGTCAAGGGGGAACCATAGACTTACACTTGCTTCTGATGTATGTGGGGTAACAACGGTATTTGTGGGGTTGAAGTCAGTGGGACAGACCACAGCCACAACCAGCAAGTCTCTTGTCCAGCACACCACTGAAGGGATGGATAGCTGGGATACAGCCACAGGATAAGGCTTAATAAACACAACAAGCCTTTAGGCAAAGCGGGTTCCAAGTCTGCAGATTTTGGAAGCAGCAAACAAGATCCAGTTCCACCCACAGACCTCATGGAGAGTCCTGCCACACATTCCCAGGACACACTAAAGCAGACATGGAAACAAGTAAACAAAAAAAAGCCAGGCAGCTGGATTTTCAGGTCTAGCCGCATATTTGGGGAAAGGAATCCACCAACTCCAGATTCCTGGGCTCCCTTTGTCGATAACAGGATTCCCAGTGCTGTCAGGCCAGAAACCCACCGTGCAGGTGTGTCCTTTGCGCATCCAACAGGAAACCCAGCCTGGCACAGAAAGTGAAACAGTTCCTGGCCTTTATGATGATGAGTTCAGTTACATATGGAAAAAGTGAAAAACAAAAGCAGGTCAAAGTGCAGCTCGCAGCCTGTTACTAAGCTCAGAAGACACAAGGTTGGAGTAACTCCACACCATGGGATAATCCTATGCAATGGGGATAGGTAACCATTCCCTTCACAGGGTTTCCAGCTGCCTGCATGCTACAGCTTACACTGCTGTGGTGTCTGCATCCCCTGCCCCATTTTGGGAGCTCCCCAGCCTGGATCTGCCCCCAGTTCTGGGGAAGGTACCCACCCACTACAGCTCCCACCCACAGCTCCTTGGAGCAGGGCATTGCATCCCACCCACAGCTCCAAGAACACATTTATAGCATAAAGTGTCATATGATAATCTCTTTTTTTTGGATGATGAGGCTGAAAGCTCATTAAGGCCATTACAGCAGAGGCGACAGGTGTAACAGAGAACGATTATTGTGTTTCTGCTGTTACAGCAACATGTGTAATTTAGTTTTAAAACTTTAATCATTTGGCTGCCAGGACAAATGAATTAGTGTGATGATGCTTTCCAGAGGAAGGTGCTGATGATATAGTTTGCAGGGCTTGTGCATCTGGGATTCCCCTGGGATAAGAGATAGTATTTGAAGGCTCACCAAAGGCATTACAGGATCCACCTCACTTCACCTCACTGAGTTTTGTCCCTCCTGCATTTATCTTGCCTTGTTTCTCCATTGCTGCTTTATCTCTGTCCTCAAAGCAGGGAGGAGGCAAGACAAGGCACCTCTGTTGGTGCTCACTCACAGAGTGCAGCACTCCCAGCCCTGGCCAGCCCGGCACACCTCTCCAGGAGAGCAGAGGTGAGGCCCAGACTTAACTGCAGAGCTCAGACTGATAAAAATATCCCAGACTGATAAGATGATGCCCTGAGCCAGCAAAAGTTGAGGAAGTGGTGGCGGCACTGGGGAGCGGCCTCAGGAAAGGCTTAGGTCAGGAAGAGCACAGGGCAGGGACATGGCTGAGGGTCACAGAGCAGAGGTGAGGTGAGCACAGCCATAGAGGAGAAATCCATAGGATGCAAGTCAGGGATGAGCAGAATCCATGTGTCAAAGCACCTTGGTTACACACACATGGCCCCATGGCCAGTGGATTGCACCTGGAACAGAAAATAATATAAAGCCAGAGGGATGGTGGATGGATGAAGATACCCTACACCCACATTCCCTCTGTGGGAGGCTCAGACTAACTGATCCCCTCTGTAAACAGGAGCACTGCCCCTTTAAAACATGTGAATTTCTTCAGAAACAATTATGCAGCATAAACACAGCAAAATCAACAGGGTGAATTTTGAACTAATAAAGATTTAATCTCTCAGTCATGAGACTGCGTTTGTTAGGAAAATACACATATCCCTGAGAATGCAGCTACGGTTGCTATACTACACACTGCTCAGCAGCTCGCTGGGCATTTTTCCAAACCCATTTATTTTTAACATCAGTCACATTATTCAATTAATTATAAAAACACTGAGGTTTTCCAGAGATGTTTCTGATAAAACTGCAAAGTAAATATGCGTGAGAACAGCAAAGATTAAAGTCTCTGTAAACTTTAGCATTTGAGGCTGTTGCTATAAACAAGTCCTCAAGAAGGTTATTTATCAGAGTGAATCATAGCAGATAACACACAGTCTCCTTCCACACCACACACAGGGATCGTTTGTCCTTTACCTAAGGATGGAAGCAGAGCATCCACATGTCTGTCAGCAGTTTGCTGGGGCATGTGAGGTGTAAGAACTGGGCTGGATTCTTTGAATGCCTCCAGTATTTCAGCATCACAGCTTGGTAAATACCAAATATTTAGCAGGCTCAGCTCTTTCCCAATAAGCTGGAAACAGAAATCAAAAATACCAGCCCATCTCCAGCAATGCCTCAAAGCTTTGAAAACACCGGATAGGAATTGATGGAAGGATTCAAACCTTGCCTGTAACAACAGCCTGTAAACCGTTCTGTTTCCTGGTAACTCCTAGTAATATCCTGTGATGCTTTCACTGTACCAATACAAAATGTTTTCCCAGTCCACACTCTGTGTAAGCTTAACGTGGTAAGCAAAAATCACAACAATGCATTTGGCTTGATCCAATTTTTCACTTTTATCCAAGGACATTGCTATGTACTTTTCCTAGCAGACCTTTTTTTTTTTTCCCAAGGCTCACATTGTGGTAGAACTATTTGATAGCTCCAATATTGTCTGCATAGATGGCGAAGATTACAGGCAGAGTCTGGGCATGAAAGCCTGGCAGAGAGCAAGGACTCCCAGGCTTTCATCCAAGCTTTGCATATCAGCCTTGGGGAACAGTTCCTCCCGTATGAGCCTCAATTTCTCAGCCACAGAGGCTCTTAGGCAAATCCCTAAATTTAAAAACTAGGCAAATCACATTGATGATTGCAGGCTCCTTCAGGACAAGGAGAGACATTTTGTTCTGCTTGCCCTTAAACGATGGAATCCAGCCTAACCAGGGATCCCAGCCACAGTGCTGGACACAGAAGCAGCACATAATAACAGGGAGCCATTTTGATGAAGCGATGTGCCCAACTGGTTGCCACATCTCACATGTGGAAAGTGAGATTCCAGCTCCAGGCCCTGCCTCGTGCTGCCCCCAGGGCTCAGTGGTGCCAGGGCCTCCCTCCTGCTCCCAGCCAGCCCAGGCACTGCTGGCCTGACCCACAGCCACTCTGTGGTATCCTGAGGGGACAGGATGGCCACACCACTGAGTGGCCTGAGGAACCATGTGCCTGCAGCCCATGGGACACACTGATGAGAACGATGTCACCAGGAGCTGCTTGGGCACTGGGACAAGTCAGGGGAAGGGTTCCTGGCTGTCAGGAGGATGCAGAAACCACGTGTGTCACTGAACCACAGAATGGGTCAAGTTGCAAGGGTCCACAGTGGGTCATCTGGTTCCATCTTCCTGCTCAAGCAGGGTAATCCCAGAGCACATGGCACAGGATTGTGTCCAGATGGTTCTGGAATATCTGCAGTGAGGAAGACTCCTCAACCTCTCTGGGCCAGTGAGCAATCACTGCACAGGAAAGAAGTACTTCCTTATGTTCAGGTAAAACTTCCTGGGCATCACTTTCTGCCTATTGCCTGTTGTCCTTGTGGTTGGCACTGCTGAGCCTGCCTTCATCCTCTTGGCACCCCACATTAGGTATTTATACACATCAATGAGGTCTCCTCTCAGTCATCTCTTCTCGAGGCCAAACAGGCCCATCTGAGGAAGATCCCATCTTTCCTAATAACGGAGATACTTCAATTCCCCAGTCATCCTCACTGCCCTCCGCTGGACCCACTCCAGGAGCTTCATATGTCTCATGTCAGAGATGCCTCTGTCATCACCTCGGCCCTGGCAGGGACACCCCAAGCGCAAGCCCCTGCCATCCCCTCAGGTCCCGTGCCAGCTGGGGGCTGCTCAGCCTGCAGAAGAGGTTCAAACATCCTGCGGAGCAGGAAGCCCAGCAGCCCCATTCCCGCTGAGAGGATACCGAAGACCCCGCTTCCCGCCCACCCCCTCAGGCGGGGGACGGGGCTTGTCCAAACCGACAGTCATTCCCTCCAATCCCCGCGTTCTCTCTCCTCCCCGTGCGGGAGCAGCCAATCACTGCCCCGCATTGCTCAGCCCGCCCCCTTGCTGCTGTCCAATCGGAAGGCGCCGCTCCCGTTCTCCCGTCCCGGGGAGGAGGGCGGGGGTTACGTGCTCTCGGTATTCCCGAAGCGCGGTGGTGCCGCTCTCCCCGCGAGCCGCCTGCGCACCGCCTGCGCTGTTGGCGTACCGGCCGCAGTTGGCGTAGTGCGAGCAGAGGCGGCCGTGTCGGGGAGCGGCGGGCGCCGGGCGGGGGGGNGGCGGCCGCCGTGCGAGGAGCGGGTTGGAGGAGCGGGCAGGGCCGGGCAGGCACCGGGCCGGGACCGCGCCGTAGGTCAGTGGAGGGCGCTGGGAAGCGGGCTGAGACCTCCCGTAAGGCAGCTGGTGATGGGACGCCGGGAGTGGCGTAAGATCGGGCTGCAGCTCGGTGCACGGGCTGGGAGGTGGGTGAGCCCGGGCTGCAGCTCGGTGCACGGGCTGTGGGGCCGGAGCCGGGCTGCGGCCCGGGCATGGCCCCGTGCTTGGCCCCTGGGGCTGGGCTGCAGGGCACTTGGGGGTTCAGAGGGCCAGGAGGTGGGCTGGGACCTGGGCACAGCTCAGTGCACGGCTCAGACAGAGAGCTGGGACCTGGGCACAGCTCAGTGCACGGCTCAGACAGAGAGCTAGGACCTGGGCACAGCTCAGTGCATGGTTCAGACAGAGAGCTGGGACCTGAATACGATTCAGTGCATGACCCTGGAGTGCCAGGGGACAGGCTGTGACCTCACAGCAGCCAAGGCTGAGACCTGGCAGCAGCTCGGTGCAGGGGCAGGTACTGCTCGTGGAGTGGGCTGGTGGTGTGGAGCATTGACCCATCTCCCCCCACTCTGCTCCAAGGTGTCTACAGGACAGCGGAACCTCTGTGGAGGTGCCCGGGCCCCGGCAGAGCCAGCTGGGTTCTCCCACAGCCACCGGGCGGGAGAGGGTCTTTAATCACCCACCCACCCACGCAGGCAGCTCCTGGAATCAGTGAGGATTGTTTACTGCCCGGTGTTCATAACCTTGTCCCTCTGAGATGTTAATCAGCTCCTGCCTCCCTGGCTTAGGTGTTGTGTAAATGTGTAACGAAATTGCTGTCTCCAGCCCCAGATCTGAACTGTGCAGGGCACAGCTCTGCGCAGACCCGGTGCCGAGGGGAAGGCAGCATTCCCGGTAGGGCCTGGCGATTGGACAGCCAGATGACCTGATTCGGTTGTTATGCTGTGTAATCTGGAGCAGGCTACTTGGTTTTTTTCCCTCTCTGCTGCTTTCTCCATTTGTAAGATACAGGTGCTAACACTTGAGGCTGGTTGGAAATGCAGGAAAGAAACATATTTTTCATTTCTTGAGACGGCTTTTCCTTCCTCTTGTTAGACTACACGTTAGAACGATCTTGCTCTGTAAACTGCTTCTAAAGATGATGGCTGAAAATAGAGCAAATTTTTATGAGCTGCTTTGCGAAACAGAAATTACAAGGAGGATGTCAATAGTGAAGCTTGCCCTAGGCAAAAAGGGGAAAGAGGGTGTTGGGGCTGGGCTAATTGGGACCATACCTCTTCGGACTGGAATGAGTCTGGACTGAATATTACCCATCCAAACAGGTTTTAGAGCAGGAGGAGGAGTCTAAGACTGGCTGGAACTAATTTACTCATTTCCCTCCCAAAGGCTGACCCAAAGACCTGTATCAAAGAGTTGTACAAGAGATAGAGACTGGAAGCTGTCTGAGCGTGCTGCCCACAGACTTGAGGCTTCTCCAGGGACTTGAGATGACTTCTCACAAGAGATGCTTTCAGGAGGGGTTGTGCTGAAGACAGAGCACTGCAACCTCTAACTGGGACAGCTCCTGCTGGTCTGGAGCTGACACCCAACTTCTCTCCCTCCCTTTTCCCTTGGAGATGTTGCAGAGATTTAATCTGACCTCTCCCTGCTCACCTGAAGCCTGCCGTGGCAATGATCCCACAGCCAGATCCGACCACCAAAGAGAAGAGAATCGTGCGTTTGAAGCTGGGCCGTCGTTGTAACTGAACTGGAATTTACTCCCTGCTTGTGGTCCTGGAACGACTGCCCTTCCTCTGTTTGTCTGTGTGTGCCTTGAGCTGCTTCTCCCTCATCTTGTTTGGAATTCCTGAGCTTTCCACGCTGAATTTGCCCATGGCTTTCCTGATGAAGAAGAAGAAATTCAAGTTTCAGACAAGTTTCACTCTAGAAGAGCTGACTGCCGTCCCCTTTGTCAATGGGGTTCTGTTCTGCAAAATCAGGCTGCTAGATGGAGGGGACTTTGCTAGTTTATCTACCAGGTAAGACCCTGCCTGCAGACTTTCTGCCTGGCTGTGCTTCTTTCCCTGGTTATTCTTCCCTTGAGCGATTTAGCATATGGCCACCAGTTGCTTACCCCTTGATGGGATTTTAATAGTTCTGTTGTAGGGCCCCACATGCCATATCGTTCTCCAGAGCGGGGGAAGTACATAGCTGGAGAGCTCTGAACCTGGGTGGTGTTGGCTGATCCGAGCTGGATTGAATTTTTCAGAGATGAGGGGAGAGAGCAGGAGGTCACTCCCCTGAAAGGGGATTAAATCCTCTCTTCTCTTCCCCCCCCCCGCTCCTTGCCCAAGTTCTCACACGCTGTTTCAAACGGTGTTCTATATTGCCTTCATGCCTTACTTGAAACTCAACTCTGTAGAAAACTATATCTAAGCAAATCAATCCTTCCCAACTTTGCTCTCCCTCTTTGATACCGAATTTCTCTTCTTGCTGAGGGTGGAAGTAGTTTGTTTTGCATTGCAAATTGCTGTGCAAGGGAAAACTGCTGCCTGGAGTCAAAGCTGTCAGTGTTAAAGACCCAGTTTATCTCCTTGAACTGATGCCATTGCATTTCCCACTTCAGAGCGGCAGTGTTTTCTATGTCGTATTGGGATGATTCTGCTACACATCCTGTAAGGTTCTGCCATCCTGTATTGGCATTTCTTTGACTCCTTCAGGCCGGTCTGTTCTCACTCTTGTTACTAATTGCTAATAAAAACTTGCTTTGTTTCCAACTATGCACACAGATTATCACCAACAGTATGCAAACATGAATTCCATAACAGCCCAGACTTGCTTTCTGCCTCAAGATGTGAAGGAAGCCTTCAGTGGCTTTCAAAACTTGTTTTTTTGCTTTCCTGAGTGACTGCTGAGTTTTAAAGGTACAGGATTAGTTTGTGCTAGCTGTTAACTGCTTTATCCCAGGGCTAATGCCTGGTTGGGTCTGGTTTTCCTCTTTGTGGTGCTGTGTGCTGAGCTTTCTCATTTGAGGGGAGAAGATTTTATTGGGCAAGCATAAAACATTTCTGTCTTGCAAAGAGAAGTGGTAGGGCAGTTCTCAGAGCTTGGGTTTTTTTTCCAAAGGCGCAATGCAACCTCATCTGAAGTTGGTAGAAGCCGTGGGCGTGGAACACCTCAATGGACTTTGAATTAATTTCTCTTTTGAAGAAAATCTATCAAAAGTGCTTTTCCTCACAATGTTCTCCCCTGAGGCTAGATCCTTGGGTTTGGTGGAAGCAGCTTATCTAAGGAATTCAAACAGTATGTGAACTTGGAAAGAAATTAACCCTTCTGCTTCCTGGAGTCATAATAGAATGAGTGGCACTGGAGGGTGTCTCAGGAAAAGCCTGTGCAGAGCAATGTCCATCTCCCTCTCCCTGTTGTCCCTGAAAGTGGCTTCTAGGAGCCGTCTCTGGGATTTGCAAGTGCTGCCAGCTGTGTGAGTTGTTTTCTGAGCTGGCTGGGGTTCAGCAGTTTGCTCAGCGTTGCAGATGCGTTCCAGCAGCAAAATCAACTGTAATTCAAACCAAACACATACATAGCTCTCGAAACGAGCGAAGGAGAAGTGGGCTGGGGGGTTTGCCACCTTTCCCCCAACCTGTCTGTGCTCTAACTGAAAGCACATGGAAACCTGTTCCTGCTTGAAAAGTTACGGGTCTCAGTGGTATTGAGTCATTTGACCTTTTCCAAATATTTTTCCCTGTTGCAGTTAGAGAAACTTCAGGAGGGCTGAATTTCCAGAAGAGTTACCATGTGAAGAGGCTCCCAGGTCATGCCTTGCCTTTGTTCTGCACTCCCCTCTTCATTTCTGTCACCTTTTTGATATTTACTGTGAAAGATTAAAGGGAAGGAGATACTGTATATGTGTTGGGTTAGAAATCTGTAAGTTATTTAGAGTCTGTGATTGTTTCTCTGAAATCAAGCACTTCCAGAACTGATTTGGCTTGAGGTTGTAATGTCTGGCAGGTAATCTCTTGTGAGCTGCTTATGTACAAAATCTGGTGTTTGCTCTGCAATCGATTTGGGTTTCTGTGATCTGGGCCATTTGGAGATCTGCGGCTGGATTGAGCTGAGCTGTAGCTCTTCATGACCATGAGTTTTCAGAGAACTGATCTGAATAATGCGTCCCATGTCACCTGGAGTCTGTAAACTGAGGTTAGAAGTAGGTATAGGAACTCTTCACAGGAAACACTAAATCAGTTTTTGTAGTTGTAGTGTGGAAAGAGCAGTGTTGTATAAGAACCTCCAGAGACAAATTTTTCAGGTTATTTACAATAAGCTTACTTGACACCTCATGCATGTCTTTGGCAGGAGGTGGGAATATGATATACCTAATGAGTTGTCAGGTGGCATCAGGATCATTTGACCTGTGGACAAGGCAGAAGCAGCAGCCTGTACTGCTGGCTCCCATCAGCCTGCCCCAAGTCCAGCTCAGCCTGGGTTACACATACATAGCTGCCACAGCCTGGTGCCCCGGGTCTGGTGGGACACACACTGGGCTGGGACCGCCTTCCCAGACTGCTTGCACTTTTGGCTGAAGGGGAACTTGTCTGAAATGCATTAAGACTAAATGCTCCTAGGAATTCAAGGATGTCTGGAAAAGGTTCAGGTCCTGTCAGCACATTCAGCTTTGGGGATCTTCCTCTCCTGGGTTTTCTGGTTTGTTTGGGTTTTTTTAATTAATATTTTCTTGCAGGCAGGTACTCTGTTTCCACTTTTCCTGTGCTCAGGCCTTGCATTAAACTATAGGTATTTTAATGACTGAAGTTTCATCTGTAAATATCCTTTTGCTTGTCCTTTCTTCTCCCTTTGTAAAGTTTCCTTAGGCTGTGGTGGGGCTTCTGAGGATAAAACTCATGGGTTTCACTTTACAGTGCTCTGTGTTAAAAGCATCTACTTTGTCTGTGGGTTTATCACCTTGCTGTTGGATTACAGAAGTTGGGCATCTGAAAAGGCATCTGAGCCAGGTGTAGGCCAGGCAGGTGCTGTATTCTCTCACAGAGAAGTACCAGTGTATTCCTTGAATATTATTAATACAGATACTTAAATAGCACAACCACCAGTGAATTCAGTTGCCTCCCAAGTATCTTTAAAAAGAGCAGGCACAGAGAAGTGGATGTATTCATGGCAACCGTTTTTGTGGAGCAGGTGGGCGGCTGCATTTTGTACCAGTTTGAAGCTTTCTGGGGGGTTGTGCAGCTTTGTTCCTAGAGAGATGAGACAGTAAGTTCATTGGGAGGTATCCCATCCACGGACCAGCGCAGGCTGGAGCCTGGATATCCAAATGAGTGCCTAAAGCTACAGGCTGATGTAATAAGTGCATGTACATCTTTGGATATCCCAGAAGAGGAAGACTCAATTAAATTCCCCCTCTCTGCTTACAGTTCATGTTGAGTGACAGCCAGATGCTCTTTGCCTTGGTGCTGAGTGATTTCTGGCTCTGTGTTGGCAGCGAGCATTGCTGGTGCACAACGTGAAGGAAGTGGAAAGCCAGGTGTTATCCACAGACTCCTGACACCTCATCCTACATTGTTCTGTTAGCCTGCCAACAGTTTCACTCTGATATTTCTGGATTTGAAGGAAGGGATTGTTCTCTGAAAGGCCCTGTCTGACTCTAGGGGAAAGACTGTTTTGCATGAGTTGCGCAGCTTTGAGGGCATTTCCCACCTTCTTCATTGTCTTCTGAAGGCACCTCAGACTGTATTTCCTTTGGAACCGTGCTTTTCCAAGCATATGCAGCATTTCAGCTTGGTTTTCTGTTCCTGCCACTCCTTGCAGGAGTTTGAAACAGTGAATGTAGCTTGTCTCCTGCAGCCCAGCCCTGTTTGCATGTGGGCTCAGTCTGAGAAGAGCTGACCCTATTGGGGTGGTCTGACCTCCAAGTATGTCAGTGCTGCAGCCTGAACCCACAATGTTCTTAGCCTTGCAAATTTTGCGTCAGTATGAAAGGCCACTTCCTGCACTGCATACTTCTTTTTTTTTGGGGTGGGGGGCTCCCTGTGGACTGAGGTCAGCTTTTGTGTAAGTGTGGCTCTGTCATCGTCGTGTAGGCACAAATGACCTGAAGCTACTTGCTTTTGGCAGCTGGTGGGATAACAAGCATCATTATGCCTTAGTGATAAACAGAACTTTTTCACTTCTGTAGGACATAAGTAAAGGGGAGAAGCATTGCCCTGCTAATGCAGGGCTGGTGATTCAAAACTTTTGTGAAGGGAGGTGCAAGTTGTGCCACCTCCATAATGCAGCTCTTGGTGGTACGAGTTAGAAATCAACTACTTCACCATCTTTATATAAATAGTCATTGTGCCTGGCACTACAGGATCCTTCAGGTAATTAAGTTGACCACGTTTAGTTTTTTCAGACTGGAAAATCATTAACTGTTTTATCAGAGACTGAAAGACTGATTCAGCCTGGTTGAGATTGGAATCTTGACTACTGTCTGCCTTAAAACAAAGGTTAGGTAACTAAATAGTTTTTTCTGGAGTCACCAAGAGGGAAGAAAACTGGCTGTAGTGAAGAGCAGATCACTTGCTGGGTGCTGCCTCTTGATTCCGGTGGGATTGTCACAGTTTAATAGAGCAAGGAACTTGATTGCGGCTTTAAACCATTCTCCCAATTCCATATTTTAGGACAGTATGTGCTTGGCTCTATCCTCTGCTAGAGCATGTGGTGTGATAAAGTATTTTAAAAGTACTTTTGTTGCAAATGTGTTTGGAAATGCAGACCTTCCCTGCATGTACAAATATTCCTATTATACAGATCAATAGACTGAGTTTTCATGTTCCAGAGCAGCTTCACATGTAACATCCTTCCTTCCTGGCAGAGCCTCAGGAATAGGCTGAGGGTGTTAATGGAGAAGTGATTTGAATACAGCCTCTAGAAGTGATTCATGATAAAACATTACCTATTTCAAGATAATATTAAAGCATAGTACCTGCACTGCCTTGCATTCTAAAACAAATACAGAGAAACTAGACAGCAAAGATGAGAAAAAGGGGGTTCACTCCAGGAGTGTAGCTAAATATAGATGCAAGTTATGAGAGCAGAAGCAGTGGATGAGGTTTAACCTCTGGCAAGTTGAGAGTGTTGGAAAAATTGCAGAAGTGATGGAGCATCACAAGGTCCCTGGCACAAATCATCTTAAGTTGTGCTTTGAGGTTGCAAAGCACTTCTCTCACCTTTTCTGGGCTCTGGCTGCTACAGCTGCAGGGTCTGACAGATGCTTTGGAGTAGGTTGATTTGCTTTGTGCTGTACTTGCATCTTCCTGTCACCATGTTGAAGCCTGTCACAAGATGGGCAGAATTACGTTGAAACCTTCCTGCCACGGGGTCTGCATCCTGTTGAGTAAAGAACAATCTCTGTTCATGCCCTGGCTCTGTCCTGCCTGCTGTGGCTCAGGCAGAGGCTGCTCTGCTGACCAGAAGCTGCAATCTAAAGCGCTGTAACCAATACGCTGTGTATACAGCATCAGTAAATATGTTCAGAGACAGGCGGCTTTCAAACTTCCCCCTCATCGCCGATTCTGAGCTGGCATTGCTTTGACAGCTGACTCTTAACAACAGCCTTACCTGTGTGACTTAAGCAGCCCTTGGCTCAAAAAAGTTATTCATTGAAAATTAATGTTCTACTGGGAAACCAGGGCTCTGTGGCCCGCTTGATTTGCAGGGTGACAATACCATCAGCTCTGGCTGAGAATCAGAGAAGGTAGGTGAGAGTGGCCCTGCCCCTTTAAGACATGTATTTATTTCTGAAATACAGGGAAAAACGTAAAGGGCTTCCAGTCTCTTTACTCTTTGTGCTCTTGAGCTGCCACCAGTGTTGACTCTAGCTTTGTAGCTGAATTTCTGAGGAATTCATGTGTGCCTTCAGCAGCCTGTGGTCTCCCTACACAGCGGTTGGTCTTTTAATAGGCCATAAGTTGCCAGTGGCAAATTGTTCTGGTACCAGTTCCTAGATCAATGAGGCAGGTACAGATTTATTTCTTATTATTATTTTATTGCAGGAAACTACATCTGGTAGTATTTCAGGGAAGAGCCCAGTGTCTCCCTCAGATCAGAAACCTCCCTCACTTCAGGGCAAATGTGTAAGCTCACAGGCCTGGCAGTGTGGGATGGTGAACTCTGCAGCATCCACCTGTGTGTAGCTCTGTGAGGCCTCATCCGTGCGAGGACAGGCGGATGTGGCTCTGTGTGTGACCTTCCTTCTTCAAACAGGATATGTTCTGTATCCTCTGTGGGCTGCCAGCTCTGCAGTGTGCTTGCAGCCTGCTTTGAAATGGGTCAGGAATTATTTCATAGCTGTGGGTTACTGTATAATAACCAGAAGCCTTTAGGAGTTCCCTGGATCAACCTTTGGATCTGCATGTTTCTTCTGTAGCGTCCTGTGACCTCGTGTCAGTAATCCGTGCTGTAAAGGTGATCATTTCAGGTGTTGTTTCAGGATGTGTCAGCCCACCCCAGCACCAGCTGCTTGCCCTGCAGGGTGAGAGACTTTTTTTTCCCCTTGCAGTTTATTCATATTGTGCCAAGTGCACTTGCTGGGAGACACGATGCACGTCGCTGTTGTAACTCTGGACTTGGCATCACGATCCCTCTGGTACCATACAGTGGGACTCGGCATCTCATTTTAGTGCCTGGGTTTGAAAGGCACTTTCCACTAGACAAACAGTTGTGCCTGTGTTTGCTGCATGAACAGCCTTCTTGTTTGGTGTATTTTTAATCTGGTGAGCAAGAAAGGGAATTGTTGTGCACGACTGGAAATCGCTGATTGTCGTGGATGTCGTTGTCATGTGCTTCTCAAGGGTCGCCCCTGTAGCTCAGTGGATAAGGCCAAGATGAGGAACTGGGATGGAGTTATGGGGATGAGGAAGAAAATGAAGAGGAAGCACATGGAGACTAAAGGATTGGGAGGGGATAAGGGTGGAAGAGACAGTATGTTCTACATAAGCAGTAGCATATACAGTCTGTAGCAGCCACACTCCCTGCAGATAGCGAGTAGCTGAGCTGGCAAGAGAGCAGGATTATGCCTTTTCTTTGGCTGGATTTATCCTACTGCATTGGTGAGAGGAGGCCTTGAAGGAGGTCCCACGTTGTGGTAGGAGATGAGATGAAGCTAAAAATACTTGTACTGCTGTGTGCTGTATTGTAAATAAGAAATGAACTCTCTCTGTTCAGCCTGGAAGCTCTGTGAGTGCTTACATGGGAAGAAGGAAAAGAGTATGTGGATTTACTGTCCTGGAAGAGCTAGAAAGCTGCAGCACTAATTAGCAATGCAGCTTTAGAAACCTACAAAGGTTATGTGTTTGGTAGCTACCCTGAAATGTGCTCTCTGAAATAAGCAACTAAAGATAGAAAACTTTCTTTTGGAGCTTTCTAGAGCTGCATGTTCCCCTCAGTGAGGCAAATCCCATCTTTTGCCATTCAGCGTACCAAATGTAGAAAACAAAATGTAAGGTTTGTTTAGTGCCTGTCAAAAATTACCAAGCACTATGCTCCAGTCTGGCTTTGCAATGGTCAAGCAGATGAAGGAACCTGTAATAGAAAATCCTGTGAAATGGATGTGGCCTCGGGGTTTCAATTTGGGGTAGTCACATACCTCCGTTTTGCTTCCAGAATAAAACTTTGTATTAAGTGGCTGTGACAAGATGTTTCACTAATGGCAGTTGGGTTAATGATCAACAGAGACTCCCTCAGCCAGCTGCCACATGAAGGACTGGTCAGTGCATGCCTACCTGTGCTCCTGCCTGCCAATGGAGTTTCCATTTCTCCTGAACTGCAAGTTGAGAGTGTGAGGAGTACAAAATGTGGATGCCAGAGTGAATCCTGATGATGTTTTCCGGCTGTCTTGTTCTGTGTCCGGTCACTTTTGTTTCTAGTCTTTAAGGGATAATGTTGCTCATCAAAATAAAATGCAAATGGCCAGGAGAGGAGGAAGGAAACACTTGTCTGGAAAAAACCTAGCATAGAGAATTTTTTTTTTTTTTACCTGGCACTCTATCAGACTTTGAGGCTTTATCCATGCTTGAGACAGCAAAGGTGAGGTTGGGTGTGGCATCATGGTGTTCGGTGGGTTTCTGTTTGCATCTGTGTAGGTTGAGGAGAGGGTTTCCAGTTTGGTTGTGTTTCCATCATGCTTATCTCTCCTGCTAGTTCCTGTTCTTCCCATCTTCTCTTAGGCTGTGCCTGCATGTTGGAGAATATGAGGGAGGCATGTAGGGTATTTATAATTCAGCGATTTTTCCAGAGCTGTTAATGCTCCATTGCTCTGAAATGGAGCAATACCATTCGCACTTAGGCAGCCTTGCTGTAACCAGTGAGCCCCAGCTAGTGCAGCATCCTGCTTCCAGACTAAGCATTAAGGGCTGAGCAGAGGTAGTCTCCTTCCCTGTGTTACAGATTAATTATGCAGTAACCCCTCTGTAGGAAAGCTTTCCCTGGCTTCTGTCAGTGGCCTGTTCTGGTAACACCAGGCAAATGCATCTACATAAATGTCGAATTCTTTCAAGTGCAGTGCTGCTCGTTTTGTACCTTCAGTAGCCTGCAGTGTTCTTTGCTGCAAGGGAAACTATGCTGTGGAGGAGTGTATTTCCTACAACTGTTTCTGTCATTTGCTGCCTTTCTGCTTTGTTGAACACCAGTTTTGTGCTGTATAGGGAGTAGGTAATCATACTGTGGCTCCTGTTCTCTTTAAGGTCCGTTTCTGATGTAGGTTTATAGCAATGACTTTTTCTGCTGTAAGTGCAAGTGCATCTGTTCTTTCAAAACAAACCTGCATGTTGTTTTCCCTCCAGAAGTGATGCAGTACATCTCCAGTGTCATTTGCTCTCAGCAGGGGAGAATCAAGGGAGCGTGTCTGAATACAGCTTGTGGTGACAGCCACAGGGGAGGTAAAGCCTCTCTGATCCTCAGAAACCTTCTCCTGCAGCAGGATCCTGTGCTGACATCTCCCAAGGGCTTAACCAGCACTGGCTGCTTCCACTAAATGCAGAGCTCTTCCATATTCTGCTTTTAAACAATTCATTATTTATGAAATTACCTTTCTTTCATTAGGACGAGTGGCACCATGAGATATTGGTCATTCTTAGAGAATTGTGTTTGTCTGCAGCTGTGACTCCAGAGGCGCAAAATCAACTCTTAACTGCTGTGTGTCAGACCCTTTTCTCTCCCCTCTTGCTGGCTCTGTCAGTCCAGGATATCACCAGGTCTGACACTGAAATTGGGGCAGAAGGGAAGGGAGAGTTGGGAGAGGCAGATTTAAGAGTCCCAGCCCATCACCACTAGTACAGTGATGAGTCAGGGGTCAATGAGCTTTGCTCAGCAGCTTCTTCTCATTTGCATACCTCTCCTGCTGAGTGGCCTTTTTGCTGATAAACACCAGCTGTGATAGATATTGATGGAAGGGACAGAGGTTCAGGGAGGACATGTTTGGACCTTGTCCGTAAAAGCAGTGACCTGGTTTGTAGTGCTGAATGGTGCCTCTATAAAGGAGCTGTCATAAAACACCTGTGTTGATCCTGGAATGAAAAAGCTGCTGTTAACATATAAAGGGCCTTCTCCTGGGCTATTGTATTTGTTTTGAGTAAATATGTACTCTATAGAAGTGACTCATAGGGAAACATGTTTGAGCATGGTTGGGTGTTACCTCTTGGGTAACTAAACCTACTTTTAGCACCAGGGTTGACTTCAGGCAGCTTACTTACTGAAAGACTCTTCAGCATGTTCAAGCCAAATTGCAGTGATGTTACATCATACAGTACTAATGAAATTATTCCAGAAATGAACTTGGCCTCATGTGCAGGTTAATTTGCACTATAAAGATTTCTCTGGTGCAGCTACATTGGCAAACTCTCCTGGTTGAAACAGGGTTGATATTGGCAAAAAAGTCATTTAACTATTCTGGCATCAGTATGTCTTCACATGCCCTAGATCTGCCTTAGAGGCAAAAACATTTGTCTCTGCACATCACTTGTGTTAGTGATGTTGTTCCTAGTCTTGTGTTGATGCCCTTCTGAGTTTTCATCTGCCAGGTTTACTATCCCAGCAAAGCCTTGGACTATTGAGTTGACCCATGTCTGGATTTTTATCATCATGGGGGGCAAGTGTTGATTTTTTTGGTTTTGAAAGGTAGCTTTTTTCTTTATAAGTAGCTTTTTCTTCATAAGAGCATCTTGTTTTCAAAGCTAGCTTTCTTGCAATACAGAGTTAAAGCCATGTCTTGTGCCCTGTGAGGTAGGCACATTATAAGAGTTCTCCTTGGTGGAGTTTACGTTGCTGTCTGTCTTCACTGGGAGTTTAAATTTAGTCAGCAAAAGGCAAATCTGGAATCTCTCAGAATGACAGCTAACACTTAGGGGATGAAGAAAGTTTATAAATGCACCAGAAATGGATAATCGGCGAGTCTTCATTTTACATCTGTGGTCTACCAGAAGTGAGAAGTCTTTTGAGAAAAGCCACGGCGTGATACAGAAACATGTATTGACTTGGAATTTTAGTGTATTGTTCTACCTTAATCGTGTAAGCATCTGTACGGAGCAAACCTTAGAGTTTTTCTGAAGTGTTTGGGACCTTCTGAAGCTTTAGTTCCTCAATCTGTTAGAACCACAAGGGAAATCTGAATTGTGATTTGTCCAAAGGGCCAACAGGCCCTGGAAGAGTTGGGATTTTTTTCACCCTGTTTTAACTTTTGTGGGGTTTACTGTGCCGTTGTTGGTAATGAGCCTGAACACCCCTCCTTCTGTGCCTTCCATCCCCCAGTAACAGGGAATTCTCTCAGCTTGGGTTTTTTTATGTCCCTGTAAGTCTGGCTGGCCGGACGGGCGGTATAGGTTAGAGTTCATAAGAGGTAACTTGGTTAAGTTGCCCTCATGCCTGTTTTATGCACATTTGATTGTTCGGTGGTTGTAGTTGTGGAACATTAGATCTAAGAGGTATTTAGGCCCAGAGTTAGGCAAGTTCTTCAGAGCATGGTGGGTGTGAGCTGCAAGGTAGCCCAGTTTTCTGCAGCACAAAGCAAGAGGAACAATACGTGTGAGCCAGGCTGGAGAAGGGACCACTGGCATACAACAACCTGAGTGTGGGAGCTAGTGGCTGACCTGGGTAGACTCAAGTGCAATCTGCAGGGCAGACCTGCTCTGGTTTTTTTCTGCAAATTAAATCCTTGTGGATTTGCTTATGGGAGGAAAGCATTGGTGATGGGCTTGGCAGCCTGGCACATGGCTCATTCTTGGCTAACCCAGCTCCGACATAGTCTGTCGGAACAATGGAAGTAGGAGTTGGTGTGGTGACTCAGTGCATGGTGAGAGTTCACAAAAAGCAAACGCATCTTTCGGCATTTAATACGCACTTTATTACAGACTCGTGTTTTAGTAACTGAGTCATCTATCCAGTTATTCCTTTCTTTACACCTAAGAATTTGGTGGTTCTTTGCTTGTGATGTTTTTGCTACTGGCACACATCCCTGGCCTCAGACCAAAAAGAGCTTGTGCTCTGTAGATGTTGCGAGAAGTCCTTGGATACGTGTTGCTTTGGGTTGGTCTGCATTCAGCACAGTGTGTAACAATAGATGTATTGCACAGCATTTACTGTTACACTTCCTTCTTAGACTTGTTTTCCTGATATCCAGCTTTTCTTCTTTGCTTCAAGATGATAGAATGTAAGTTACAAATACCTCAAAACACAGTGGCTCTGCTGGGCATGTCCCATCTTTAAAGTGCCATGTACCCATCCCTTGCTGCTTGCAGCCAAGTCTGTTAGAATTATTTCCCCATGCCTTCTCCCTGCTCCACCCTTGCTTACCCTTTCAAAACTCATCTGACTTGTTCTATAGCTTAAGTTCTAAAGGGTCATTTTTCTGTGACTTACTTTCTCCATTTGGCACAATTTTTGTTCCCTTATGCATCTTCTCCTGTAGCACTTGGTCACCAGCTGCATGTGATTTTTTTTAATAACCTCCATTGTTTCGTTTCTCGTAGTATTTTTAACATAGTTCATGTTAGGAGGAGCTTAATAGTTTTAAGATTTGCATACAAGGAATGGTTGGAAATATTTCTTCTGGAATAACCCCCAATGGTGTGAGAAGCCCTGAATGTGGTGGAGAGCCTGGCTACCCAGTGCAGTGATCTGGAGTACATGGGATGCACTGCACTGGAAAGCTCTTGCCTATGGGACACCGTGCATGAGGTGCAGCATTTCATGTCTGTCGCTCACAGAAGACGTGTCTGGGTTCATGTAACTGAAGTACTTGCAAAGAAGCTGTTAATACACAACTAGGAATGCTGGTGCTGGAGGGTTTTGTTCTGGTGATTGACTGACTGCCACCCCCCTTCTCCAGGAGGGATTATCACTCCCTGGCTTGTACTGGTGGACCTTTATCAAGATTGATCACTGCCTTGGAGAGAACTGTAAAACGCAGTTCAAAGCTGTACTTTACAGAAATAGGTTTCTTCTGGAAATAAGGTTAAAGCCATAAAAAGTCAATACCTTGCCTACTAGATACCAGTTTACTCCTAAGGATAGTTTCTAAATCATTCTTTGAGTCCTGTTTTTATTTCATGCTCGACTCATTGTTTTTGCTCCAGTTCTTTCCTCAGCTGCCTTTCCCATACTTGGTGCTGTTGTCATCGTCCCCTGTCCCCCAGTGAAGCCACCTTGACTGTTCCTTACCTTGGTTTCTCAGTTGTGACTGAAGTTGCTTCCATTAGCTTTTTTTTCTCCTGTACATTTGCCATTAATCCTTTTTCCTGTATTTGCCTCATGTCCAGTCAAGTAGGGATTAAGCAGCCTGTGCTCTTAACTGCATAAGTGGAACCTGGTTTCCTGAGCTGACTTTCCCCTACCCTTCCTTCCCTGTTCACTCTTCCCCACCTCCCCAGCTGCCAGTGAACAGCAGGAGTGGATGTATGTACATCTCCGGCTGTGAGGTAGAACTGAGACAGCAGGTGAAGCCCTACAGAAGTTTTGGAGCTTGCCTTGTTCCCCCTGAAAAACGCTGGGTTGTGCAATTGCTTTATTCTAAAAGCGTTGGTGTACACGTTTAGCATTTAGAGAGCCTTTACATATCACTGCTCTGGTGCAAATGAAGAGCTAAACGGGTTGTTGTGGTTTAGCATAGCACCCAAGACACAGGTGTAAAATGATGCCACAAGGGAAAGGTGGGTAGGTGTCCTTCTTCACCATGGGCCATTGGAATGGGTTTGCTGGGAGTTCAAAAGTTAATTTTGCGAGTAGGTGGTAGATGCAGTGACCTTACTGCTGAACCCTTGTTTAAAACACTTGCAGTAAAACATCCAAATAAGACTTGTTTCAAATGACAAAGGCTTGCTTAGTTCTCTCAGTAACACAGTCTGCATCATCTGTCTCTGAGCCATTTTTCCATCATAACTGCTCGTGTCTCCTGAACAACAACTAGCACTTGTCAGCTGCAGAATACGGGGTTGTTTGCAGAGGGGGAGACGTCCAGCTCCTTGGGTTGGCAGTTGTTCTGGCCAATGATGTAAGCTCAGGCACAGCAGAGTAACTTTATTGTTGGGAGTTCCCTGCAGCCCTTGCACTGCTTCTGCTCTGGGAAGACCTGAGCAAAACCCCTCTGTGTAAACTTGTAAAACGTATGTCCACCTCCAGCTTAAACTAGGATTTCATGCATTGTGTATCCAGCTGGTTTTTATGATTCTGTATGATGTTCCCAAAGGGATATGGTATGTCACTTCTCATTCCTGGGATATGTTTCCACTGGGCTTCCCAGCACCTATTGCTGCATTGTGTTTGCTTCTGCTTTCCTACCTGTGTTTGGCCTTCATGAGCTTGACAACAAAATACAAAGGATCATGGCAGCCTTAAGCTTTACTGATGTGACCTGTTCCTGTGCTGTCTGCCCACAGTGTGTCCTGCTCACTGTGGATTTCTCTCCTTTTCCTTGCCAAGCATCTGGATAGCAAAGCCTCAGAGCTGCATTTTTCTTTAATAGTGTGTGTACTGCAGTGAAGTGCCCTGTCCTAAGCCCATTATTTGGAGATACCTGCAGGTTCTGGATTGTAAATCTAAACCAGCTAATGGCTAAATGAGGACTTGCTTTGTATTACATATGTATGTTCGCCCACTTTTGTAATTCCTGTGTTTTATAGACAGTGATTAGGCATTGTTTGTAGCAGGACCTGCTGTGTTAGTAGGATGGGATATATTTTGGTGTGCTGTGAACACTGGGGTGTGAATACTGGCTCCTGAGCATCTTAGAAAGTCAGTTTCAAAACAGGCTTTTCAGGGATTTTTCCTTGCCCTTACCAAAGGTCTCTCCTACAGCTTTGCACTAGAAAACCTGGTTAAAATAGTAACTGTCTTCTCTGGAGCAAAATGCAGGATTGTTCCAGACTTTGCCAAGCTAAGGGAGTGTCAGTGATTCCACTCTAATTCAGCCTTTGGAAGGGCCAGGGATTAGATGAGACTGTTTTAACAGTGTCTCTGCAAAGCTGTGAAAAGAAATGGTGTAGAAGATGCCCTTCAGGTGCAATCTGCTGAAATAACGTGATTTTTTTGTTTCTTTATCCCCTTCTGTGATTGAGGGGACTGTACCTGCATTGCAGGGGTTGTGTTCCTTTACTCCCCGAAAGACCCACTGCTGGTGCCTGTCAGGGTCCCTTGAAGGGCTGTTTTTCATTGCACTTAAAAGAATCTGAGCTGGGAGTTGGCTTGGCAGCCTCTTTTAAGTGGTGTTATCTCTCCTGTGCCTTATCAGATAAGATGCTGCTGCTCCTGCTGCAGTGGTGAACCAGGGAGGAGGGTGCAGAGAACTAGGTCTGCTTCGAGGGGGATTAGTTCTGCTTGAAGGCTCTGACACAGATCTGCATCTCAGAGGGGGGACAGTGAGCATGTGGACTGAGCATCAGAAATAGGAAAGCTTACCCTTCCCCTCTGTGTAACAAGGAGGAGTAAAGCAAACACAGAGAGCTTCTTATTCAGATTATCTCTATACTGTCCCATTGAGCCTGAGGTTTTCCCACATTTGCCCCCATGCATGAAACATCAGACTGAGATACACTGCTCTACTGAAACATTTGACATTAAAAGCTATTTTTTCTTGCTGCAGCCCTTCCAGTAAGGCTGTGGCCTTTTTATGACACACTGTCTTATGTGTGACAACTGCCATAAAGATTGAAACATCTGCTTTTCTAAATGCTTCAGCAAGTCAAAAGTGTTTCAGCAGGTGGTGTGTTGGAAGGTTGACACCCACAACTCAGCTCTGAGTCTGTAAATAGAAGTTTTAATCTCTGCTCTAGTGTTTTCATTAGCTGGGTTTTCATGTGGGAAAGAGGTTCACAGTAGCCCAAGATAGCATGGGTTGTATACGTGGCCTTTTTCTAGAAGTGTTTGCTTTACCAACTTGAATTCAGAGTGAGCCTTGTGGCTTTCTGTAACAGTGCTAGTCTGTCCATGGCACTAAAATCACAGTTGGGAAACATCTCTTCTTTAAGGTCTGTTTGTTTTTCTGCCTGTCTCCAGAGCTGTGTGTGAGATCTGAACCCAAAGTGGCCTTGGAGGCTTCCCTGAGTTCACTGCTGCCTCTCCAAAAGCAGGTAAAGCAGTGAGTCCCTGCTGTATATCATTCCTATTACTTGAATTTTCACCATGCTATGGTGAAGCATCTTCCAGCTGCTCTTTTTCTGGTAAATCTTCTCTCGAGGGGTAGGATGGTGGATGAGGGATGCAGAAAACTGTTCCTCGAGCTGGAGGTAGATGAGCAGCTCCAGGATTAGAAGACCTCACTAAGCTCTTTCCAAAACTCCACTTCTCACAAAAGCTGCCACAGGATTGCACTGGTTTATTCTGAGGAGGTATATTTAGGTCTGGAAAGAGTAATTGCACAGCTTTGAATAAGTCTGAATTCAGAAGAGGGCAAAGCTTAGCTTGGCAGGGATTCAGCCTTCTGGGAGTCTTTTTGCAAAATGATACAGACAGCTTTTTTAAAATAAAACTTCTGAGGACCCGTTGAATTGGCACCTAGACCTGGCATTGATCTGAACTATTTCTGGTTCTCCAAATACAGAGTAAAACTTAAAATTAGACACTTCTGGTTTTAAGCTGTTCGTTTCTGCTTTACTTTTAGTTGCCTTGTGATTAGGATGGAAGAAAACGCCTCTCAGTGCAGCCCTCACCATGCTTCTTGGGTGTTTTTTTGTTTCTGTATGATGGTTCCTAATTGTACATCAGAGAATATTCCAGGGCTAAATACAAAACTGCTCATCATCTGAGTTCTCCTTCTTTTTGTCCCTATTTTAGTGTTCTCTAATTAGCAGCCGAACGATAGCTTGAAGGGAGGTGGATAGGCAAAGCCCATTGCTTCTCCACGTGCCATCTTTTAGAAATATGGAACTAGTTTTTTAGAGTTCAGTTTGAAACAGTAGAGCTGTTGCTTGCTTGTCTAATGATACAGACCCAGGCCCCACCATTAAAAGTAAAAAAAAAAAAAAAAAGTTGAAATTCATTATTGAATGATTAAAACTTGTGACTGGAAAGCAGCTCTGGATTTTCTTATAAACTCCTTCTTGCCCTGTGCACACTGTTCCAAAGACATAAAAACCCCAAGCTATGTGTGCACCTGCAGCTCAGGTTCATGATTACAGTGCTGTGGGTAACATAACACCCCCAAATCTTTTTCCTAATCCCTTGCACTCTGTGGTATCTACAGCAGTTCTGGAAAGCCAATGTACATCCTTAGTAAGAAGCAGAATGTCTGTTAGAGGAGTTTATGCTGAAGGCAAATTAGCTGTGGAGCTCTTTATTGCTAATCGGTACTTTTTACCATGTTTTGAAGTAATTAGCCTTCATTCGACTTAGCAGCATTCAGCAGATGCTTAATCATGGCTGCATTGTAAAACGAGCAAGAACTCCTGAGTAAGGAAACACATACTGGTGCAGCCCTTGATCCCACTGATGATCCTGCAGCTGTGGGAGCCAGGCATGTGCTCTGGGAGCTGGAGCTTAGTCCCATTGATGCCTTGAGGTGGCCACCTAAAACACAGAGGTTAGGCAAGAATAAGAGAATAAAAGTACGCATTTGTTTGAAGGGCCTTCAAAGGTACACCCTGGGCAGTCAAAGGGTACACCCAAGATAGACACTGGGTCCCGGGTTCTTCACACTTCTATAAGTTTGGTCCATTTTCATATCAGGGTTAATTCTCCAGTTATAACCTCAATTAATGATGTAATTGCCCCAAGTTTGCCACCCCTCTCAAGGCTTTAGTTTATACATTTTGGAGCCTGGTGTCCTTGAAGAGCAAACCTAGAGAGGCTTGTTATATCTAACCAGCATGAGAGAACAGCAGTTAACAGGCTGCATGAAACTTCAGTGACACACTAAGCAGTACAGGATTTGAAAAATATAAAAGTTAAAACCTAAGGCATCACCATGAATGCTCTCGTCTGGCAGGAGTTAGAGCTCTTACCAGAGCTGGGAACAAGGTGTGCACCAGTGTGCTGCTGTATGATTGAACATCTTTCACGTGTAGCTGCCTTCCAGCCTTCACTTGGAGCTCTGGTGTCGGTAGTAGCTTTAGCATTAGCCTTGCTTTCTAGAAAATAGCAGTTCTTTTTCAAAGATGACTAATGCTGCTAAAATATTCAGTGTTTCCTGCATCCCCCTGTACCTGCCTTGTGTTCCTGAAGTATGTGTTCAGAGGTGGTTTTCCATTCTGTTGCATACCTTTTCTCATCTGTATCTTGAGTTTTTCCTTCCTTTAGGTCATTTAAGATGCCTATTGTTGAGTCAGGTTTAATGTATCCATATTTGAAATGTCACATGCCTAATTTGGCTGGCACGTGCCTAATTTGGCTGGTGAATATTTTATTATAGGTAAAACCTTTTTAATCCCTCTGGATGTGTTTCTTCTCCTGTCTGAGAGAGCAGGGGTGAGTTGAGTGGAGTAATGAGAACCAGATCTCATCTTGAATTAATAATCCCAGATTCAAAGGTATTTTTGGCACTTAGATGTCTCCCTTTTTACTGACTTCAGTAGTGAGCTTGAGTTCTGTCTGGAAGGGCTTTAAGTTCTCTGCCTTGAAGGAATTGTTGCCTTCTGTTTTCTCTTGTTTTAAACAGGGGTGATCAGCCTTTATCTGCATTACAGAGGATTACAGGTTTCAGTTGTTTGTCAGCTCCTTTTCTGTTCTCTGTGTCTGTCTTGGCTGGCACATTTGGTCCCACAGAATGTCTTGGAGGACTAGCAGAGACCTCCTGGCTCAGGATCGAGTCCCTGGATCTGTCCCATTGGGCTCACCTCGAGGTTGCCCTAATGGCCATGTGAGCTACAGCTTCTTCCCCTTCCTTTCCAGAAGGAATTGAGATGCTACCAAGGCTGATCATTCTCCCCTTTGCCACCAATCCATCTGTCGTACACCATGCCTGGGTCAGATGATGGGAAGCCTTCCTCTCCCTGCTGAAGCAAACAGTTTATCAGCTGCCCTTGCCCCTTTGTCCTGTGCTAGGAGGAGAGATAAGAGTCAAACTTGCTTGCTCTCAGCTGTCAGCAGTGCCTTCCCTTCCTCCCCCTGGCCTCATAACTTTGAGAACTGAACTGGCTGAGGGCCAAGCTCTGAGCCATAAATGGATCAGGTCCTGCAGAGGCTCAGTAGGAAACCAGAGCCCCGTGGAAGGACCCACACACCTTGTTTCCAGGCTCCTTTGAACCAACCTCCTTGGAAAGGTGAAATCCAGCTTCCCCTGAGGGCAATGCGGAAGCCAGAGCTGTACCTGAAGTGATTCCTGCGCTCAGGAAGGCTACTTCTCTTCCTCCTGCAGGCTCAGGCTGTGCTGGAGCCGTGTGCTTCTCCACTCACCCTGGAGATCAGGATGGTCTGCTCAGAAGCTGTGCAAACAAAACCACCGCTTCCCTGGCTGAACCCCTGCAGGATTTGAAGCACAGTGTTTGCTTGGTGTGGCCCTCTCTGCCTGCACCACGAGCATTACCTTGTGCATTTTTGTCTTTCCTCGAGCTGGCCATCGTCACTGGCTTATTCCCAGCCTGAGAAGCAGGGAAGGACAGGCTATCCAGGACACACAGCACGTTTGCTGTGCAGAGGCTGTACAAACAGACATGCTGGAAGGAGATAAGCTTGTGAACCTTCAGCCCAGTTTGGGTATGGAGATTTGCTCCATCCAGGCCAAATGGTGAATGAGCTAAACCGGCTGAGCAGGAAATGTCAGAGAGCTTGTGAGAGTTTTAAAGGCAAATTCTGTTGATGAGATGATTAGTATTTCTGTAACCTGGGTGGATTTTACCTGTATTGACTAGTGAAAAGCTTGATGCTAGTTTAACACCTTTATGTGGTGCAGTTTCAGGTGAACCAAGCTGCTGCAGAGGATCTTTACTTAATAGCTGATCTTGATTTGGCTTTGTACCTGTATTTGAAATTTTTTTTTTTTCATCCTCACAGAGAGGAAGTTCAGGAAAACTGTGTCCGCTGGAAAAAGAAATTCACCTTTGTGTGTAAAATGAGTGCCAACCCTGCCACAGGACTCCTGGACCCCTGCATCTGCCGAGTGTCTGTCCGTAAGGTGAGCATCCAGCTTTGCTTCTGGCCTGTAATACCACCAGTAGTGTATTGGCAGTTGGTTACTGGCTGCTTTTTGGCAACAAGAAAAATTGCGTGGACTNCCTGGCTGAACCCCTGCAGGATTTGAAGCACAGTGTTTGCTTGGTGTGGCCCTCTCTGCCTGCACCACGAGCATTACCTTGTGCATTTTTGTCTTTCCTCGAGCTGGCCATCGTCACTGGCTTATTCCCAGCCTGAGAAGCAGGGAAGGACAGGCTATCCAGGACACACAGCACGTTTGCTGTGCAGAGGCTGTACAAACAGACATGCTGGAAGGAGATAAGCTTGTGAACCTTCAGCCCAGTTTGGGTATGGAGATTTGCTCCATCCAGGCCAAATGGTGAATGAGCTAAACCGGCTGAGCAGGAAATGTCAGAGAGCTTGTGAGAGTTTTAAAGGCAAATTCTGTTGATGAGATGATTAGTATTTCTGTAACCTGGGTGGATTTTACCTGTATTGACTAGTGAAAAGCTTGATGCTAGTTTAACACCTTTATGTGGTGCAGTTTCAGGTGAACCAAGCTGCTGCAGAGGATCTTTACTTAATAGCTGATCTTGATTTGGCTTTGTACCTGTTATTTGAAATTTTTTTTTTTTCATCCTCACAGAGAGGAAGTTCAGGAAAACTGTGTCCGCTGGAAAAAGAAATTCACCTTTGTGTGTAAAATGAGTGCCAACCCTGCCACAGGACTCCTGGACCCCTGCATCTGCCGAGTGTCTGTCCGTAAGGTGAGCATCCAGCTTTGCTTCTGGCCTGTAATACCACCAGTAGTGTATTGGCAGTTGGTTACTGGCTGCTTTTTGGCAACAAGAAAAATTGCGTGGACTGTAGTGGGAAGGAAAGATTGTTTGGGACAGGATATGCAGGAACAGAGCCTCCCTCTCCAAGAAGAGTCCTTGATGGAGGATGGGAGCGACCAAAGTGGTGGTAACTCTTGAAAGATAGGCTTGTGAATCCTGAGAGCAGATTCCAGGACTGAGTAATGACTTTCCCCCTGTTGCCCCAGCACATATAATAGCTGCTTTTCCTGTTTGTTTTGTCTCCCAATATAGGAGCTGAAGGGCGGAAAAACCTACTCAAAGGTAAGAGCACAGAAAGGGCAAATGTAGCAGAGTGATGATGGTCCTGTCTCCTGTTAGTGCTCTACACCCATTAGAAACCAGTGGCTGCTGAGTGGATCAGTCTGGAGAGATTCTCATTAGTTCTTAGTTTAAGTCTGAGTTAAGAGATTTCCCAAAAAACTCAACTTTCTGGGACAGGATCCAGATTGCATTGGATGTGGATTTGAGATGGGGGTTGGAGAGATGATCTGTATGTCCTCAAACTTTGGGGAAGTTCTGAGTCAGATGTGAACTCTCTGGCTTCTGGCAGCATGTCTCTAATAAAGAAACAGACTCCAATTCTGTTCTCCAGAGCACAGCAGCCAGCTGGGGCTGGGGCAGGCACCTCACTGCCTCAGGAGTGCAGGCAGGAGCCTACAGCAGAAATCACTGCCTGCCAAAGCACAGGAGACACTGAAGCAAAAGCCAAATGGATCAGCAGGGATCTTAGTCTTGGTTTCTCTTCTCTGCATTTTCTTGGCTGTGCTGTGGGACAGACAATGGGCCACCCCCTTCTCCTCCCTGTGCTGGATCAAGACACAATGTTGGCTTGGAAGCTGAGCTCACACAGTGCCCGAAATCATGTTTGTTTGAAAATGAGTCACTGCTGCTGGTTTCTAATAAACAGATGGCTCTGGTCACGCACGGCCACATAAGAATTTCTTCTCATCAATATGCTTTCTGAGGCCATGGAGGCAACTAGCTGTGAAGGGTGTACTGCACTAGCTCCTGTGGTCTGCTGTGCCAGGTGGGACAAGGCAGTGTGGCTGCCCACATCGTTCCTTTTTTGTTGCTAATTGGGACATGGTCTCTTGGGCCATCAGTTTCTCTTTCACTAAATTCACACCGTGGGGAGGTTATTCATTCTGCAGAGCTGCATGTTCAGGGAGAGCAGCATAGCTAGAGGAAGAGACATAGTAAATGCATCAGTCTATGCCTCCTGCAATGTCCATCCTCAAGCTTACAACAGGATTTGGAAAGGCAGATTTAAAGGAAGCCTGAAGGCTTCCTTCCTTTCCTCCACATTTCTATGGTGGAGTTAACCTGGAGAGCTTATTCAGGTCATGTTCTAACCTACTTCCTTTTTGCTCAGTCTCCAGTTGTGTTTAGTGGCATTTAAAAGAGACTGACTTTCTCCAGCCCAGAACTGGAGACCAAATCTCAAGTACTTGTCATCTCTTGGGCTGTTATCTTGCTTGGTGAAGAAGACAGACGTGTTCTCCATGAAAATGATCTGAAGCAGCTCAGAAATGAGAGATGCCACACCAGACAGAGTGATTGCAGTTTTGCCCTGTGGACCAGGCTTATTCCGGGCAGATCCTCATGACAGAACTGATTTGGGCTTCCTAATGTTTCTAGCAGAAGTCTGTGGTGCATGTCCATCCAACTATTTTCCCATTTTACACCATGAGTCCCCACCTTTTTAAACTATCCTAATTCAGTTGAGAACTTCTCCAGTCATGGCAGCAGATGTAGAGGAAAATGAAACTTAATGAATGCCCTCTGTACCTGGTCCCCTGTCAGCAGGGATTGAGGGTGATGGGGCTGTTTGTGCTCCAGGCAGAGTTTCCAGTGACTTGCACACCTTCGAGTTTGACGTGATTATCACCTTGGTGTCAGGGGTGACAGAGCGGAAGACGACAGGAAGGACTGATAAAGTGGAAACTCTTTCCCTGAGCTGGAAGAAACACCATCAGCTGGCTGGAAAACTGACAAAACTATTCTGAAAGGTTATATCTGAAAACATCCTTCTGTTAAGGGATCTTTCCTCTATATACTGGGAGTCTGCTTCCTTAAAGAGTTTCTGACCTCAGCATACCGTGTGGGTTGCTGAAGGGTTCTCCCACACTCTGTGCTCCAGTATCGATCTCTCAGAATTTAGTGCTGTGGTGGAGGAAGAGGGATCTGGGTCTGGGCCACCCCCGTGCCATGCTGTTCTCCTAGTGTGGTGGTGCTGTGTCTTTGTCACAATGATGGATTGCATCTCTCTCTGTGGCTTTCCTCTGTCCTGTTTATCTCTGAGAGATAAAAATTTACTGTTTTGTTCCTTACCGATGAATAATTAGCAAACAGCTTAGCCCTTGGCTAGAAAAGACAGAGAAATTTCTGCAGCAAGGGCTGAAGGAACACTTGCATTAAATGGAATTCTTAAGAAGTGAGAAGAGAGGATGAAAGGTTATTTTTTTCCTTCTTTTTTTGCTGATGAAAGGTTCCCTCTCTATCCTACATTTTTTTTCATTTGCCATCAGAAGTTCCCCTTTGAGAATGGGATGAAGGAAGCAGCTATATTAATCTTGCTGCTGTTTCCCCCTCAATCATATATCTTGAGCAGACTGTGGTTTAGACTCTTGACTTGGGACAGTGGGAGCCAGGGTTCCTCTGGCAGTGACTGTTTTGTGCTGTGACTGTGTCGGCTTCCTCAGCTGACAGAGGCACCACAATTCCTTGGTATGGTGCTACTATTGGGACTCTCTGTTCAGTTGTGTCATCGAGCTGTCAACAACAGGGCAGAAGGGATGTGCTGCAGAGCACAGGATGACCTGCTGCTGCCCCACCTGTGTTCCCTGTTCTCCTGGGAGCTGACCTGGTGTTGATGTGACGCAGATGCTCCACGCCTGGATGTTTTGGCCGAATAGGGAGTACAGCATGTCCTTCTGATCAGATGAGATGAGACACAACTGCCTTCTATTCCTAAAGCTGTGCATAAAAGAAGCTATAACTTTTTCTTTGAGACACTGTGTTAATACACCAGGGATTAAGGCAGGAAAACAAAGGTGCTCTTCATTGTGTTTTTATTTACTCTGGAGGGATCAGTGCCCTTTTCGAAAATGCCTGTGATCTTCAGCTTTGTCTCCTTCCCTGTTTGCTTCCCATTTGTTAGAGAACGTTTAGAGAGCTCACAACTAAATATCTCCAAATATTTCTCTTCCCTTCTGCCTGTCAAACATACCCCTTGTTAGTTAAACCGTAGCAGTGTTGAGGAGGAGTGCTCCAGGAGCTGCCCAGCCCAGCAACTGCCTCTGAGGGGTGAGGCACAGGCAGTGCCACATGGCTCTGGGCCTCCAGCTCCCCGTGCCCAAAGTCTCAGTTGTTTTTTTCAGGATGGTGTCACTTTCCCCTGTAACAATATCCTTTCATCTCCTGGTTCACATACTCCACTGCATTCTGGGATGGCCTAATACAAAGAGTGCCTTATTATGTTTGTGTATGTGTGATTCTGTTTTTTCCACGTCGTTGACCTAGTGCCTTCCATGTCCTTGGTTATGCAACGGCTGCAGGCTGCTTAACACTGTCCTGGCCACCACCACTACTGTACATCCTTCCTCCATGTGGGCTTGGCTTCCTGAAGGCCTCCAAGTGTCCATCTGTCTTGGGATTAGGAATGTGACCCTGTCCATCCTCAAGAACAGGGAATCTTCACAGCCACCACTCTTGTGTCCTGGCTCCTGTTTCTGCCCTTGCTCACAGATGTACTCTCTCCCTTTGGTCTGTGTGACACTGTGTATCACTTTATGGAGTAATTTCTGTTCTCACCTTCCCCTCCAATGTTTTCTTGGCTACAGCTGGGCTTTGCTGATCTAAATCTGGCAGAATTTGCGGGCTCTGGATCCACTGTCCGTTGCTGCTTGCTGGAAGGATATGATACTAAGAATACCCGACAGGACAACTCCATCCTAAAGGTACAACAGCTAGTACTTACACAGTAGAAATCCTACTTAGGACTTTGGGAAGATCAGAGTGCAGTGCCAGGCCTGAGAGAAGGTCCTGTTTTGTACAGAGACAGGATTTTGTTTTTGTACTGCTAGACTGACTTGGGAAGCTTCCCATTATCAGAGTTGCCCTTTGATAATTTGGCATTGATTTGGCCAAGCAGTGACCCTTGACAAAGAAACCAGGAACAGGAGGGAGGGAAAAGGTTACGAGGCATTGTCAGCGTGGTCCGGCTGGTGTCCTGCTGAGCCACTGCCACTTGGAGTTACTGATGCCAGGGATTCGGGGCAGGGAGGGAAATACTTTGCTAAATCCCTGAAGCTGATTTCCTTGGGAAAGGAGCTAGATCTTGTTGATCTTTACACCTAGCCCTTGATTTCCTGGCTGTTGTGAAGTGAGGAACTCAGTGCAGCATGGCTAATGATGTGCCTTGTGTCCCCTCTCTAGGTCACGATTGGAATGTCCCTGCTCTCTGGGGACCCCTGCTTCAAAACGTGAGTTCCTGGGTGTACCCCATTCTGGGCAGACACTAAAATTGATGAAGAGAGGGGAAAAGGTGACCTTGATGTTGAGAAGTACAGTAAAACTGGTTGAATCAGCCAGAAAAGTATAGCCAGCCTGTGCTGTTAATTGGTTTTGTTCTCTGCTCTGGCTTTCCCAGCTTGATTATTGCTGTGCACAGTATTTTCCCTGCTGGTGCAACTTAGGGTTTGGAAAGCAGTAGATTTCAATGACAAACTTCATGTTTTGCCTGAAGGATAGAATTTCTCATGGCTCTGGGGTTGGTTTCACTGACCTCCAAGAGAGGAAAGGTCAATAAAGAAAACAGTCTTGGAAGTGGACATGCTTCAGCACATATTATGGGGGATAAAGATCTCAGATTGAAACAGCAACAAAAATACTTCAAGGTTGAATCATTTTAATTTTTTTTTTTTCAGGGCTCACAACTTGTATTAATTCGCAGAGAAATTGCACTGATGTGGGGTTTTTTTAAAGCATAATGATAGGAAGGAATAAGTACAGTTAGGCTGTGGAGCAGTTTTGCTGCGTAAAGAATTGTTGGTGAATCAACTAAGAAATATCCTGGCCACATCTTCCCTCACACCACAGTGCAGCATCACAATCCCAGCCCTGCTGTGGTATGCTGGAAGGTGTGTGACTACACAGCAGGGCTGCCACGTGCCCAAAGGAATATTTCATGTTGCCTTCCAACAGTATGAGAGAAGAAAGCTTTCCCTTGAGGCCAACTCTTGTAGCAGTTGTATTCTGGGCTAAAAGGTCTCATTTTAGGAGCTAGCTCGAAGTGTATAAATTAGCTCAAATTCTTGTTAAAAATGCTGCATAATTTTTGGTAGGTTTGTGAGAGGCTTTTCATAGTGCTGCAGCATTTTCTGACATTTTTAGACGCAAAATCAATGTCATCTGATTCTGAAGAATTTCTGCTTCAGAAGGAAGTGTAATAAAGAAGTTTTGAATATCTTAAACCATAACTTTATAGCAGTAACAGATGTTCTAAATCTAGGGCATGAGGATGTCTGGTAATAATGTCTGACAAAATACCTGTTGCTCCTTTGCAATGGAAGCAAGTCCCACTGTTAGAGTGCCTGAAAATTACACAGAATAGGATATAAATATCCATTTAATGTAAGTAGGTTCAGTCTGAAAGTCAAGCCTCCTCATTTTCGTAAAGGATTTTTGCAGTCATTCCCACTTTTCCCTTTTATGTTGATGATGTGCAAATGTCTAAAAATAGAAGTTGTGCATGTGGAATAGTCCTTGATCAGTAGAGCTTCTGGTAAATGACACTCATTAGACGGTTAGGCAGGGAATTAAACTGTGCTGGGAAATCACTTCCAAGCACTGATTTTCTGCAGCACTCTATGAACCTTCTCCTGCTGGGGTTGTTGGAAGAGGCAGAGCAGCTGAGCTGACAGACCGAGGGGCTGCTCCCGCAGCTGCTGCAGGAGCACTTTGTTTGCTTAAGGTTGTAAAAGCCTTAAAAATCTGTGAAGTAAAGTCCCCAAAGCACCTGAGTGCATGCAAATCACTGATAAGGTGATTAGGGAGGGTTTTTTCCTGGTGAAGGCATGCTGTGAATTTCCTGGAAGCTTTATAGCCATTTGGCTGCCCACATTAAGTATTCTCTCTCCCAAAATACTGCAAAGGTCCTCTCTCATGTAACATCTTCCCTCAGAGCTCTGCATGAGACAAATAAAAGTTTTTATTTCTCACTCCTCACTTAAAAACCATAATACAATCCATTAGTTCCAGTTCAGACTTCAGGCTGCAGGGAGGTTAGGGCTCCAACAGGAATATTCACTTTGCTACGCTGCACACACTGTGGCTTCCACCCAAAAGCACTTCTGGAGGAAGGGAGGGGGCTCCAGGCACTCACAGCTCTGCCCTGCTGTCAGCATTTACAAAGGGATGTTGTGAGCTTGCAGAATAACCAGAAAAATAATTATGACAGCTGGAAAAACACTTTTGTTTCACTGAAAAGGAGGTCAATAGTCAGTTAAAAAAGGGAAAGGTTATTTGATTGTTGTGAAGGTGCTCTCACAGGGGGACAGGGTTGCTGGGATAAAAGGTTTCATTTTGGCCAATGAGGTGTAACAGAAAGGAAGCTGGAATTGAGAGTGGGACAACAGCAAACTGGTTCCTGTTTGTGAAGCCAGCAGGCCAGTGGACACGTGTTATGGGGGAAAGGGCAGCTCTGGATGGTGTCCTGGAGGACAGTGCAATTTCTGAGCCTATTGTCCTGTATAAATGAATGAATGGTCCCTTTTTGCTTTAATTTACCTCAAAAACTTGATTTTTCTTGTAATGCAGTCCAAGGTAGGGAAGACACCAGTCTTGCATGTAGGAAAACAAAACCCAACATCCCATTTGAGCTGCTGTTTAGAGGGCTGCCAGCTTTCCCCTGCTGAGAAAGGTAGGATAGGCAGAATGATGCCTACTCTCTGCCTGGCAGTCTGTAACCTCCTTCCCTTCTGATTACAGGCCTCCTTCCACCGCCAAATCCATCACCATCCCGGGGCAGGACTCTACCCTGCAGCTGACATGCAAGGGCGAAGGAACCACCAGCAGCAGCAGCAGTTCCTCCACAATTGGCTCCCTGCGCCAGACCAAGCCAAGAACTGCCATTCTCAGCTCAGGTCTGAATGCCTACCCTGGAGCCATGCAATGTGTGGCTGTGCCTGGACACTCCTTTGTTTTTCCCAGCAGCTGCAAGCACAAAAACTCTTAAATTTTTTGTGTGTTCCCGCACCCATCCTCAACCCCATTGCTCATTAAGAATATTGAAAATAACAAAGCCATCTAAGTGTAACTGAGGGGAGGAAGGTTGAATATTTGCCACATGCATATTTCTGTTAGTGGAGATAAAGCAATTTGTTCTTTTTGCTGGGGATTTAATAATTCATGCACTGCACTCATCCCTGCTTGCCACTGTGTTCAATGACACTTACCATTGTTCTGCATTCAGCTATTCTGTTGCTCAGACTTCTCTTCTAGAAAAGTTCCTCTGAAGGTTTTAGAGGTCGGTTTAAGGTCTAGTGGCCTTGTTCCAGCTGCTGATGCAGTTCTTTGGCTTCTGTATGAGCCCATTTTCAAGGGTACTGCATTTTCGCATCAGTTTTTTTCCTTCCCAGCACATTCCAAATGTGCAGGCAGATACACTGCACCAAAATAGCGCTCGAGTCTCATCACCTCAGTGACAGAGCACATGGTGCAAGTGGTGTTCTTAAAAAGCTGGCTAATGTGTTACATTTGTGCGCTCCTGGATAAGCTTCCTGCAAGAGAGACAAGCAGGGCTAACAGAGGAGCAGAGGTTGTGCTGAAGTGTCTGGATCAAATTCAGAGATTATTTAAATGGTTCAGGCTCTCTCACAAGTAACAGAAAGGGAGAGGTAGTAACAGAAGCACCCAAACAGAGGTCATAATACTTTACTGCCAGTGGCCATCTGATGCTTTCTTGGTCTTAGCTTGATGCTTTTAACCATGGATAGTTTCAGACACTGTTTGTCCTTCTAGATGCTACAAGCCCCCAGAGATGTTTGTAAATTCAGGTGCTAGATAGAAATAGTGGTAAACTTGATAGAGAAGCTCACTGTGGTCTTCCCTACTCCTTGGCTGTTTCTAAGCCCTGTGCTGGCCTGTACAGCAGGGCTCTGCCATCAGACTTGCCCTTTCCTTGATCTGTCATCCCAAGATCAGCCTCCACTCCCAGCTGATCAGTGCACCATGTGCCGGCTTGGTTATGGTGTAAGCAGTGTCCTCTTCTTCCTTGGCAGGTGTCCCAGAAGAGCCGGATCAGAACCTGTCCAGCCCAGAGGAAGTTTTCCACTCGGGGCACTCGCGGAACTCGAGCTACGCCAGCCAGCAGTCCAAGATCTCTGGTAACCGTTGATCCACACAGCTCTGCCAGCACTGGCCACATCCCATTTCTTTCCTGCAACGAGCTCCTGTGAGAGTGACTTGCAGCCATCTCTCTCACCCTGCTCTGTAATAACAGCCTCCTGTTCAGTCTCTGCAGATGAGCTCATAGATGTCTAAACCTCTGTGTGCAGGAGCAGAAATGCTGCTGTGAAGCTGCTCTGCCTGTTACCTGTTCTGCCAGGAAGGGGAGCAGATGTGGTTTGTAATCCCTCTGTGTTGGCAGGTTACAGCACGGAGCACTCCCGCTCCTCCAGCATGTCTGACTTGACCCACCGCCGAAACACGTCCACCAGCAGCAGCACGTCCGGGGGGCTCAGCATGACCGTGGAGTGTCCTGAGGGCGAGCGGGACCACAAACTGGAGAAGCCACCTCGCCCCCCCAGACCACCCCTGCTGCTGGACAGACCCTCCCGGTGAGTAACTGTGGAGCAAAGACCTTTCTCTGGGAAGAAGAGACAGAACCCGCTCCTTTGTCTTCTGGCAGCAGTGGAGCAGATTGTAGCCACTGAGGCTACAATCATTGAGCCAGTCTGTGGCCAAGAGAAGCAGGACAGTATATAGAAGTCTGTGTTTTGAAAAGCTGAGTAAGTTTTTCCTCTCGCCAGGAGGAAAAAGGATTCAATGGAGAGTCACCCAACCCGAGTGGATGACACCAGGATCGATGCTGATGATATAGTGGAGAAAATAATGCAGAGTCAGGACTTCACAGATGTCAGCAATACTGAAGGTGAGAGGAGAAGTCTCAGAGGGGATGTCTGGGCCGTTCCTTTCGCAAGGCTGCCAAGCGTTTACAGTCAGATCTGGTCTGCCATGGGCTCCCTTCTCCTTTTGACAGCTATTTGCTTTCAGTGCTTGCTGGGTGTTTCTGTGGTAGATAAACCACGTGGGTTTGAGAGCTGCACATGCATTTACAGGTAGCACTTGCTGCTGTTCCACACATGACAGCAGAGATTGAATAGTAGCTCAAAAGAGCAGGGAGAGAGAGGAAAAATACTGATTCTCAGCGCAGTGGAAATCAGTTGCATCAGCTGTCTGCACTGCTCTAGTGGCCCTTGTCCAGGGTGAGCCCAAGAGTATTTATCAAAAGAGGAGAGTACAACTGGAGGGGAAACAGCACATCTCTACAGAAACATGAGTTACCATGTGCTAGTGATTAGGTCTGTTGGAGAGCTTAAGAAGGGGTTTTCTCCATTGCAGTCACAGGATCTGTTAGAAGAAAACTAAAAATATAACTGTGTTTGTTTTCACTTTCATTTTCCAGTTTAGCATAGAAATCAATCTTTAATCTGACTTTTTTTATCTGAGGTTTTCTGTTAAGTTTTAAACTTGAGCCTAGCTTGTTATCTGTGCTTCGTTAATTTACCATTAATCACCTTAAATTGTTGCACATGGTAGCACTCTTATCATGTGAGGATTTACACCTCACTCAGCATGGGTTAAAACTAGACTGAATGCAGCTGCCTCTCTCCAGCAGAACAGGCTGAGTTTCTCCTCCAGTGACTCTACAAAAGCAGTGTGAGGCCCCGCATCTCATCTGTGTATAAGCTGACCAAGAACTTGCAGTAGTGGAATTGCCTTAAAAGAGGCAGCTGGAGGAATATGACTGAATTAAAATCTCTGCCTTTATTCTTCCAAAGCTTCATGTAGAGGCTCCCCTTTGGAGCAAGGAAATGAGTTCCCAGGGGCTCGATGGCTGTGGGAACACCACCAGAAAGTGTGGACGTGCATCTGCTGAGACACAGTTGTTCTGTGCTGATCATGTGTCTCGGAGGGGAGTTCCTGGCAGCCTCAGTAGTTCTGGATTTTGATGTCTGTCTTCCTCTTCTATCTGCAGACAGTAACTTGAGGTTGTTTGTGAGCAGAGATGGAACAACTACGCTGAGCGGTATTCAGCTGGGAAACAGGTAGGTTTCCCAAAAGGTTGGCAGACAGAGGGGCTCCAGAGAGATTTAGTGAGTTTTGTACCTAGGAAACTTCCACTTTTTGCTACCGGAGAGATTTCTAAACATCACGTGCCGCATGGTGGCTTTATTCGCACAGTAACAGCCGTGGGATCTTTTGGTGGCAGGCTGCAGTTGCACTAGAGTATGAATGCAGTTCTCAGCAGGAGCTCAGAGGGATGATGGGATCCTGGTTGTTAGACCCAGGAACAGAAGTGAGGAGTGAAAGGACAAAATGGTAGAGGCTGGTTCCCGTTTGCTCCTGAAGGAGGGAGCTTTTCCTCCTGCTGGCCTGCAGCAAAACTGCGGCAGAGCAGGATTTATTGTCCCTTTTCCCTGCCTCTGTTTGTCCCTTTTCCCTGCTTCTTCCATAATCATCGAGGGCTTGTTCTTTCGTGAAAGCCTTCTGAAGCAATAAAACTTTTTCTTGCCGCTATAACTCTTAGTACAGCTCTTGGCCAGTTGCGTTTGAGGCTTTATTGCACCTTTTCAGTTGAATTAGAAGTAGCAATATTGGTAATGCAAGTATGTATCGAGTTAGTAATAAAACTGGGAGCACAGCAAAGCCAGGCACGCTGGCTCTTTGTTCTGGATAGGATACTCCCCCTTTGCCGTGTCCTTTAGAAGGGTTCGTGTGTCACACCCAGCTCTCTCCACTGCTCTATTGCTGACTTGCCACGTCCCTGTCCCCTCAGTGTTCCAGGGGCTGACTTCCCTCGAGGCTGACTCGTTACTGGCAGTGGTTTGTGTGAGCTTAGAAGATGATGTTTGAGAGTGGAGAGCTCTGAATCAGAACTTAGTTGCTCAAAATGACTGTCGAAAATAACCTGCCCATCTCATCTCCCCCTCTGCCTTCCCAGGGTCTCATCTGGAGTTTACGAGCCAGTGGTGATTGAAACCCACTAAATGTGAAGAACAGGGTAGAGCTGCTGGACACAGGCCCCCTACCCAGTCCGCTGCCACACGGATGCCAACCTTTACCTCTCTTCATGCAGCATTCCAGAAGGGATTTCTCCATGCCCCTCCCTATATGTTTGCACTGCAGATCTACTCCAAGACCACTCCAGAACATGCACTTTCCCTGCATTGGCATTGTCCTTCTCTGCTTGCTGGTCCTTCCAGTGCCTACCTTCCTCCTGTTCCTGCTCAGACACAAGGTGTCTGTGGGGCTTATCCTTGGGCTAGTCCCAGATGCTCATCTGCATCCCTCATTCCACCCGTTCACTTGCATCAGGGGACTTCTCAGCTTCTGTCTCCCCAAAACATTGGGTTATACCACTGTGAACTCTTCAAACCACTGGGGGTGGGGGAAACCATTCTAACCAAACCCAGAGCTGCTTCTTGGGGACACAGTGACATGGCCACTTGCAGGATGCTTTATTCCATTGACTCTGCAAGGGAACATCACCTCCCAAGGCAGTGTTTTTAATGAAGAAGGTATGCTGTGGGGTACACTTCACCTTCCTATCCACTTCCCCAGACAACATCTTCTCATAGGAAATACTTCCCAAAAGTGCATTTCAGAAAACTACCGCAATCCAGCTGGGAGTTGGTGAACGGTTAAATGCAAGTGCTCATCACACCACTGACTGCACCAGCCCTTCCACTGCTGGGCATGGAAGGGAGTGTTCATCAACTAGCATTAAAGGGAGCACTTTAGAGTTTTCAGATTTTACCTGGAGGAGGCTTCTACTCACTGTTCCAGGAGTATAATCTGTGTTTGCTGGACTGATTCATCAAATAGTCCTGTTGGAGCTTGGAATACAAAGCCTCTTTTTTTTTTTTCTTGTTTCATTGGCTCAGGAAGGGAACTGCCCTTCTTGGACTGTGAAAAGAATCTCGTGTGACAGCCCTTCCCTGGGCCAGAGCTGGATGCAGTTGACTGCAGTGGTCTCTCTGTTGTGGTGGTGATGTCGATTGCCTCTCTTGGCCTGGGCCAGTAAAGGATTTGGTGTTGCTTGGCCTTTCTTGCTTTGTCAGCAGAGATCTATGCCTGAGGTGGTTCCTTCTGGGGCTGGGGAGAAGCTACTGTGTCTGCCTTCAAGGGTAGAATGGGTGTTTGCTGCTGCATTAGCCCCAGCAGCTGTTCTGACCTGCTCTGTGGTGAGTGAACTCTTCTGACAAGGTTTCAAACTGTTCTCTGGTTGATCTTCAATTGTTCTTCTTTGGGTTTGGTTTCTGCAGTTGTTTGACACTTTTCCTTGCAGTGTGTGGCAGAGATGTCGATCCCTTTCAACTCCCGCTTGGACATCCTGACAGCCGAACTGCCAGCGAGGGTCTGGGCAGCCCCCGGCCGTGGGCCACCAGCAGGCTGTGCTTGCAGCCCTTCCTGTACAGAGCCCCTCAGCTGATAAGCTATTTCTGTGTAGTGCCCATTCTTCTTTTGCCAGTGTACTGTGGTAGCACTCAGCAGCCGTGCCCTCGGAGCAATCCCACACTCCAGCACCTGGCTGTGAATCTGCTCCCCTCTGACACTTGTGTGTGTGCGCACAGGCACACACTCATTCTGTTCAGCAAGGAAAGACTTGTAACTGATCATGTTGTTCAAATTCCTAGTTATTGTAAAGCCTTTTTTTTAGAGGAGGATAAAAAGGATTAACTGTGGTCTCTTTGGCCAGAATGTGTGCAGATGAGCTACTGGAAGAGGGAATCTGACAGAATGAGAAATAAGGAATGAAAGGGTCTTGATTTAGCGTTTTTTTACCCTTCTAGCTAAGGATGCTGCATGGGGAGGGTGCTCAGCAGTGGATCAGATTGTAGCCACTGAGGAGGAGACTGTGGCTCAGCAGTGTGGCAAAACTGTACAGTTGCTTACTCTGTTTTGATGGTTTCTCTCTTTGAGTTAAGAGGTTTCTTTCTGTGTTTGGACAGACCACTATAGGATATGCATCTTTTCCACTCTTTCCCTTCAAAGGAAATTAAATTTGAATTAGGGTAAAAAGGGGATACAGACAACACCTTGGTTTGGTTTAATGTAGGGAAAAAGTGTTGGATCTTTTGAGACTGTCTAGAACAAAAGCTCTTTCACACTTGCTAGGTTTTTTTAATGGTGATCTCTTCTTCATTCAGCCTGCGTAGGTTTGGCACTCACTTGCAGGCTGCTGAGCATCCTGCCCTGTTCCTGGGTTGCCTGTGTCTGCAGGAAGGAGAGAACTGCTTGCCTTTCTCTCTCCCTAGAGCACTGCCAGAAAGCCAGGCCTGGCCTGACCATCTGCTCAGGTCAGGGTGAGGGCAGAAGGAGGCTCGGACAGCAGTGGCTGTTCCTGCCCTGTCTGTGGATGGTCGTGCAGAGCTGAGGGTCTGGCTGCTCCCCAGGGGCCAACAAAGCCCCTCAGGAAATCAGATTCAACCAGGACTTGAAAGGAGCAAACATAAGCCAGGAAAGAGGCCAAAACCCAGCTCACTTCTGCTGCTTTCTTCTGTTCCCATGAAAAACAATGGCAGTCACTGTCAGAGCAGTTGGGATCCCAGGGCATTCTTCTGGCCTCCATTGGCAAGAGTCAGCTGCTCTGAGGCTCCAGCAGCTTGGCACGTCACAAAATCCCCAGTGGGACAGAGGGAGGAATATCTTCCCAGCAAAGCAAGAGGAGAAGCAGCTGAGCTTTTGAGAGCACTGGTCTCTTCTTCCCAGGCTGGCAGAGGCATAACCTGTTCCATCACATTGCTGTGGCCAACCTCAGCATGTCTTTGGCTTCTCTTCCAGTGGCTTGGCACATCACTGCTTGCATTTTTGATAACCGTGTCTCATAGGGTATTTCTTCCGTGTCTCCACGTTAATGACTCCACAGATCCTGGTCTTTGTGTGGTTTTTTAGCTCTCCTGCCCCTGGTTTTGAGTGAGTAAGTAGTCCTAGTCATCCAGCCTTGCGCAGCACAGCCAGGGCTGGGGCACCCAGAGGGAGAAAGGAGCAGTCTGTTCCTATTTGTAGATCTCATACAGAGCTCCTGCTGCACATCCAGCAGAAGCAATGCCCCGCAGTCCCTAGGCAGTTGTGGGCACCTGAGGTGGTGGCTGTGGGGTCACTTGTCCCACACACTCATTGCTGCCTCGGGAAGCTGCGTCTCACGAGCACTTTTTTCCTTGTGGCATTGCTGCTGCCTGTTCCTCATTGGACTTTGAACATTTAAGAAGTGAATCAGTTTCCAGACCCAAACCGCTGGCTAGTTTTCTTTGGGTTTTTCTTTTTTGTTGTGAAGTTTATGGAATTTTCTTTTTTATACAAACCCAGCAGGCTGGTGTTTTTTGACTACATTATTGTTTCATTGATATTTTATTTCAGGGGGGCTGAGGGGGGCATATTCTTCCCCACATTGTTCCCCTTCCCAGGGGATTCAGAGGTGGCTTAAACAAGTAAAAGGACCTTATTGGTAAGACTCTGCATCCCCTGGGTCTCTGATGCTGACGAGCAGGGCTGCTCATGCCTGGCTGGCCCTGGAGAGCAGAGCTGGCTCTCTGCTTCAGTCTCAGGATCAGGCAAAACGTGTGGGCTCTGCTCTCCCAGTTTCTAGACCTTTAGTTGATGGAAGCACATTGCAAAGTGTTAGGAAATTCAGTGTAACTTTTCTACTAACTTTTTCTTTTCTTTTAAACCAATAGAAAACTGAGTGTCCAGAAGAATAGGCTTAGTTGTTACTTGGTGAAGGAGATGGGTTTCAGCTGGAAATTGTGATGGGAAAAGGGGGAGAACGATGTTACTCCCTCATCATCATCTTTTGTATGGTCAGCACTTTAAATGGGGGCCTCGTGCTGTCCTGACCTTTGGAGTGATGGGCAGCAGGTATGTGATTTCTCCCCCCCTCATTGCCACATCACTTTGCCCCCTACAGAAAGTTAACAAGCCCTTTTAAACGTTTGCTTCAGTTTTTAGAGGGTTCCGAACCAGGCGGAGGCCTGAAGAAATATGTATTTCATTCTCACCCGAATAGGAGGGGTTTACTTTTTATTTATTTTGTTGTTGCTGTTTCTTTTTAAGTGGGTGGCAGTGCAGCTGGTCTCTGTACTGCTGCCAGGAACCTCTGGGAAAACCTCACTCCAGGTACGCTAGAGCACCTCGGTTAAACCCCTCCTGGCGAGGGGCTCCCCCTCCCCTCCTCGCTGCCTTACCCGGGGGCTGCAGACCCTCCTCCACCCCTCCTGCCCCGTCTCTGCTGCCCCACCTGGTCTCTAGCTGAGTTCTTGCTCTGGTGGCTGAGCCCTTTGGACAAGGCCAGTCCCCATGGACAAATTCCTACAAACTCTGCCTGGTCGCAGGTGTTTGTCCCTTCCTCACTGGGGGGGAGGATTGATGAATGCAAAATTCCCCCCCCTTCCCTCCTGAGAGCTGTGTCCATGAGCTGCCTCCACGGCGCCCCTGCCCCTCCGGGTGGGAGCGGGCATGGAAACCTGGGAAATGAAAAGGAATTTGGATGAAGCTCTGAGCAAGGGAGGAGGCTGAGCCTGGTAACTTGCCTCAAACACATGGAACAATGGTAGAGCCCATATTTTTGTGGGGGGAGGGAGGGGAAGGGGAGATCATGTTTTATTTTCTTGAATGTGAATTGAGCTTGGTGACCTTTGGCTGAGGCGCACTCGATTTGTATCAGATTCTATAGAGAGATGGCTGATATTTTTGGAAAGGGAACGGGTCTATGCAAACTTCCAAAATTGCTTGAAAGATAGTTTAACATTTTTTTACTTTGAAAATCTAAAGATAAATCTAACTTTTGTCTTAAAGCAGAAGTGCGTTTAGAAAGAGAAGCTACTTCCACTGCTCTATTTTGATGATGATTCTTGGAAAGTTTGGGCTGGAGGGAATGACTATTTTTCACCATTTCTATCTTGCTCCTCTAGTTATTTTGTTTCTTTTTCTAACGGAATGCTGTGCCGTCTTTGATTCAACAGATCGTGTTTGTATTTTCTGTATCTGGTTCCTAACGTAGAGAAATAACAAATATGAGGAAATCAATATAATGTCAAACGTTGTTATGGTTTGGGGGGAAAAAATAAAGGTTTTTTGGTACTTCACACTGATTCTTCTTGCTCTGTTTCTTGTTTTAAATATCTGCTGAGGAAGCAGGAGGGTGAGAAGGGCATGCTCACGTGGAACAGAGTTTGGATTTGCCTTCTACAATTGCTTTGGCGGCTGGGAGTGGAGATCCCTGCCAGCCCTTTCCTGGAGCTGGAGAGGGCAGCTGGCAGCACAGCACCAGTCCCGTGGAAGCAGCATTCCCGGGGAAAGGTGACGTGCCTGAGTCGTCAGCAGTGTCCCGTGTTCTGTCCCATCTGTACGAGCCTAGGCTCTGCCTAAACTGCCCCTCCTGCTGGGGCTACCTCTCCAGGCTTGCCTGGGGCATTGGGGCCACAGCCCAACAGGGCTCCAGGGAATAAATATCTCTGGATCCTCAGGGCTCGTGCCTGAGCAGCCCCTTGGCCACCACAGGCTTGTCATCCTAACGGAGGGTGAGACAAATTCAGTGCCCAGAGACTCACTGCTGATGCCTGACAGGACTGGAGGGGAACAGGAGCCGTGGGAGGAAGCAGCTTGTGCCTTTTCCACCTTCCCAAAGCCTCGGCCACACAAAGGTCAGTGCAACTTTGAGTCCCAAGCACGGTCTTCCCCTTGTTTCAGGCAGCCGATTCTGTCTCTGGTGTCTGTACCTTGGCTGTTTGGTCCCGCTTTTCCCTTTCCTCCCGTTGCCCCCTGGGTGTGTTTGGAGGAACGGCTGAGGCGTGGTATGTCAGTGTGCCGGGGGCTGGAACTGGTGTCAGGATAGGTCCCGGGCACAGGTGGGAGATGCAACCAGAGTACCTTGTTCACGCAGGTAACGGCACTGGAGCAGCAGGAGCTCCGAGCTGTAAGAAGGCTCTCAGGCCTGCAGGTGAGACAAGGCAGGAGCGCTGCCGGCACCGACCCCGCTCTCACGCGTTCCCTCCGTGCCAGGCCCGCCCCCCGCGGTCCCCCCGCCCTCTCTGGGCGTTGCGCGGCTCCAGGAGGTGACGGTCTCGGGGCGGGGCCTCGCGCGCGCCCTGCCCAGCGCTGTGATTGGCCGCTCTCGGGGCGGGGCCGGGGGACCGCGCGCTAATTGGCGGGCGCGTCGGAAAGGCTGGGCCGGCGGGGAGGAGGCCGGGGCGCCATGGTGAGTGCGGGCCCAGCCCGGGCCGGGGCGCCGTGGCGGGGGGAGGACGGGTTCCCGCTCGGCCCGATAGCACGGGGGGGCTTGGGCTGAATCGCGGCCCGGAACCCGCGCGAGGCTTTCTGGCTGCCGCCCCTGCGGAGAGACCGGGCCCGGCCGCCTCCCGGGGCCGGCCGGGTCGGTCCTTGCGATGTGGTGTGTGTAAACTGGCTCACAGAGCTTCCTGCGGCAGGGCCCGGCAGCGCACGCTGGATTATCCCGCCGCGATGCCCCTGCCCCGGCTTTTCCCGTCCCCGTCGCTGTCCCGGCCCCGCAGCAGCGCGGTCATGTAACCAACAGCAGGAGTCTTGAGCCGCTCCTGCACAGGCACTGCCGTGGGGATCCCGCCCTGACTGTCTCTCCCTTTGCAGGCCACAGCGACGGACCAGCTGGTTGGGTTTGGCTTGGTCGTCTTCAGCCTCGTCCTCTTTGTTTACTACACCCTCTGGATCATCGTACTGGTACGAGTTTTCTCTGGCCAATATAATCCCAGTCACTCCATACTCAGGTGTTTCCCTGGCCTTTGTTCAGGTGATGATGTGCCTGTGTGCCCGAAGGACTCTTGCCTTCTGGGTTAAAAAATTCAGGGCAGATCTTCCTCAGTCTAAGTGTTCCTGGCCTTGCCTAGGCAAGACCGAACATTGATCGTGGTGCCCACCTGCTGTTCCAACATGGGCTGACCCAACCAGGGCTGGATGAGCCACTGAGAAGAGCTGAAGCCTGGCCCTGATGGAAGTGTAGTCATCAGTGTCCACATTTGCATCTGCCAGATTCCTGGTTCTGGTGGGAGATGAGAGAGGGAAACATAGAAAGAGACAAATCTTAACAAACCTGGAGCCTGTTAGGAAGGACAAGAGTTTAGGGAATGCAGGGCTCTGGAAACGTGATTGTGAGGGTGCCCATTTCTGGGGACACATCAGCTGGGGTCATTAGTGATTTTCTCCCTGGAAAGAAACTCCTCCCTACGAGCTTTCCAGTGTGAGAGGCCAGGTTCAGCCTTGGGCTAATGTCTGAACTCCCGCCAGCTTCCCTTCTAACTCCAAGGATTTTGAATTCCCCTCTTGAGTCTGCTCACTCTGCTGCCTAATCCGTGTCTGTGCTCCCGGCATTCCCAGAGCTGTAGGAGTATTCCCTGCTGTGGGGGAATCCTCACACTGCTCCCTAGTGTCCAGAGCCTTCCACTGGCCTCCGCAGAGGGACCCTGATGGGATAACCATGGAGCAGAGCTGGTGTCAGCTGCTCCCTTTTGCAGGGCAGAGAGACAGGGATTTGCCGTGTTCTGCACCAGCAGCTCTGCCCAACCCGAGCCCTCGGGGCTGTGGGACCCTGTGCCAGCCCCAGTAGCCACCCCTCGTTGTCCATTGAACGCCAAAGCCTTCACTGCCCCCCCACTCTTGGTCTCTGTGACTGAGCCACGTGCAGGTCTGGGCACCCTTTTTTTAGCCCTCTCACACCAGATATTTCTGCCCTTCTCCCAAAACCTAGAGGCTGCACCTCGAGGTGTTGTGCCCACCTGCTGACACCCCTCTCTGTCCCTGCAGCCCTTCATCGACAGCGACCATGGGATCCACCAGTATTTCCTGCCTCGGGAATACGCAGTTATCATCCCTGTGGCGGCTGGGCTGCTGCTGCTGCTATTTATAGGTGAGAGTTATTTCTGTTGTTCTAATTAGAAACTTCTAAATTAGGAAGAGAGAAGAGGGTTGCTATGGGTTTAGCTAATGTGTGACACTTGTGACGCTCTCTGTGGTTACTGCTGCAGCTTAGCCTGGCACAGGACTTGGGGCTGTGTTTGTGTGTGACTTTGGCTGTTTGAGCCTCTGGACAGCAGAATTTTCTTGCTCTCTCTGCTGAGATTCTGTTTCTCATTACCAGGTGTTTTAGAAGTGCCTGGAATTAAAAGTTCCCTACCTGAATCTGTTCTCTCTCTCATGGTAGGTGTTTTTATAATGTTCATCGTGTGGAAGAGTGGGAAACCTGCCAAGAAATCAGACTGAAGGCCCAGCTGAGGAGATGAGGAGGTGCCCACGCTGCGGCATCGTAGCCAGGAAAAGACATTTCCTACAGCACCAGGCAGACATCTCCTCCGAGGTGCCCAGCACTGAGCTGCTCCCATGTTTCCTCCTGCAGAGACTAAACCTGTAGTTTACAATTCACTGACCAAAGAGAAGCAACATTCATCCAAGGCTCATCAAGTGAGGGACCAGAGCCCCTGCTGAGGGACCTGCTCCCCAGCTGGGGCTGCCCTGCCCACTCTCTGGGCACTCCTTCCCCTCAGCTCTGGCTCTGCCCAGTAGTTTGTTCCTTCTGGGAATTTTTTAAAGTTTACATGCGGTTTGTGGGGTTTTTTTGACTCAAGTCTGAGAGGAAAGAAATAAGACTTGGGACTTGTAAAGGACAGGTTTGCCTTCTCCATTTGCTTCTGGAAGGGCTAATCACAGTGCTGGGGACTCTTGCCTTTCTGAAGAGGGACTCCCATGAGGCTGGATGTGCAGAGGGTGCAGGAACAGTGCTGCCCTCTGCATCCCACCATGCAGGCATCCAGCTGAGGGGGTGGTGAGGAGATGTCCCAAATCACAAGGAAGTGTTGGGTGTGGTTCCCATCACAGCTCTCAGTCCTGGCTGGATTCCTGCCCTGGACAAGGCTCCACATACCAGCCAGGGTGGGGCTGAGCAGGCAGGTGTGGTGGCAGTGTCCTTCCTCCGTGGGGTTTCTTCTCCTGGCAGCAGCTGTTGCCCCAGCAGGTCCCCTGGACCACAGTGAGCAGGATCACCCTCAATAAAGGTCTGTAAGGTCTTACTCCCTGTCCTCTGCCCATGCCAAGGGGTGCCACAGGCCTACCAGTGTGGGTGCAACTGCATGGCCCTGGCAATGCATGACATCTTGCTAAGAAGGTCCTGCCAGTGAGGTCAGGCAGGGAAGCACCAGAGAGAACCTGACCCAACTTTGTGCTGGCTCTGCCATGCTTGGGGCTGCTGTGAACTTCCTGCCAGCAGCACCTCCCACGGTCTCCCATCCTGCCTGGGAGTGATGCTGGTGGCTGGGGGCACACCGAGGGCCACAGGTCTTGAGCTGAACCTGGCTGCAGGAGCCAGTGGAGGGTCCAGCGGTGAGGCTCTGGCTGGAGGTTTGTTTCCAGCTCTTGCAGAGGCTGAACCCCTTGCTGCCCTTCCCTGCCCCTCACCTGACTGCGGCTCAGCCCACCCCACAAGGGTGGTTTTGGGCTGGGGCAGAAGGAGGCAAAAGGGGGAAGAATTCGGTGGTGACTCCAGGTGTGACGTCCCCCTCCCGCCTTGCTTCCTGTGTAGGAGCCCAGTGCTATCCTATCACTTCCTCTCCCTCTGGTTCCAGGCCTGTTCAGGGCAGTGTCCGGGACTGGTTTCAAGGTTACATCTCATGTTTCTTTATCACCAGTGGGAGAAATTAAAGTCCAGTGCCCCCGTCCTGGGTCAGCAGGCAGCTCCCTCTAGGGACACTTCTCATGGGTGCTCTGTGGCTTGACCCTGGCAGGAGGGGCTGCAGGTGATGGGTGGCCCCCTGGGGCCATTGGATGGGGTCTGGAGTACCGAGGGTCTCACCCGCCCCGGTCCCGCTCCTGAGCCGTTCCGGATCCTTGTGGTGTCTGTGGGCTCAGCGGGAGCTGGTGGTGCATGGCGGTGAGAGAGCACATGGGACAGGGAGGCTGCAGGAACCCCCGGGCGGGAGGGGAGCCTGAGAGGGCAGAGCAAGAGGGGGAAAGAGCCATGGGGTCGCTACCGAGGCACGCGGTAGGGAACGAGGCGGGGGCCGGTATCGGGACACACGAAGTGGGTGCTGGGGTCGGTCCCGGTGCGCCGGGCACGAGCCCACGGGCAGGGGCGGGCGCGTCCCCGAAGGAGCCGGGTCGCGGGGCGGGGCGGCCGGAGGCGGTCGCGGTGCCGGTCCCGGCAGTGCCCGCTCGGCTCCGCCCTTCCGCGGCCCACCAGCCCCACTCCGGGCGGGATGCAGGACCCGCCGGCGGCGGC
>VZTH01000569.1:309514-331346 GCA_013397815.1 Aleadryas rufinucha
TGCTGCACGTCCCATTGGTCCCTGCCAGCCACTTGGCTCCATCCCCAGCCCTGGGGAGTGCTGGGTGCCAAGGAGTTGAAATTTCATCCAGCCGTAATCAGGAGATGGGAAAGTGGCCCCAGAGCAGCTCAACTTTATTCTTAGCTCTGCTTCCCCCTGCGGCATCGCACCCTGGCATCACTCCACCCCATGGTTCGTGCACAGATCCCACAGGTGGTGAGAACCCTGTGCCAGGGTGCTGGTCAGGGGATGGGGCGGCCAGCGCCACTTGCACATCAGCCACCAGGTCCAGGGACCAATGCTGGGGTTGTGCCAGGTGCTCAAGGTGGCCATGCCAAGCCAAGCCTGCCACAACCCCCGTTAGCCTGCCAGGGTGACAAGCCAGCCACAGGGATGGATGAAGCCAGTCCCTGCCTGCGGTGGAGTCGTGGACAATGACTACCTCTGGGATACCACGTGGTAGTGGGATTCCAGTCCCATGGCCAAGGTGCCGTGGGGTCTTTGTGCTCAGACGTGTCCAGACATCCCAGCCTGCCCAGGTGACCAGGACAGGCGCCTGCTTCCCTCTCCATCTTCCCCCCAGGACTCTGGGAGCGGTCCCCTCCATCCCTAGGGATGCCTGCCCTGGATCTGACGCTCCCTGGGGACACCTCACTCCCCAATGGACCCTTTCGGCTTTTGATAATTATTTTTTTCCTTTCTCTCCTCCAGAAAAGCTCAAGCAGCACAAAATCATCTTCGTGGTGGGTAAGTCTATGTCCAGGTCCTGTCACTGATGGGGTCAGCCCAGGCCTTTTCCCTGTACCTCTAGGCTGGGGAGACACGGCTGGAGGCTGAGACTGGGCTATTCCCAGGCACTGTGGGATAGCCATGGCTCCAGCTTGGCTCCTCGAGGCCACATAGGGTATGCTGGGACCAGGAGGGCACCTCTGGCCGGGTGTGGGGTGGCATCATCTGGGGTGATGTGACAGTAAGCCACTGGGGGTTGATGTGACAACAAACCCCTGGGAGGTAATGTGATAAAACCTTGGGTGGTGATGCCCTGGATGTCATCAGGGTGTGGTGATGTCCTGGGTGCCATCAGGCAGTGGTGATGGCCAGGTGCCAATAGAACAGTGATGTCCTGGGTCCTGGATAGAGTGGTGGTGCCCTGGGTGCCATTCAGCAGCAATGACAGGGGTCATGGGATACCCTGGGTGCTATTGGGACAGGGACATCCAGGTGCTGATGGGGGTGAGGATGCGCTGGTGCCAATGGCACAGTGATGCCCAGGGCGGTGATGCTCTGGGTGCCACCAGGGTGTGGTGCCCATATACCAATTCCCAGCAGCCCATGCTCCCCCAACCACTTGGCAACCTCGGGAGCAGCTCTGTCCATCCACTGGTGCTGGGCTTGGAGCCACCAACCAACAGGTCACCGAGCTCTGAGGACTTCTGCGTGTCTGTGCTGCTGCTTCCATGTACCCCTCCCTCTCCTTACCCATGGCTTGGGGCACACATGTGCCTTGCAGGTGGCCCTGGCTCAGGGAAAGGGACACAATGTGAGAAGATTGTGCAGAAGTATGGCTACACCCACCTCTCCACGGGGGACCTGCTGCGGGCAGAGGTCAGCTCAGGCTCAGAGCGGGGCAAGAAGCTGCAGGCCATCATGGAGAAGGGAGAGCTGGTGCCCCTGGTGAGTCCTCATGGCATTTCTGGCCCTGCTGTACCAGGGTAGGGTTTGCAGCAGGGATTGGGGATGCTGGGTGGGAGTCATGTTGTCTCATATGACCCCTAGCAACTCTCGTCCCCTCTCCAGGACACTGTGCTGGACATGCTGAGGGATGCCATGGTGGCCAAAGCAGATGTGTCCAAGGGCTTCCTGATCGACGGATACCCCCGCGAGGTGAAGCAGGGAGAGGAGTTTGAAAAGAAGGTGAGGGCTGGTGCCGTGCTATGCTATGCTGTGCCATGCCACACACCAGCTTAGCACAGGGACTCAATCCAGCAGCAGCCTGGCCTCCCCATCTCAGCGAAGATCACATCCCAGAAGGGTCTAAACTGGGCAGCAGGTCCCCCCTGCCTCAGGGACAGCCTGTGCCCAGAGCACAGTGGGAGGGACCAGGGTATCCTCAGGCTGACAGAGCATGACAACAGTGCTGACATGATGGTGATGGCAGAGAGCCAGGGCTTGGCCACAGGGTCCCTTTGCCTCCCTCTACATGGCCCTAGAGACCGCTGGACCAGTGTCCTGGTGCCTTCAGACCAATGCAGAGGGAGGCACAAGATGGTGTGGGGACCTCTGTGTCCTGGTGGCCCCCAGACCCATGTGGAGGGAGGCAGAGAGTGGCATGGGGACATCTGTGACCGTCATGCTGACTACCACTACCACCCCAAACCAAACCAGAGCCACACCAACTCGGTGTGGTGACAACTATGTCCCCTCTGTCCACAGATCGCCCCCCCCACGCTGCTGCTCTACGTGGATGCGGGGAAGGACACGATGGTGAAACGCCTGCTGAAGCGAGGCGAGACCAGCGGGAGGGTGGATGACAACGAGGAGACCATCAAGAAGCGTTTGGAGACCTACTACAAGGCCACTGAACCTGTCATTGCCTTCTACAAGAGCAGAGGCATCGTCCGCCAGGTAAGCGGGAATGTGGCTGATGCCAGCACCCTCCAGCCCCACGGCTTGGGGCTTGTGTCCCGGGGGAGGGGAAGTGATGGATGGGGATGATGAGGGAAGCAGGAAAACTCAATCCTGCCTAGTTTGGGGTGGGCTTGACCCCTCTCATTCCCAACACGACCCCCTCCAAGGATGGCCTGCACCCCTTTGCCCTAAATGAGCCCTGATCTCTTCACCCATGGCCAAAATGCATCCTTGGAAGAGCTCCAGTTGCTCTTGGATGAGAGCCCTCGGGCAAGTCCCCCAGCTAACCCCTCTGTACCCAGCTCAACGCCGAGGGCTCTGTGGAGGAGGTTTTCCAGCAGGTCTGCACCCACCTTGACTGCCTGTAACCAAACCCCCGGCCCCACTCCCCCCAGTGCACTCCAGCAGAGACAGCGGAAGCGGCTTTATCCTGTTTTCGTGGACAGAGCCATGCGGAGGAAATTTCAAGGACATTGTGTTTGGCTCTTTCCCGTCTCTCCCCAGTAAAGTTCACTTTAATGAATCCAGACTTTATCTTTTTCTTCTGTCGGAGGAAATGAGTTTTTCTTTCCAGAGGGTTTTTTTTTCTCCCCCTCTGTCCCCCCGCCAGCCCCTCTGGAGCTGATTAAGGGCAGGAAGCGGGTGTTTATCCCACCGGGGCAGCGGGATGCTGTGCTCAGAGGAAGGGAGGGAGCATCCCAGCCGCTTGCCCTGGCTTCCCAATCCGTGGCCTGCGGGGAGCCTGCTCCTGCATCCTCCAGCCAGTCCCGGCTGCCCTCATTCTGTCCTGATTGCTGAACCCCCTCGTGCTCTGGGTGTGTGTCCGGACACACAGGCAGCATCTGAGCTGTGTCCTGCACATGCGTCCCTTCCTCTCAGCTTTCCCACTGGCTGCCAGGGGCTGGAGGTGACCGGATTTGGGATGGGGATTTCCACCACATTCATGCCTTGGCATTTCCTTGTTTCTGTTGGCTGTCAGGGTTTTTTGGGGTACGCAGTGGCTGCACTGTGATGGTTTGTGGTGGCACAGTGCCCTGGAGTGGGGCACTGTCCTGCTGTGCCTGGACACTCACTGCCATCGGTGCCACTTCTCAGCCCTGACCCCAGGGGATAAGGAATGCACTGGGGACACCCAGATGAGCCTGGCCACCGGCCTGGGTGTCCTCATGGCTGAGGGACTAGGTGGGTGCCCTCATGGTGGTGAGTCACAGGACCACAACAGTCAGGGCAGTTGGGAGTGCTGGTGTGGAAGCTAGGGGATGTGGGGGCTCCCCAGCACCCACAGAACCACCCAGGCACAATGCCATAGCAGAGGGGCTGCGGTGGAGCTTGGGGATGGGGTATACTCAGCCACAGTGAGGGCAGGAGGCAGCAGAGCTGCAACCCCAACAGGGCCCCCCACCGCTTACTTTTGGGCTGCTGGGAGCTGGGCACGGAGCCAGGGGGCTGGGAGGGCAAGAGGGGCGGCAGCACTGGGGTCAGCCAAGGCCACGAGGCCAAGGAGTCAGAATGGAGAAAGGAAGCAAGCAGGGAAAAAACAAAACTCCCCAAGACGAAAACCCAAACTCATCAGTCAGCCCGACGTCAGCCCCATGCTCAGAGGGCCACGAGCCACCGGCAGAGCCCGGGGCACTGCGGGGAGGCAGGCAGGCAGGAAGGATGCAGCCATCCGGCCGGGGCTGGGACACTGCCAGGACAACGATCCAGGGCTGGGGCTGGCGAGTGTTTGCCTCGTGCTGGTGGAGACAAGGGGACAGGGGAGTCGTGTGGTTTGGGAAACCATGGCCTAAAGCTGGGGAGTGGGGAGACCCATTTCTCTTGTGCCTCTAGCCCTCTTTGAGTGTTCTGTGAGTGTGCCTCAGTTTCCCCAGGGTGAAGGAGTGGGACTGGGACCCTGCCCTTCTCCCCAGTGTGGCCCTGAGTGCTTGGTGTTGGGGCTTAGATGCTTTTCCTCTGGTTTGAAAGCCCAAGGCCATCCCATATGCTGCGAGGGGGGAAGATGCTGGCCTGAATGGGGTGCAGGGGGCTGCACATGTGGCCACCCCACAGCCACGGCCACCCTCCCTCTGTCACACTGTGGCTGCCACCATCCCAGCGTCCATCACCAAGGGTCTCTTGGTCGTTGTCCTGCGGTGTCCCTGCGGGGAGAGGGGTGCGGGGGAGCCAGGGGATCCTGTGCCATGTCCCGGTCCCGATCACTGTCCCCATCCCCGGGTGAGCACCCGTCCTCGCGGTCCCCAGGAGATGGCAGTGCTCTGTCATGGGAGATGGTTGCTGCTCACCCCGGGTCACCGACATCTCCGGGGACATCCTGGCTGCTGGGGACAGGCGTCGTTGACTTCCCTGGCACATTTCCGTTCTGTCCCCATGCCCGCGAACCATGAGTCGAGATGAAACCCCCCCCCCCTTCGGGGACCTGCGCCCACCCCTGGCGTGAGGGTCCCAGCCCCACTGATAGCTGTGTGCGGGCTCTCACCTCGGCCAGCAGAGAGGTGTGGGGAGGAATGGGGCAGGAGTGCAGAAGGGGGTCCCTGGGTGCCCCCAGCCACCTCATGGCTCCCACTTTGGTGGTGCTCAGCTGTGAACCCCTTGCCCGTGACTCCCTCACCCAGGCCCCCTTGTCCCAAGGGATCTCGTGACCCCAAGCCCACCTGCCAGGTAGTTGTGTCCAGGCAGCCCCATCTGTGGCCTGGCCAAGGGTACAGGCAAGGCAGGCAGTAGTGCTCGGGGGCTTCCACCTGCCCACCAGAGTGGGCGTCCAAGGCCATGGGGCAGCCACCAGCCTGAGACATGTGCCCTGCTAGGGTGCTGGCTGGGAGCAGTGGGGGCTGAACGTCGGGGGCAGCCCCCTTCCCCATCGCCTGGGCCAGCGCCTGTCCCCATGGCCTGGGGCAGGCCCCCATCCCCATCACTGGGGGCAGGTCGGGAATAATTTGGGTGAGTGGACCCCACCAGAACCCCTATGTCCCACCCCTTCAGTCACTAGTGCCAGCCCTGGGAGTCCCTGGGGGCATCTACCCCTGTTACCAGTGCCCTCCCCCTGCCCGGGGCGCTTCCAGTGCGCCCCTCCGGAGGTGCAGCTCCGCACGGCGCTGTGGGGAAACTGAGGCACGGCGCCTCCGGGGGAGGGGGGGGTCTGTCCCATCCTCTCCGCCCCCCCCCGGCCCCGTCGGCCCGGCCCCAGCGCCGCCAGCGGCATTTCCTCCGCCGCGGACCCTCCTCCGAAGGGAGTCGGTTTCCTGCCGCTGCCGCCGCCCGCACTCGGCGCTGGCTCCCGGGGAGCGGCCGCAGGCGGACATGGGCCCCCGCTCCGTCCCGCTCCTGCCGCTGCTCCTGGCGCTGCTCGGCCGCCCGGGTGAGTGGGGACGGGGGACACCAGGGAACCGGACCCCGGGGATGAGACCCGCGGGATGGGACCGCGGGACGGGACTCCCGCGACGGGACAGCCGCCGCGGCGGGACCCAGCGGTGACTCCGGGTCGGTGACCAAAGGGGTCCTGGCTGTGCCCGCACAGGCAGTGTCATCCCCGGGAATCCCCCGGGAGAGGAGGTTTAGGGGAGCAGCTCCGATGTGGGAAGGGACAAACCCACCCCGATTCCCGGAACACGCACAGCACAGCCCTGCCGCTCCCTGGGACCCCCAAAATCCCGGCTGCGTCACCGGGGTGTGGGAATTGTTGAAGACGGCGTGGCTGAGTCCCGGCCAAGACGGTGGCACACAGAGGGTCTGGGGTGGCTTTGGTGGCTTCCCGGCATCGTGGAGTATGGAGGGGTTGACCAGGAGGTGGGGACAAGAAATGGGAAAAAACCCTTAAAGCCTCATATGGCAGGTGGGGGCTTATCCACCTTCAGAGCAGTCGGAGCCACCCCGAGATCCCTGCAAAGCCACAGGGGGAATTGAAAGGAGAGATGCCAGTGCTGCTGGAGCTGGGGGACAGGGACCTGAGGGACTCGGGGACATGGCACACTGACAGAGGGGAAGGGAACTAGGAAGGCAGCAGCTGCCCGGAGAGGTTGGAGTCAGCACCATTGAGTGTCCTGGCTGGGTTGGTCCCTCCTGGTCACCCTGGGGACCAGTGCTCATGGGTGGTGCTGGGGTGGCCCCATTGCCAGGCTTGACGCCCACTCTCTCATATCACAATCCTGTCTGGCGGCTGTGCCAGACAGTCTCTGTCCAGTGAGGCTGTGTCATGTGGGCCATGTCTCCTATAGTTGTGCTATATAGTTCCCATCCTTGTAGATGTACAGTAAGTCCCATGTCCTGTGTAATTGTGAGGCTCAGTGCCCATCCTATAGCTGTGCCACGGTCCCTGCCCTATGACAGTGTCGTGGCATCCCTGTCCTATGTAGACGTGCAGTAAGGTCTGTGTCCTCTGTAGCTTTCTTGTACAGTCCCAATCCTATAACTGTGCCATATGCTCCACATCCTGTGTTGTTGTGCCACAGAGGCCTTGTCCTCCCTGTCTGTGACATATAGTCCCTATACCACACAGCTGTGCCATCTGGTCCCCATCCTACACAGCTGTGCAATGTCATCTGTGTCCTATGTAGCAGTGCCATGTGTCCATGACCTTTGTATTTGTCCCTGACAGTCTCCATCCTATATGGCTGCACCATACATGCCCTAACAGGGCTGTGCTATATGGGCTGAGTCCTACATATCTGTGCCATATGGTCCCCACCCTGAGTGTCTGTCCCTATGGTCCCTGTCCTATTTATCTGTGCTATATGATCCCCATCTTACGTAGCTGTGGCACACAGTCCCTGTGCTATGTGATGAAGCTGTACGGTCCCTGTTGTATGTGTCTATATGGTCCCTGTCCTGTGTCACTCTGCCATATAAACGGACCATCTCCTATGGCCATACCACTCCTAACCTATGCAGCTGTGCTATATGGACCCCATCCTATATGCCTGTGCCATATTGTCACTGTCCTACATAGTTGTGCCATATGGTGCCCATCCTGAGTATCTGTGCTATATGGTCCATGTCCTGCATAGCTGTGACATATGGTCCCGATCCTGCCTACCTGTGCTACTCACCACATCTTGTCCAGTTGCTGCTTCTTCCTCACAGGAATCTCTGGGGCTGGGAGTGCCCACAGCGGGTGCAGTGCCATGGAACTGGGATGCCCACAGTGGGCACAGTGCTATGGGACTGGGATGTCCATGGTGGGCACAGTGCTATGGGACTGGGATGTCCATGGTGGGTGCAGTGCTATGGAACTGGGGGGCCCTTGGTGGGTGCAGTGCTGTGGGACTGGGATGTCCATGGTGGGTGCAGTGTCGGGGTGTCTCACAGACACAGCAGCTTCCAGAGGTGGGGGACTTTGTGCCCCCTTGACAGGGGCCAACACTGCTCCCCATGGGGTGAGCGTGGTGCTGGGCCGTCCCCTCCCATCTCTGGGGAGAGGCTTCTTGGCACCTGTCTGACTCAGAAAGTGGCAGGAATGATGTGGCTTGTGTCAGGCCTAAAGCCTGGACCCATCCACCCTGTCATACAAGCTCCAATGCCACCTCAGCATGGTCCAACAGCCAGCAGTAGCTCAGAGGATGGCAATTCCCTCTCAGGTCTGCAGTGCAGGGTCCATCCCCATTCCTGACCTGGAACAGCGCATTACATGAGTGCTGAGGCAACACAGCCGGATGCAAGGGTGCCAAAGTGGCGCTGCCCATCCCATGGGCATCCTGCGCCGCCAGAGCCACCCTTGACCTGCACCCCACACCCTGGCATTGCTCTCTGCCCAGGTCTTTCATCTGCTCCCAAAACCCCAGGAATTGTCCCCCCAGCCCCTGACCCACAGGGGAACCACAGTGGGATCATCCTCGTTCCCTTATCTCAGCTGCACCAAGGCAAGGGAGAGTGCAGGTTGGAAAAACAAAGTGGATTTTCTTTCTTTCTTCAATTTTTTTTTCCCTTTCCTGGACTACAAAAATAACAGTGCCCTTATCTGATTGCCCCGGCGGCCCAGCTGAGCCCCCTTATCTGATCCTGACATAATGCTGGAGCCCGCTGCCTTCCCCAGGGACAGACAGTGCCCAACTGGCACCGCTGCCCCGCATCCCCTCCGCTGGCATCCCTGCCCTGCGCCAGGGGCGAGCCCAGCTGTGGCCCCCAGCCCTGCCTGACCTCCCAGCAAGATGCTGCCCAAGGAGTGACGAGCTGCCCATCCTCTGCCCAGCAGCGCCGAGGCTGCACGGCCATGCCCAGTGCCGTCAGGGCAGGAGTGGAAGGGAAGAGGGACGCAGCCTGTGGCGCCCAGATAAGCGGCTGTTTATCTTCCTCCCGATGCTGCCGGCCGCGCGGCCGCCATTCTTGGGGGAGGAAGCACCGGACAATAAGTGGGCCTACAGGAGCGTCACCGGGGGTCTGTGCCGTGACCCCGCCACCACCGCCGGGACACCCCAACGGTGAGACGCAGGTCAGGGACACCATGATGGGCACGACTTGGAACGAGCGGCCCTTTGCCAGGTGCTACGTCCCAAAAACTTGATGACCTGGAGCATCACACCCTCTAGCCCCAGTCCCAGTGGGGGTGGCTGGGTGGACCTGGAGTGCGGTCCAAACATCTCCCTGTGTATTGGCTGGAGCCACCAGGGATGGGAAAAGATTGAGTGGGAAGGGATAGAGCTCAGTGGCCACCTCCAAAGGAAACACAGCATCCCAGGCACTGTCTCCCCATAGAGAGCCCCTAGCTGTGACCACGGAGGTCCATCTTGCCCACCCCCCTGGAAGGGAGCACCCACGGGTTCAGACGGTTCCTCGGGGCCAAGTTGAGGACAGCCCGGCCACAGCAGGGCTGCCTGAGATAGAGGAAGCTGTCGAAGCACGTGGGGATTTACAGGATCAGGCCTTCAAATGGCTGTTTGCGCTCAGGATTTCCCTTGGCAGCCGCGGCCGGCCCCGCTCGCCGCACGCCGCCCGGGGCTTTGGGATGGGGCAAAGCTCACGCCTCAGCGCCCGCGGAGGATGAGCTTTACAGCCATTTCCATACCTGCGCTTCCCACTTTCCTGCGCCGGGGGAATGCGGGGGGGCTTCCGCCACCGCCCCAGCCTTCGGGGCGGCCGGGTGCGAGTTTTGGCACGCGGCAGTGCCGAGCAGGGACAGTGGATTTTTCCAGCCCGGATCCAAGGGTCATAAACGTGATTGCGGAGGGGGCTGGCAGTGGCAGACGGGCCCCGAGCGAACACGTAGCACACGGTCCCGGGGGTGCTGTGCCGGCGGTGGGGCCGCGGTGACGCCGGGCTGGGGGCTGAGGCTGCAGGGGCAGTGCCGGCGCTGGCACAGACATTCAGCCCCCTCCTGCATCATGTCCCCCCGTGCTGTGTCACCCCACATCTGTGCAGCGAGGACTGACAGTCTCTTGTTTTCCTCCCAGACCCCGGGAGAGCCGAGGGCTGTGACCTGCAGCCGGTGACAGCGGAGCCACCCATCACCCTCTCCTATGCTACCAGCACGGTGCCACGGGGCTGCGTCAGCAACAGCTCCCTGGACACTGACCATGAAGTCCATGTCCTCAGCGTCAGGTGGTCCAAGGTGAGCGAGTGGGGTCCCAGTGCATCCTCCCAGAACATCTCCTTACACTGTCACTTCCCACTGTCACCACAGCACTGTCACCCTGTCACTGTCCTCAGCAGGCAAGGTATCCCAGGTGTGAAAACTTTCCTCTAAGGAGCAGTGAAAGGACCTGGATTAACCTCCTCCAAGCACAGCCATGGGCATCTCTGCCCCTGATGGGAACTTAAAGACTTTAGAGGCAAATTCTTTAATAGCCCGTGCTGCCAAGCAGATATTCCTGTGCTGGACATCTCAGGACACTCCATTTCCCTGGGGAAGGTGGCCTGGTTCTGGCTCAGGACCTGGGCAGAGCCACGGGTACCCAGGGGTGACCATGCTGGGGAGGGAGGAAGGGATGGAAAGTGGAATGAAGGAAGGGATGGAAGGTGGAATGGAGGAAAGGATGGAGGAAGAGATGGAAGGAGGGATGAAGGAGGCACATCATTTTAAGGTGTCCAAGCGAGCAGAAACCTGTCTGCCACTGTTGGCATGGCCGTGCCAAGGGGTGATAACCACATCATGGGTGCTTTGGGGTGAGGATGGTGCAGGACGGTGGCAGGGCTGGTGCTGGTACTGGCTGGCACTGTTGGGTGGGTTTACACCAGTGCATGGGTTTGCATGGCAGCTCTGCGGGACAGCACAGCTTCTCTCGAGCTGGCTGGGGCCCAGCACCCGATTTTGGCCCAGCCCTGGGCCACCCGGCGCCACACTCCCCCCTCTCTGCCACCTCCCAGCTCTTCCAGTTCTGCTTTTGGAGCAGAGGGGGAGCCAGACCAGGAGATGCTGGGCAGGGTCGGTTTTACAAGGACCCCTCTGGCCTAGCCTGGTGTGACCTGACCTTGGCATCCTGGATAAGTGCCAGGGCCGGGGGGTGCCCCGGGTTTGTCACCAGTGGCAACAGGGGACACGCACTGATGTCACGGCTGCGGCTCCGAGCCCCGCGGCGCACAGGGGAAGCTGGGCAGGGACGCGGCTCCACTTATAGAAGAATTACTGGAAGCTGCTTTCTATAAGCAGATCCCCACGATGAAAAAAAAAAAGGAGAAGAAAAAGAAAAAAATAACCCGAAAGGCGGCAGTGGGGAGCGCCGAGGCTCCCGCCACTCGTGCAGCCAAACAATGGAGCGCCACAAAACACGCGGCAGGAAAAACAGCCGCCACCAGCTCCTCCCCTACGCTCAGGGCCACCCGGGGTCCCTGGCCACCCACCCTTGCCACGGGGCCATGGCCAGGCCGGGATGCCCACGGCCTCATCCTGCCAGCCCTGTGCCCGGACCTGGCAACAGCATCCACCCACCCCAGTCCCCAGCTGGTTTTCCCTGCCCGCTGCCCGGCTCAGAACTTTGAGAGTCGTTATTTAGGCCAAATTTGGCAGTTGCCAAACTTAGCGCCTGGAGTTTTGACTTCCCCATCCAGATTTCCGGCTGGAGGCAACCAGGCAATGCTAGCCGCAAGGAATGGTGAATGCCACCACTGTGCCCAGGCATCTCTGCACACCAGTGTGGACACACCTGAGCCTGGAGCAGCTGCACCGTGCTGGGATAGGGCTGGGAAACCTGCCGGGGGACATCCCAGTGCCCAGGGTGGGGATCCTCCAGTCTTCAGTGGGAGACATCCCAGGACCTATAGTGAGGATGCTGTAGTGCCCGGGCTAGGGATGCCCTGGCCCAGTGTAGGGATGCTCCAGTCCTCAATGTGGGGATACCCCAGTCCACAGTGGGGTGGCACCCTCATACCCAGTGCAGAGATTACTTAGTCTCTAACTCAAGGATGCCCTGGTCCCTAAGAAAAGGGTGCATAGACCCCACTGTGTGGGGTGTCCTGGACACTGGTATAGAGATACTACCATTTTCCAGGTGGGGATACCACTGGTCCCTTGCTTACGGGAGCCAGGGGGTGTTTGCCCCTGCCGGTGTGGGTACACACCCATGTGCCATCCCTGCGCCCTAAACCCATCCATGGCTGCCTCTTGCATGGCTCATCCTCAGGGCCAGCCTGAGGTCTCTCCCTGCTCCCTCTGGCTCCAGGGGGCAGCCAGGAAGGTGACAGCAGCTGGGGCTTGGTGGCCACAGTGGTGACACTCTCCTCTTCCACCCTAGGCCTCTCCTGTCCCACTGATGGTGACAGTCACTCCACGAGATGATGCCTGCAGCCGCTCAGCAGTGCTCGTTCTCCTCTGTGCCCGCTGCTCTGCCACCATCACCTCCACGTGCTCAAACATGATCATCCGCACCGTGAGTGCCACAGCCCCACATGGAGAGCAATCCCGGGGGGCAGCAGGGCTGGGGCCATCCATGGGGATGTTTAAGGGTGTCACTGGTCCCCTCGATCACCAGACATGATGCTTGTGGTGCCCCAGGGAGGAGGGGACGCTCCTGACTGTTGCTGGCGGTGCTGAGCGCTGGGCTGGCCAGGCAGGGAATGACGCACAGGGCTGGAAAAAGCTCCCATTTCCTCCGGCCGGCGGGAGGAAGGTCAGGGATGGGGTTTGGCTCCAGCGAGCTGAGCCGGGGTTGGGCACTATGTTAGCAAAATAAACCTCCTGCTTTGTTTGTGGCTAATAATAAAGTGGGCCGAGCCCTCCACATACTGCCAGCCACTCTCACTGCTCCCAGCTCATGGCCCCAAAACCCTCCATTCATCCAGGGTGACCCCCAGCCCAAGCTCGAGGAACACTCACCTGTTTTAGGTTCACATTTGTACCCTGCACGCTGTGGGGAAAGGTTTTCCTTGCTTTCCTATGCCAGCCTGTGTAAGGGAGGGTTGCACCTTGCCCCTCACCTCGGCTTAGGCTGTCACTTGGCCCACAGGACGCCCACCTCAGCCCGGAGACCATCGGAGCACCAAACCCTGAGCCGCCCATAGTCTCCAGCGAGGGGCAGCTGCTGGCCTGGGCTCTGGCTACCTATGGGGGCATCACATCCTACAGCGAGCTGCAGGACCCCCGCGAGGTCCAGCTCCACCTGGGAGAAGGTGTGTGGGGCTGGGGCTAGCACTGGGGGGCTGGAGTGGGCAGCAATGATCTTCCTGTTCCTGAAGGATGACAACCTCCTGGGGCAAAGCACCTTCCCTGGGGAGATGCCATGGGGACTGATGCCCCTGGCCCTGAGCATCTCCCCACTCACTGAGCCCAGTTTCTTTGATGACCCCACCGCCTACACAGATGCCCACAGCCCTCCAGAATGCATTCCCCAGGAGCACTTCAATGCCATTCTGCACCTTGAGACTGAGGTCTTCTTCCACGGGGTGAAGGGCTGCTCACGCAGTGACGTCCAGAGCTCCAGGGCCGCTCACATCATCCATCTGCAGTCGGAGCCCAGGTACCGCAGTGCCAGCGGTAGGACAGGTGGTGGGATATGCTTGCAGATGCTTGATAAGGTGTTGGGGTGTCTCAAAGGCAGAGCCCCACATGCCAAGCTGGATGTGGGACCTGTTGGTGTGGAATGCTGAGAAGGGGGGGTCTTGTGGTTTTGCAGCTCCCCCATCAAAGAGGTGAACCTGTCTCTGAGCTGTCCTGAGAATTCTGTCGGCAACCAGATGCTCATCCTGCAGAGCAAGGCCAACTTCACCTGGTCCCTCTCCTTGAAATGCCACATCCACTTACTGGTAGGCTGAGGGGAACATGTCTTCCCCACCACCCCCACCAAGGGGTCTGCCAGGTGCCCAGGAGATGCTGGTGGCATGGGGAGGGTGACAGGAGGGCACGTGGAGACATTAGACATGGGGAAGTGGCAGACCCCTTGCTGCAAGCCCTCATAACTGGGATGAACCCTGCCTTGTGCACCTCCAGCTATCCCTGTCTCCATTTAGCCCCTCTGTGCTTCCCCCCTTTCCTCCTCACTGCAGGTCTCTGGGAGTTACAGGATGGTGTCCTTATTCCCGATGCTCTTCCGTGGGGATCTCCTGCCTGATACGGAGCAGGACCTCATCGCTAAAGCCTTCGAGAAGAACTACAGTGTCATTGCCTCCTACTCTGCCATCCCTGCCAGCACCCACATCAGCCTGGAGATTCAGGGGCACGGTGAGGCCCCCAGCACCCCAGGGCTGGGCGGGATGGGGGGGTCCCACCACTCCCACTCAGCCCCCCCATCTCCCTGCCCTGCAGAGACAGCTGAGACACCTGTGACGACCACCCCCCTTGTCATCACACAGCCCCCAGACTTGCCCCACCAGGTGCTGCTCACACTCAAGCCCTGGAAGTGCACAGATGAAACCATGGAGATCGTCATCATCAGGTCCTACCTGGAGGTGAGGAGGGTGGAGAGGGGTCCCAATGTCCACCAACATCACTCAGAAGTTGCATTTTCCTCTGGGTGCTTGGGGTGGGTGGCATGGGGCTGTCCTCAGTAAGTGGGTGACTACAGTGTGCTTTCTTCCCAGCCCATCAAGGATGTGGTGAACATCACCCTGAGGGACATCAGCTGCCAGGCAGAGAAAAATGCCACCCACTTCATGTTGAAAAGCCCCCTCAGCCACTGTGGCACCTCACTGGAGGGCAGGGGCTATGCCAACAATGAGGTGAGAGGCGGGGTGGCAGGGGGTGTTGCCCCCAGCCCCACTGAGGGCCCATGAAGGCTTCAGTGATTGTCGTTGGGGCTTCTCCACCAGGACCTCCTTGCTTTTGCATGACTGGAAACATCATACTGCATCCCAGGGCTGAGATGGAGGGGGATTGTGTGGGTGGGACAATCCCATCCCATCCCATCCCATCCCATCCCATCCCATCCCATCCCATCCCATCCCATCCCATCCATAGACCCCAGCAATGGGAATGACTTTACTGACCCAACCTTCCTGCCTTGTCACAGCTCATTCTCAGCCTGGCCAAGGACACAGTGCACCGGAGTGTGCGGGTAAGGGCCGGGTTTCCCAGCGTGTCCAGGGGTGAGAGAAGGTGCCCATGTCCCTGTTGGCTGGGTGCCCCTTCAGTGCTGCCCCCTCTTGCAGGTGGGCTTCCAGTGTGAGATCCCGCGGGAGCTCTTCCTGCGCCTTTTCCCCACCGCTGCCTTCGAGGCACCGCAGACGGAGCTGGAGATCAACAAGGAGGCCTTTGTGCAGGTACTGCCACTGTCCCAGTGCCCAGGCTTGGGCAGTCTGGCCATCCCTAGGCCAGTGATCCTGACGGTGTGCCCCATTCCCACCCCATGCAGGCATCCATGCGGTGGATGGATCACCCAGCCGACCTGCAGCTGAAGGAGTGCTGGCTGGTGGCCTCGGGGCGGGAGCCGATGCTGCTGGTGCAGGGTGGGGAGGCCCGTGGCACGGGGGTGGCTGTGCTGGAGGGCCCCCCCAGCAGCCACGGGAGGAAGGTCTGGCGCTTCCGCTTCACCTACACCATTCCTGAGGACGGACACATTCCCTTCTCTGCCACGCTCAAGTGCAAGGCTGGCTTGCAGGTCAGTGTAACCCCCCCCACCCTGTGGTGACACCACGCTGGTCCCCATCAGCCGTAGCAGCCTGATGGGTTTGTCCCACACTGTTGGGTGATGGAGCCCATCCAGGAGCAGCATTCCCTGGTCCGCAAAGAGCCTGGGGGCCCCCAGCTCTGTCACCCTGCAGGGGTGCACATCTCCCCCCTTTCACCCCAACCTCTACCTCCACAGAACGACACCATCTTCGAGAAGGTCCTGGAGGTGACAGTGAAGGATGCCTGGCGGCCGCTCAGCTGTGAGTTCAGGGCAAGGGAGGTGGTCAGGACAGGAATGGGAGTGGCAATGCTGACGGCCTCATCCTCCCACAGACCGGGGGCTGGGGCTGGCCGCTGTCCTGGGCATCACCTTTGGCGCCTTCCTCATTGGGGCACTCCTCACTGCTGGGCTCTGGTACATCTACTCGCACACCCGTGAGTATCCACCACCCCTGGGAACCCCCATGGTGGGATGGGGGGGCCACATGCATATCCCTTACTGGGTTGCCCATTTTTCCCTCCTGGCCAAAGTTCCCAGGTAAGCCAGAGACCAGGCTGCTCCATTGCCCTCATCTGTACAGTCCTGGCAATGCTATAGGGGAATAACCCTGCTCCAGGTGTCTACAGCTCCTCAGGGTCCCTCCTACTTGTCTGGGGGCCCCTCTGCCATCTGCCCTCCCTCCTGCTCCTTGTGCCCCATGCTCATCTCTATCCCAGGGGCTCAGGGGCCAGCTGGGGAGTGATCCGTGAGGGTTTGTGTATGAGGGCTGGAAGGTCCCATGAGACCAAGCCAAGGTCACCACTGTTCACCGAGTCTGGTTTCCCCTTGGTGTTTCCCCGTGGCGGGCGGTGTGAGCCAGGTCCCATCTCCAAACTGCAGCCGGTTTCCAGCACAGCGCCAGCCTCGGAGAGCAGCAGCACTAACCACAGCATCGGCAGCACCCAGAGCACCCCCTGCTCCACCAGCAGCATGGCCTGACGCCCCTGGGCCCCCCTGAGCCCGCGCAGCCCCCGGCCAACGGACTTGGGGACCCACCCCAGTGCCATTAAGCTGATTTTTTGCCCCAAATCTCAGGCCGAGCCCAGAGGGGGCCTCCATTACTCATTCAGTGAATGCTTTGGTCCCCCGAGGGCAGCCCACACCAGGGGGGGGCACCCTGCAACCCCCCTGGGGTCCCCTGCTGCAGTGGGGAGGCAGAAAGAGCAGCTATTGCCAAAGCCTCCCACAAGGCTCCCCATCAAATGGGGGGGGGAGAAGAAGTGGGTGCCCCCTGGACATGCCCCAGCACTTGGGGTGACCCCCGTGCCCTTCCTGCATCCCCCCAAGAAGGTAGCAGGCACCTGTGGGAGCAGCAAGAGGTTTATTTGCAGAGGATGGTGCAAGGCTGCTGCCCTCCCACAGAACGATGGGCAGAACCCACCACCCCCCCAGCTCCCTATCCAAGTTACAAACTCTTATCAATAATAATAAAAATCTTCCCTATGTTAAATTAATTGCGCCCTGATGCCAAGCCTTGCCACAGCTTGAGGCTCCCACCTACCAGCCCCTTGGGCACTGGGACCTCATCACAGCCTGGGGCAGCCCCCCAAACCCTGGGGGTCCCCCCAGTCAGTCTCACTAGGGAGGGGATGGAGGCCAGGAACATCCCCCATGGACAGTGTTCCGGGAAGGGCACAGGCAAAAGGCACTGGGGTGAAAACAGCCAAGCCAGGATGGGGTGGGGAGGTCCCACGTCCCCCTCCAGATACCTCAGAGCATCACTGGGGGCAAAACTGTTGCTTCAAGTAAACAGAGGTGCAAAGCCCTGTCCCCCGTTACTGGGACAGCGCAGGGTCGAGCAGCCGGAGGGCCCCCCCCACCAAGTGCAGGCTGCCGGTTACCAGGACATGGACAACGGCTGCCTCCCGCAGCAGCACAGCCCCACTGCTGGCTGCGGGGTGGGGGTGAGCCCCTGAGGCCGCAGGGGCTGCCAGATGGGGGTCCCGGCCCTGTGCTACCCACTGCAGCGCCTGGGCCAGGCATGGGAACACGAGGGCTGGGGAATTGAGGGGTCGTGGGGCTGGGGGCACCAGGAGCAGGGAGCCTCGGGCAGGGGCTGGCTGCAGCAGCCCCCCCACCCGCAGGGGAGATGGGAGCCAGGGGTCCTGGCCCACTTTCTCCTCCAGGAGCCTTGTCCATGTCCGCTGGTTCTCCAGGCAGCGGGTCAGGGCGTTCTCCAGTGTCACATTGAAGTTTTGCTGGTCTGGGAGGGATGGGGACAGCAGTCAGGGATTGCAGGGGGAGCTGGGGAGGGATCAGGATGGGGGGCTGAGGGAGACCCTGTCTCCCCAGCACTCACCTGCGTTGTTGGCCACCGACACCTCCATGAAGTTGGGGCAGAAGACAGCGTAGTCAAAGTGACAGGGCTGCAGAGACAGGAGGAATCAGCACTGTGGGAACCCTCAGGACCCACCTATGGGATTTCCACTGGGACCAGTCCCACACCAGTGGGGTTACAGGGGATGGGGCAGGGGGTGATCCAAGTGCCTTCCCCACACCCAGGACTGGGAGACCCCTGCAGGGGGGAGACCCCTGCAGGGGGGAGCTGAGGTGGGATACACCCCAGGAGAGCAGAGTGGGCAGACAGACAGACAGACAGGGTGCCAGCTCCACCTCGCGGCTCCCTGCACCCACAGCAAAGTGGGTCCCAAGACAGGCAGAGAACCCAGGCATCCGGGCACAGTGACCCCCCCGTGCCCCCCAAATCTCACCACCAGCAGCTTGAGCAGTGCCGCCGTGTCCCGGTCGCCTGTGGCATTGAAGAGCAGCACACGCACCTCAGAACCACTGCAGGGAGAAAGCAGGTGGCCCATGCCCCCAGGGGACCTCCAGCACCACCACCACACCTCGGCAACACGTCCCCCCCTTGCATCCTCTCCTTACTCATGGAGCTTGTCCTGATTGAGGGCAGCCTGGCGGAACCAGCGGACACAGGCCTGAATGCTGCTGGTGGTGTGAGCTCCGTCCAGGTACCACATCACGGGGCCGTGGGAGAGCACCTGAGTCCGGCCCAGCCACTCTGTGTCCCGCAGGCCTAGGGAGATACAGGGCATGGCTGGGACCCTCATACCCTCCCCATCACTGGCACCCCATGGGGATCCAGTGTGGGGCAGAATGTGCCCTCTGGCACACGTGGCACTGGTTGGGGTCCAGCATGGCCACACCAAGCCCTGTGACATGGCAGTGGGGGGTCCCAGCATGACCATACTGCACCTTGAATCATGGCATCGGTCAGTCGGAAGGCAGGCGCCAGCGGCACTGGCCTCCCCACCAGCTTGGTGCTTGGCGGCACCTCCCTCAGCTCCCCAAGAGCTAAGCAGGAGACAGGCATCCCACTGAGACCTCAGGGGCCCTGGTGGGGTCTGGCCCCCTGTCCCCATCCCCCTGCCTTACCCTGGCAGCCGCGGCGCTGCAGCCACATCCGTGCCAGCTGTAAGGCCAGGGCAGCGTTGGAGCGCTGGTGGGCACCCGCCAGCCCCAGCTCCAGTGCCCCGCAGCCCTCCTCAAAGTCGTCCAGCTCCGGGCAGAGGTAGAGGGGACACTGTGGGGAGAGGAGGCTGAGCCCCTATCATGGGGTACCCCCCATCCACACCTTCCACCACCAACTCACCTTCCGCTCCCGGGCTCGCTCCCTCAGCACCTCTAGCGGCTGCTCCGGCTGCGCCACAGTGAACGCCGGCACACCAGGCTGGGAAGGATGAGGGTGCTTAGGGACATGGAGGTGCTCAGGGACATGGGGGAACACACCCCAACAACACAAGAGAGAGAAGACCAGGTCTCCCTACCTTAAAAATGCCCCCCTTCTGCCAGGCGATCTTCTCCATGGTGTCCCCTAGGATGCTGGTGTGGTCAATGCCCAGGGAGGAGACCCCACACACCACCGGCGCCCTGGGGATGCAGCATGGTAGTTTCCCTGCTGTTCCCCCCTCCACTGTGGGGCCATCAGACCCTGGCAGCCCTGGGGACAGGCTCAGCCCTGCCAGCTCCTACCTGATGATGTTGGTGCAGTCATAGGTGCCGCCAATGCCAACTTCCACCACTGCCAGGTCCACCTGGGGACACGGGGACACTGGAGCCATCAGAACCACCAGCAACATATGTCCCCATGGATTCACGGAGGTGGGTGGAGACGGGCCCCTGCCACCACCCCTTCCAAACCCACACCTAAGCACACCCCCTATTTGTGGGGGAATCATCCACCTAGCACAACATCTCCTGTTTACAGCCACGACAGCCTAACCCACACAAATTCTGCCCCAAGTGGGGGCTGGATCCCATGTCCCCCTTCCCTGAGGTCCCCACCAACCCGACATCTCCATCACAAGCTGGAGGCCATCACCACTGACCTTCTCCTGCAGGAAGACGTGGAAGGCCATGATGGTGAGGAAGCGGAAATACGCCGGCATGTTGGCATGCACTGGGTCCTGCCAGGCAGAGCAGGGTGAGGGTGAGCACATGACCCTGGGAGCAGGGGACCCAAGGGAGGGAGCACCCCCACAAACCCTGCTGCCCCCACCTTGGTCTCCTCCAGGCGGTTGTAGACCAGCCAGAAGTACTTGTTGAAGAGGTCCTTGCTGATGGGCTGCCCATTGATGCGGATCCGCTCGCGCACCTGCACGAGGTGAGGGGAGCTGGGGGTACAGAGCAGGAGGAAGAGTTAGGCACAGCTCCAGCAGTCCCTCAAAACCCTCCTGACTCCCATGCCCACCTGTAAAAGCCCGTCTTCAGCCCGTAGCTGCGGAGGATGCATTCAGTGAAGGCACAGGCTGAGCCCTGAGGAGACAGCAGCGTTAAACCCTCTCTTCCAGAGCAGGGGCAAACGGAGCTATGGACACTAGCAGCCCCCCCTCAGCCCCCCAGAGCACCACCCACCCGCCTCACCTTGCCCTTCGTCCCCGTGACGTGGATGATGTTCAGTCGATCCAGGTCCTCGACCTGTAAGAGTTCAACCACCCTGTGAGACCCCCATGGCAGCCAGTACCAAGCATGGTGGCACTGTTGACAGGACAGGGGGAACAGGGATGGGGATCAGCCCTTCACCTTCAGTCCGCTCCTCTCCAAAAAGCCCTGCATGGCTTCCAGCTGGGCCTGGGGGTCACTGCGCTCCCGCTTCACCTGCTCCAGGTAGCTGGCATTGGTCTGCAGGGTGTTGAGCATCCGGATTGCATCCTGGAAAGACCCCCAGGGTAGTCGGGATGGTGTCCATCACCGCAGCCTTGGGGCCATGCCAACTGCCACAGCACCAGGGGCCAGTCTGCCCAGAGCCCGCTGCTGACCCACCCTGACCCACCCCTTCGGGCTCAGTCCCCTCGGCGGTGTCATTGGTCACCCCCGCCGACAGCATCTCCGCCATGGTGCCGCGGGGACGTGCCGGCAGCGCCAGATCCTGTCACGGGGACAGGCTACTTATGGGCAGGGGTTACCCGCCCCTCCCCAGGTGCCCCTTGGCCCCGCGGTGGGGCACGGGACAGCCCAGCACCGGCACCCACGGCTGCCCAGTGGGACAAGGTCACCGCCGGCGGGAGCGGGCAGCGCTCCAGTGCGCACCCGTCCTGCCGGTGTTTAATGAGCGGCGCTAATGAAGCAGCAACGCTGCACCTGCACGGCGCACCTGGGACAAGAGGTCACCGGTGTCACCGAGCCCCCCAAACCCACGCCAAGAGGACGTGTGCTGCAGGGGGGACCTGGCATGGCACCAGTGTGGGGACACTCCACCCAGGCAGCTGGACCCTGTCCCACCAGACAGTGGCACTGGCACCGATGGCGCTTCCAGCTCTGCGAAGCGGGACCGCTCCCGCCTGCCCGGGGAGGGGCTCCACGCTGGGGACCGCCATCACCCCCACGACAGCTGGCGCAGCCGCGTGCGGCCGGGACACGCCGTGGCTACCGGAGCGGCTGCCGCTGCAGGCCGGGCTCACCGGCTGCTGGCACGGGGCACGGCGCTTTGCGGGGTGACCCGAGCAGAAAGCGGAGACATGTGGCGCGCGGCAGCAGGCACGGCCCGGGGCTGCGGGAGGCGGCAAAGGGGGTCGGGAGGGGAGGTGTCTCTGCCGCCCCGCGCGGAACCGGAGCCCCATCGCTGTCGCGGCCCTGTGCCCTGCCCGGTGCGCGGCCCCGCGCGGTACCTGGTAGTCCATGGCGGGGGCGCGCGCGGGGCGCGTGCCGAAGCGGCGCCCCCCGGCCCGCAGCGCCCCGCGCAG
>VZTH01000569.1:339152-378866 GCA_013397815.1 Aleadryas rufinucha
GGGCAGGAAGGGAGGAGCGGGCAGGAGACAGCTTCACAGTTATATTCTTGTCCCTCTTGGTCCCCGCGGCCTCCGACCGGCGTGGCCATGGCCGAGGGCCAGAAACAAGGGGGCTTCAAGAAATTCAGTAAGTGGCCACGGGACTGGGTGGGTAGGCAGTGGGGTGCTCACCTGGAATCCCGGTGGGTAGGAGGATGTGTGAGAGTTAGTGTGTGTGTGTGTGTGCTCACACGCTCCCCGGGTCATCCCATCCAGGGATGTTTGGAGCTGTGACAGGCTCTGCTCTTGTTAGGAAACTCATTGGGGTGAGGGGCTTTGGGGGTTTCCATCCACAGGGCTGGGTGCTGGCTCGAGAGCCGGGTGCTGGGACTGAGACCAGTCTGCTGCAGCCCAGCCCTATGCTGGATGCTGGGATGTGACCAGAGGGATACACAGCAGGGTTTGGGGGTCTTCACTCCTTAAATCACACCCTTCAGAGTGCACAGCTGGGGTACCAGCTGGTGCTGGGGGCTGAGGGTGGCTAGGACCCTCATCCTAGGGTGCTCCTGCAGCACAGGGATGGGGGTGACACAGAGGAGCTGGGGTGGGAGCCTGGGAATGGATTCCCACTGGCTGTTCTGGGAGGAAGTGCTCGATACCTACCGGGAGCGAGCTCTGCACTTTCTCACAGACCTCGGCTTTCCCCCGGAACCCCAGGGGGAGGCTGCAGAGGCCTTCACCCCATTCCCAGCACTGGGCTGTGCTCTCTGCATTCCTGCCGTGGGGCCGGCGCCAGAGGGGGGGGCCAATCCCTCTGCTCCCCCGGGACCCCTCCACTGGCCAAACCCGCGGCCCCATCCCAGCTGGGATTTTCCTTTGTGGTGGAGTGGTGGGGAGATTGGGAAAGTCCCCAGTGCTGCCTCTCCCACCTCGCAGCAGCGCCAGGAGCAGCAGGTAGCAGGAGATGCTTGGACTACAAGGGGATGTTTAGCGCAAAGTAGTTTTGCCTCTAACTGCACTCAGGCCACGAGGTTTCTGCCTTGCAGAGGGGCTTTTGGGATGCAGCCCCTTCACCCTGTCCAGCTGCAGGGATGCCCCACAGAGCCCATGGATGGCGGCTGGAGGTGGAAATCCGAGGGCCGAGCAGCCCCGGACACTCGGGTCCTTGCTCGGCACTTCTGCAACGTGTCGCTTCCTGCCCCGGCAAATCCGCCGTGTTTTGCAGAGCCCCAGGGCGGCATCAACATTGCAAAACCCCCGCTGGCCGCCCACAGCACTCGGGGCCGGCAGGGAAACACTGCTCAACAGCACTGCAGCCACAGGCTGGCTCACCCACTGATACTGTCACCGGCACCGGCACCATCCAAGTCTGCGCTGCAGCGGCACACAGAGCTGAGCTGGAGCTGAGGTGTGAAATGCAAAGCCGCCCGCTGGAGTAATAAATATTTCTGTGGTAAACATGTTCGTGCTCAGCACTTGCAGGTGGCAGCTGGAGCTGGTGAGGGGCCAGGCGAGGAAGTGGGGAGGTTATCTCCTGCCCGCAGCAGTACCCGTGGCTGGTTCCTGCTCCACCATGCTGGCGAGACACGCACATGTGGGCAGGTCACGTGCAGTCAGGACCCCCATTCCCTGGGGAGATGCTGTGTCCCATTCTTGCATCCTGCAGGGCTGCCCTGAGGCTGTGGGGATGGGCACAGCCCTGCCCAGGGTCCCCCGGGGGAAGCAGGCAGGTGGAGGGCAGGAGGAAGAGTTGAAATCATTTCTAGAGTTGCCTGCTCGTCCCTCGGCTGTGGTGGGAAGATGCAGCCGTTAGATTTACCAGGGCACAGGAGACTTCTGCTCCCCGAGGGACCAGGACAGAGTTCCCAGGTTCCCAGCAGAGATGCCTCAAGCAGCATCACATACACCCTAGACCACAGCGATGTCATGCTAAGCTGGGACTGCAGATGTGGGCGTAACAGGGTGACACCAGGCTGCACAGTGCCCCATGCCCACCCCAACCCAGGACCAGGGGCTCTGGGACCCCCCATCATCACACCGTGCCAGCAGTAACCCCACACTCATCACTCCTTTCTCCTTGCCAGAGTTTTTCAAGTTCAAAGGCTTTGGGAGCCTGAGCAGCATCCCCCGCTCCTTCACTTTCCGACGCGTGTCTATGGTCCCCAGCTCTCCCGAGCGTCTCAGGCCACATCTGCCACCTCCCCACGGCTTCCCAGGGGAGCCTTTTGACAGCATCCAGGATGATCTCAACACCGTGCCCAAGAGCCTTGGCCCCTACGCCCGGTCATCGGACATGTACAGCCACATGGGCACCATGCCCAGGCTGAATCTGGGCAAGGCAGGGAAGAGCCTGGGCAAAGACAAGAAAAGCCAGAACTGCTGGGAGAAAGGGACTCCCAACAACAAAACCCCCCAGACAGCCCAGCTCCCCAGCCTCAAGTGCCCTGAAATGTCCAGCACCCCTGGCCCAGGCACAGACTCACCCTCGGATGCTGGACGAGCAGAGCAGGAGGAGGAAGAGGCTGAACCTGGGGACACTCTGGAGGCAGCGATGGCCAGGACAGACCAGGAGCCTGTGGGGAATGTCTCCTGCCCTAGGACAGAGGCACCGAGCTTCAGCCTGGCTCCAAACCCCAGCCAAACCACAAGCCCTGACGCAGCAGCTGGAGCAGAGACCACTGACGGGGATCTGCTGGAAAAGGGACAAGAGCATCCTGACAAGATCTCCCTAGACAGGTATAGCCCTTTGAGGTTTGCTCTGCCTTCTGCTAAGACCCCCTTTTGGCCCCTCCAGGGCAAGAGGAGGGGGCTGGGTCACAACCGGGTCACTGTAATGTCCCCCCGTGCCCACAGTGTCAGCGGGATGCACCTGGCCAGTGGGACAGCACAGCTGGAGCATGGTCAGGTCAGCGGCTCCATGGGAACGAGGTTTCCTGTGGGATTCCTGCTCCCTCTTGTTTCCGGACGGGGTGGAAACATCTCGCAGCCCCGCTCTGCCCCGGCATCTCTTTGTCCTGCGGCGGCTGCGTTCCAGCACCAGGATGTGTTGCTGAGGAGAGCTCACACCAGCACTGTTACAGCCTCCTCCGCTTCTCACTCTCCTCTTTTCCACCCCCTCGATCCTTTCCCCCTCTCCCGAGCAGCACTGCCTCTCCCACGGCACAGGGGCAAATCCTGAAACCAGACACACTGTCCTCATTTCATCACCTGCCAGTAAACCCCCACTCTGGGCACAACCCCCTCCCCCCACTCCAGGCACAATCTCTCCCTCCAGGGCAATTTGGAGGCTCAGCGCTCTGAGATGACGGGTGGATTTTTTGGAGAGTTGTGACCGGAGAATCAACCAGAGGGATTTTTAGTCCCCTGCCCCTGGGCAATCTGGGCATAAGGGGCCAAATGCGATCCCAGCCCAGCAGGGTGTGTGGGACTGGGGACACAGGCAAAGGCGACTCCAAATTTCTCCCGAAAACATTTCTCCCCCTTTCCCTGGCCTGACTCCTCTCTCTGCACTCACGTGGCCTCTGATGTCCCTGTTCCCCCCGCACCGCCCCGAGGCCGGGGGCTCCTTTTCCTTACACCGAGCGTTCGGGTGGCCCCGGTAAGCGGGGCGAGGAGGAGAAATTCGTGCCGGCGGTGGGAGCCGGGCTGTGCCGGCCACACATTCCTGCCGGCCGCGAAGGGAGGGCCGGAGGAGGGCTGGGACGGGAAGGAGGAGGGTCCGCCACCGCCTTGCGCGCCCCGAAGTCCCGACGCTCAGTGCAAGGCGGGAGAGCGCGCGGGAGAGCTTCTCCCCAGCCCGGAGTAGAGGCGCTTGCTAGATCCCGCAGGGCCGATGACAGCGCTGGGCAGGAGGTTTCCCACCCTGGGACAGGGCAGGTAAGGGGTCCCGGCCCCCCGGCCACCCCTCGCACCCCGGCACAGCGGAGAGGATGGGGAGGGAGAGGCTGAGAAGGGGCTTTGCTTGGGGCGGGCACGAAACTTCGACGCAGATGCCGGAGCTGCTGCTCGGTTGCGAGGCCCCCAGCCCGTGGTGGTGTTTGCTCAAGGAAAGAGCTGCTGAAACCACATCAGACCCGGCGCCAGGGGCTGTGCCCAGCTCGGAGGGCCAGGGACTTGGAGGTTTGGGGGGCTGGTGGCACTGCCACATCCTTCGGTGAGCACAGAGCCCCAGCAGTGGCAGAGAGTCCTTGAGGAGGGTGCAGAAGACTCACCCAGACCCTCGGTCTCCCAGAAATTACTTAGATCCTAAGCCAGCATGACTGGGAACTAAGCAGCAGTGGAACATGGGTGGGTCACCTGGGTGTCTTGAATCTGGGGAATGGGGACTCGGGGTCCCAAGAATTGGGGGCCAAATGCTTTTTTGCATCCTGTGTGGCTTTCCTGATGGTGGGTGTAGCCTTGCTGCTTGCCAGGGAAACTGAGGCACAAGAGTGATCAGAGCAGATCTTGGCATCAGGTTTATTTCTGCCCCTCCACACTGTAACCCGGAGCCGCTGCCACAGCCCCTGGTTCAGGGAGCAGCCATCTGCCAGAGCCATCCCAAGGCCAGGCCCTGCTGTAGGGCCGGTGAGAGGAAGTGGGACCGGGATAATGCTGCGCCCCAGCCCTTCCTCCTGCGCAGGCACATCCCTGGGGATGGGGACAGTCTGTTCCTGCCAGGCTGTGGCAGCAGCATGTTCCCTGGGGGGGAACAAACATGGTCCTGGGACACGTTTTCACCTGCCCCCCCAGAGTATTTCTGGTAAGGACAGTCCCCAAGACAGGATGGGCTGAGGATGCTCATATGCAGGAGGGCTTTCCCAGAATCAGGCCTGTGAGGGGGGAAATTGTGCTGCTGTGGGACAGGGAGTGACACCCAGCCTGTGGAGCGGCTCAGAGCAAGGCAGTGGCTGTGATTCCAGCAGGACACTGACTAACAGGAGATGACCGCTGGCAGGTCACAGGGCGGACGTGACTCGGTTTCCCTGTGCGTGCGGCCGTGCGTGAGGCACGGGAACTGCTGCTTCCCACAGGCACTGCCTGACTCTCCCTGCAGACCCTTCTGGCATCACTGCCAGCCAAAACCTCCCTGGAGGCAGCTCTACAGAGGGGGAAACTGAGGCACGAGGTGCCCAAATTATCTCCCCCTGGGGTACAGCCTGGACCGGTGTCCCAAGGCAGGCAGACCCTGGGCTTCAAACCAGGGCTGGACCCACAGGATCCTCCTGGACTGTTCCCAGCAGCCAACCTGGAGCTTGGCACATTTGCAAGTCATGGTGATGCCTTACCAAGCCCAAAGGGAACAGCCACCCCAATACCATTGCTGTAGCTCCGGGTCCCAGCAGCTCAGCCATGGCTGCACTCCAAAGGCAGCCCTGGAATTTCTCCCAGGCGCTCGTCTGCCCCCAAAAATGCCGTTTCCTCCAGGAATGTGCAGAACCAGGGGGGCTGCGGTCCCAGCTGCTGCCCTTCCCCGGCACAGGGGCCTCTCCTGCCCAGGCCCTCACAGCGTCTCCCAGCTGCTCCCATGCTCCCGACTTCCTGCCCAGAGGCCCCCCATCCTCCTGCCGATTTTTCTCACGGCTCTCGCAGCACCAGGCTGCTCTGCGGCGTGTGAAGGGCAAACAGGCTGGAGAGGCAGTGCTGGGGTGGGCAGGCAGCCCACAGCTGCCCAGGGGAGTCTGCATCCATCCCTGCTCCCAAATGCTCCTCTATTTTCTTCACCCCCAAAAAAGTATGGGTTTGATTTCCAGTCCCTTCTTCCCCTCCCAAGCTGGACACCAGGGGATGCGGTTTCTGCAGTGTGGGCTTGGAGAATCACAGAATCGCTAAGGTTGGAAAGTACCACTAAGATTGAGTCCAAATGTCAACCTGGCCCTGCTATGTTCACCACTAAACCGTGTCCTTAAGTGCCACATCCACATGTTTTTTAAAGACTTCCGAGGGTTCCAGAAGTGGGAATTGTCTTCTGGAGGGCTGAACACTACGAGGGGCTCCATGTAGACCCTGTTGCAACCCACTGTAATGCCATAGGGGATGTCCAGTGGAAAAATGTCTGGCAGTGGTTGCCTCTGCTATCCCTGCTTCCCTTTGGGGAGGCCACCAGGCACCACCCTCAACCTGGAGAGAGCCCACAGTGGAGGAATTTGGCTCCCCAGGGTTGCTACCAGTGCAGGTCCCAGGGGGAGGTTGTGTGCAGGACCCTCAGCAGTTCCCAGTATGTGTCTGACAAGGTGGCTCCTGGCAGGGAAGGAACATCCCAGGTCTATGATGCCCTTGGATTTGGTTATTCCGTAGTTGCAGCTGCCTGTCCTGGTGTGGCAGCCTGCCATGCCCAGGCCCCTGTTGCTGTGTCATGCTCAGGCAAGCGACCTTGGAAAACTGCGGGATGTCCATACTGAAGCTTGGCACTGGGGAGGCAACGGGTTCTGGATTCTGGTTAAAGACATCTGGATTTTTGTATTTTATTCTGAAAGGTGAGACCTCAAGGTAGCACGTCCCAGCTCAGGCTGTTACAGCCTCTCTCCTTTTGAACTCTCTGCTGTTCCCCTGGGGCGCCTCCATACGGACACATACGTGGACCTGTAAGAGTGTGAAAAGTAGTCCCAGTCGGAGCATCACAGTTCAGGCCTAGATTTGGTGGGAGTTTGAATTCTGTAGGGTTACACAAAGCCATAGATAAAGTTAGAAATGCTTGTCTGGGTGGCGTGTCCCAACAGCTGCCTACTGGGAATGCAGCTCTGCCAGGGAACAGGACACAGGGCTCCCCACCTTGGCATGTGTCCCCCAGCACTGTGACCTGCGGGGACCCCGGCCTGGCTGCTGGGTCTCCCTGGTTCAGCTCACACAGTCCCAAGCCGATTTGGGGAGAGATCCTCTAAAAAGGCCTCATTGTCCCTGATCGCATTAGGGAGGATAAGCCCTGTGCTGAGAGTGGGCACAGAGCAGGCAGGAACGCTCCTGGGGCCCTGGGAACCTCTCCCAAAACCATGGCCATGCTCTTGGCACCATGGCAAGACAAGGGGCAGAGACCCCATCTCCCCCAGCTGTGCCACCACTTCCTTTGACCTGAATGTCACAACTTACTGCCCTTTACTTAAGTATTTTTATTGTTCCTCTTCCTTTTAGCCACCACGATGGCCTGGAGTTTGGCAGTGAATACGTGAAGGTAAGACACGGAGCATGATCACAGCCTGTCCCAGCTGGGTGCCAGGGATGGAGAGGGGATGGTGGGCCTGGAACTGTCCACGTCTTGCACCAGCAGGGTGCTCAGCTCTGCACTCCTCCTCCCCTCTGGGCTCTCTCTTTGGCCCTGGAAGATATTTCTTGCAAGGCCAGGGAAGACAGAGGAGACACAAACCCTACGTGGTCCCCCCAGTGCTGTTCCCACAGGAGCCGCTTGCATTTCATGTTCCTAGATACTTGTGAACGCCCACAGACGCAGCCTCCTCCCTCCACCCCCACGTAAAGAAACGGAAGGGTTTGAGCCACTTTCGTGGCTGTCACATGAAAGTTGGTGTAAATCTCTCCAAATCTCTTGCTTATCCTCCAGCAAACTATTAACATTCCTGAGGACTCTTCATGTCTGGCCAGAAATTCATTAGTGAGGCGCCTGGCTCTGGAGGAGAGCGGCCCTTTTGCAGGAGGCTGCTGGCACAATGGGGTGCCAGGCAGGCACAGAGGAGTGGTGGCAGGGATGCTGTGAGGTTTGGGCATGGAGCATTGAAACCAACTGAAGTGACAGGGTGGTCACTGCCATGCCATGGCGTTTGGGGTGTTTGTCTAAGGAGGGTTGGAGCTTCCTGAGTCCAGTTGCCCAGTGGGGATCTAATCTAGTCTGCCACTGGGCAGATGTGGTTGTTGAGAATTGACTTGAGGTACCCATCTTGGGTGGTCTAATTAGCACAGAGCCATGCACCTTCATCTTTTGGACTTGAGGCTCCCGGTGGTGGCTGTAGCCAGACATGGAAATGTGAGAACCCTCTGTGGCAGCACCAACTGGCAAGCTTGGGAGAGAGCTGGCTGGACCCTGAGCTCACCTGCTGCTTCTAACAGGGGTCACCTCCCTGCCCGTCCATCCCTGGGGCTAATGAGGACCCCACACGCTGAGTCTGGCAACTGGCAGCCTCTAGGCACTGCGGTCAGATGAGGTTTTTGATGTGTAGCAGAGCGATCCCCTGGGTGGGATGTTCTCCTCTCTGTGCCCTTAAGCCATGTGGGACTGGCAGAATGGGAGCCCACAGGGCTGGAAGTGGGACATGTGCCAGGACAACAAAGCTCTGACTGGGTGTAGTCGGTCTGGCTGTGATGTAGTTCATTTTCCTCTGCAATGCCAATACACCAGCCTCTGCAGGGATAGGCCCTGGTATGGGGACCTCAAGATGTGCAGAAAAACTCCTGCTCGCACAGGCAAGTCCTGTGAGGGCAAGGAGGGGTGAGGGGAGGAACAGAATAGTTTGGGATGTTTTCCCTGGCACAGTCAGTGTGTGCACCTAGAGATGGGCACATTTTATGGGTCATGATTTAATAGACTAAAACAATACAGGTGGGGAGCAAAGGGTATGGCTCTGCCTTTGGGATCAAGTACTTTTTGGTGAGCCAGGAGAATTCCCTACCATCCAGTCAGATCCTGGACCTAAGCTATCTGGCCTTTATTTCTCATCCATCCCCATGGTGTCCAGAAACAGCCCATGGGCTGTGATTTATGCACCACTTCCCTTTGGTCAGAGAAGCAACTGATGGCTGCAGTGACAGCAGCTATTTTAGTCAAATAAGTAATTATCTGGAGTGTGAGTGACCAGGACGACAGGGACACTCCAGCTGATTGCAGGCGCTGTGTGTGGCTGGCAGCCCGTGCAGCTGCAGGGTGCTCAGCACCCAGCAGTGTTCAGCCCCAGGTCCTGTGGCATTCAGGGTGGGAAAGAGGCTGCTGTGCCTGCCTGTGGAGCGAAGGAGAATGGGGCTGGGATCTGCCACTGGTCCGTATAGCTGAGAGGGAAACAAACAGAGGGGAAACACTGGTGAAGGGTGAGCAAAGGAAAGACAGGAAGAAAAGAGCCAGTGAAAGAGAGAGTCAGGAAGAGGGAGAGGATGTGTTGCAAAGCCCTCATGAGCAAAGGCTGACAGACAGGTCTGTGTCCAGGTGTGCACCAAGGATCTGCCAAACACCAGCCCTTGAGCTTCAGCTGCAAAACGGCCAGGGCTGGTGCTCCTATCACCAAGCCTGGCCTGATTAGAGGTGCAACTGGGAGCTAGAGAGGGTTGGAAAGCCAGGATCAATAAGAACTTGGTAATTAATGTGCTTTAATAATAGCCTAAGGGCCGGTGTTTCCAAGCTGCCTGGGGATATGCATGCCCAACTCTATTTCAACATCCCGGCCAGCCCAGCTTTGGCCTTTGTGCAGGTGAAGGAGCTGCAGAAAAACGTTACCTTTTGGGAGAGCAGCAAGCAGTAAAGCTGTCACACATCCTCATGAGAGCTCAGTCAGGGATTTTCAGCTTCCCTGTGAGGAGGGGCAGCACAGGCACAGCTGGAGGACTTCACCCTGCAGCACCCCATGAGGCTCCTGCTCACTCATCGGTGAAAGCCTCAATAGGAAACCATGGAGCCCATCACAGGGGAGAAGCCCTGGCAGGAGCATGATTCACCATTGCATCTTTTTGGAGCAGCATGTCCCTACACAGTGCCATCTGTTCTGTCCCTCAGCCCCAGGCAGGAGGCAAGGAGGAGAGTCCATGCTCCCTTCCCATGCTGGTGGGGCTGCAGGCACCCATGGAGCCCGTGAGCACCTGCTGCCCCATGTTCCCTGCCCGCAGGCTGCGTGCTGCCACCAGTTCTCCCACACCTCAGCCCTGTCCTGCTGTCCAGCCATGCTGCTTTCCTGTCTCCTCTCTCCCCTGCAAAACCAGGGGCAGAGTGAGAGCCCAGCCAGCGCCTCTGAGCTCTTTGTTCTGCGCGGAAGAGCTGCTTGCTCAAGCAGGGACCTGTATCTCATCAGGCTCGGATGCTGTCTCCTTGCCTGGGAATGTGAGTGGCTCGTTGGAGTTAATTAGCAGGAAGGCTGCAGGGTTCTGCGGTTGGTGGCAGCAGGAATACCTCTCTGAGGTCGCAGTGTTGCCCGGGAGGCATGAGGGTCCTTGGGCCAGGACACACTTTGGAAATGGGAGGGTGAAGCCCCCACTTACAGAAGCACAGCCAAATCCAGGCCGTGCAGTGCAGGACAGATATGGAGGGAGAATAGCAAGGTGTAGGTCCCTGTCACTGCCGGGCTGGGGGAGCCCCTGCCCATCACCAGCACAGAGCAGCTGCCGGCAGTGGGTTCAGGCAGGGGTTTGGGGGATTTGTTCAAGAGTCAAGGCTGGAGCAATGCTTTGAGTCATCAGTGCTGCCTTTCACATCCCATATGTGATACTGTGGCCTTAATTAAACCGAAGCAGAGCCTTAATTAAACACAAGTCAGAGACAGCCTACACAGGAAACAGGCAGCCGACTCCCCACCGTGTGAGGTGGGCACTGGTGTATCCCCCAGAAAGGTACCGCCATGTAGGCGTGAAGGAAGACAGGATGGGCATGAGGGGACAAGGCTGTCCCTGACCCACGGGCATCACTGGGGAGAGCAGGCAGATTTGAGATGGGGAGAAAAAGGGTGCTGGATTCCCTCAGGGTGTCTGATGCCCTCAGAGGAGCCAGTTGCTCTCAGAGCACCGGCAGCCAGGGATGCTGGTTCCCCTCAGGGGTATTTGTTCCCCTCTGAGGAGCTGAGTCACCTCAGAGGAACCAGTCCCACTCAGCGCACGGGCAGCCGGGGTGCCGGTTCCCTTCAGGGATGCCCAATGCCCTCAGAGGTGCCGGTTCTCTTCAAGGCACAGGCAGACGGGGTGCCTGGTGCCCTGAGGGATGCTGCTTCCCTTTGCAACATAGGATTGCCGGTTCCCTTTAGGGGTGCCTGATCCCCTTAGGGATGCCTGTTCCCTTTGCGACATGGGAGTTGCCGGTTCCTCTCGGAGGAGCTGCTTCCCAGTTCCCCTCAGAGCACAGGCAGCCGGGGTGCCCGATCCCCTCAGGGATGCTGGTTCCCTTTGTGGCATGGGAGCGCAGGTTCTCCTCGGAGGAGCTGGTTCCCAGTTCCCCCGCGTAGGGCGCAGACAGCCGGGGTACCGCTTCCCCCCGAGGTGCCGCTTCCTCGGTTCCCCGGAGCCGGGGCGGTCCCTCGGGGCGGGCCGGGGCGGAGCTGCCTCACCGTGCCCGCCCCTCGCCGCCGACAAGGGATGAGGTAATCGGGGAAGCGGCTGAAATTGAAGCCCGGCGGCGGCGGAGGCAGCGGCGGTGCAGCCCGGGCCGGGGCAGCCCCCGCCGGGCGCGCCGCGCCATGACGGAGCGGTGCAGCCTGTGGAGCGCCCTGTCCGCGGCCGCCTGCTGCTTCTACCGCGGCTCCTTCATGCAGGTGCAGGTGAGCGGGGGCGGCGGTGGGACCGCACCGGTTGCCCCGCGCTCGGTGCGGAGCCCCCGTGGTGCCGCCGGGCAGCCGCATGCGTGGGGAAGGCGGCGGGGCCAGTGGGAGGGGAAGCGTACGGGGGACCCCCGGCTACGCACCCGTCGGGGGCTGCTCCGACCCGGGGAGCCCTGCGGTGCTCCTGCTCACACGAAGCTGGTGCGGGCAGCGCGCCGGCCGCGCTCAACGAGGCGGCAGCGAGCGCGGGGTGAGCCGAGCAGCGGGTCGGGGGGCAGAGCTCGGCCCCTCTGCAGCCAGGGCCACGCAGCCAAAGCCACCACATCCCCCCGGACCAGCGCTTTGACAGGCAGAAAAGTCTCTGCAGGGAGCCCTCATCTGCAGCAGACCTCATGAAGGGGAGCATTTAGCATCCCCCAAAAGGTGGCATGTGCCCGGAGCATCACTGAGCACAGGAGGAAGATCGAGCCCAGATGAACAGGCAGTTTCTTGGCCCGGGTCTCCATCTCTGCGCTGCACTGCACAGGTCTGGCTGGTGGGAGAAAGCTGCGATCCATCTGTCACCTGTCCTGTGGTGCTTCCAGTGCTGCCACTGTCCGAGCATGAGTCTAGGTGTCCTATTTTTGGACTGTGGTATTCGCACAAGGGGCCATGGAGGGAATTGGTTCCCTCCTTTACTGAGTTCGAGAGCAAAGGTGTTTAGGACTGCAGGAGCCAAGCTCTGGTCTGAAGCACGAGCTGTAGTATACTGCAAGTTAGAAGGGAGCCGGCAGCCAAGAGAGCTGGCAGTCTTATTCAGTACTGCTGAGCGAGGTAGGTGCCGAGCTTTAGAGATTATTCTGGATAAGACGGAGCCCAGAAGCAGCATTTCAAGTCTTGTCATGATTGCGGCTGATCTCAGTGCAAAGCCAGGGATTTTGATTGCTAGTGGGGGGTGAAGAGGGAAAAGCAGCAGAGCTTTTTCCAGTTGTCCAAAGGCCACTGAGTGATGTGGGGACATGCCCTTGGGCTGCACATTGCAGGGGGTGAGCGGGTGCTTTCAGCCAGCTGCTGCCAGAACAAGGGAGAGACAGGTGAGCATCTGGCTCTTGTGCAGGGATGTGAGAGGGGATGAAGGGCACTCCATCCTGACCCCAGAAAGAGTTAAAAGTGAAGCCCTAAGTGCTCACCTGGCTCTGCCAGATCTTTCACCATCTATTTGTGTCCAAGCGTGCCCAGCAAACACACACTGAAGTCCCCATGAATGACTGGAGCGCTTCCAGCTGACAGCCGCATCCCTGCTCACCGCCAATGGCAGTGCACCCAGCCTGGGAAGCACTGACATCATTTCTGGCCAATAGCAGCTCCGAAAAGGGATGCAGCAGCAGCCGCTGCCGCCGTCTTGGAGTGAGATAAGTAACATATAGATGGATGGAAATGTGTGTATACACACACACCATCACTGCACTGGAGACCTGCTCCCCCGGGGCAGCAGTAGCAGCATACTCCGCCACCCTGCCACACAACCTGGGGTGCTTGTCCCACCTTAGAGCACCCAGATGTTCCTGGCCAGCTGCACCCCACCCCTGCCAGCGAGATAGAATTGCTCCAGAGCTGCCACAAAGGAGCATGGGCAAGGGGAGAGGAGACCATGAGGGTGGCCAGGACTACTCCTAGGAAGGGCTTTGAACTCCAGAACAAAGATCTTGAGCCAAGATCTGCCCTTAGTGGGAACTAATGGAAATGTGACATAACCAAGAGATGCCTTCAGTCACCTATGGGGTGGGCAGAGAGGCTGATGCCTTCTCAGAGGCTGTTTAGGTTCCTAGAGTCATTGCAAGAGAGGACAGAGGAACAAGTGATTTCTTTTCCATATGGATGTCAAGATCAGCAGGACAGACTGGCTCACAGCAGGACATGCAGACTGAGACCAAGCCCATAACAACCTGGGGGTTGTTTGTGGTAGGATTTGTGGTCATGCAGGGTGGAGTAACCATTTTTGGGTGGTACCTGGACTGGTGAGTGCAGTAGTCCTGCATCAGGCAGGCAGAATGGTTCTTGGGTTTGCCATGATCCTCCACAACGATATTTGCTCCAAAATGCATCACTGAAGTAGCCCGTTGCCAGGTGTAGAGGAAGCAGAGAAGACCCTCATACAAGTCTGTGGCTTTCCCCAAGCACCTGTTCCCAATGGCTTGTTACTTCATTTCCTCACAGTTCTGTTTCCCAGGCCCCAGAGCTGCTCCAGCAGCCAGAGCAGGGGTGGAGAACTCCAGAAAGGGCTGGGATTTCCCTAGCAAGGGTCCCAGCACAGGATAGGCAGCATGAGCAGGAGGGAGAACAGATGTGCTTGGTGCCTTGAGGTTAGTCAGATGTTATCAACAGGGTGGGGTGTGAGTACACCTTGCTCTCCAAGCTGACTTCATCCTCATCTGCAACTCCTCCAGGCTGGGAGGGGAGAGCAGGAAAGCAGAATGGAAATCACTCCAGTTTCATAAGATTACCTCTGCAAGGAGAGAAAGCCAAACGCCAGCCTTTGAAGCTCTCCTTAGAGCAGGCAGAGCGACAGCCACTGTTTTACACATACCACAGGTATCAGCACCCTCCATCCCTGCAGCTCTTGCCCTTCCACTACCAGTTCCAGTCCTTGCCACTTAACTGGGAAGCACTTCCTCCATCAAGAAAGCAGCACAGAGAGTCAGGGAAACAGGCAGGGATGGAGAGCCTCAGGAACTGCCTTCTTATGGCAGCTGCCCCATTACATAGCTGCTCCAAAGGATTCCCCAGCCCCAGGACTGTGAAACAGCCCATCGGGGCACTCTCCTTTCTCCAGCCAAGCCAGTTTGGCTGCTGGTTGGGATTCCTCAAGCAAAGCTTGGCATCATCTCTGGCAGCTTCTGAGCTGGTTTGTCTGGTGCGGCTGGTTTGGAGAACCGCTCTGATCCCCATTTCTTCCTGCTCAGCTGGAAGAGGCCTTGGGGTTCTTCATGCAGGAGCCCAGCACCGTGCACTCCAGCCAGATGCTAACAGGAGTCCAGGCTTTTCCCCACACCCAACCTACTAGTATGCAAGACCTCACACGGGGCCGTGCATCTTTAGACGTTCCCTTGGCACAGCCAAGAGCGCCAAGCGGTGCCTTTTCAGCGCAGCGCTCAGACATCCGCTTACACGCTCCTGACAGCGCCCGGCTGGCCTGCGCCGCCTCACCGTGCCGTGCCATGCCAGGCCTTGCCAGCGCCTCGGCACCCGGCCAGCTGGCAGCCTGCGAGCCGGGCTCCTCGGAGACACGCTCCTGATGGAGCGGAGGAAGCTCGAGTGCTGCTGAAGGGCTCAGGAGGAAACACGTCCCTCCACAGCACAGGGGTCTTTTGCACCAAGGGCTTGTGGGGAGCCCAGTTCCCACACAGAAGGTGGAGCAGACAGCTGATTTTGGCAGCGTGTTGGAATAACATGAGAGACTTGGAACAAGGACTAGTCTCAGTCACAGCACACCAAGGAAAAGGGCTCCCCATGATCAGTCTCATGCTGCCTCCCCAGCCATTATAGCCTCTCAATCACTCCAAGCAGTGCCTTCTTGGTCGTCTTGCAAATCAGGTGGGATCTCACTGCCCAGCCAAGGAGCCAAAGGGACAGTGCCCTCCACATGGCTGCAGAAGGTGGCTCCTGACACCCTCTGCTCACAACTGGGCTCCCTCCCCTATCTGCAAGATGCAAAACCTTCCTTGCCTCTTCCAAACCTCCTGTTCTCTCCTGCTAGCTTTGCTCACGGCTCCTGGCATGGATGCCAGCCAGCTGCTGCCCAAATCTGGGCTTGGAGACACCGGGCACTGCTCAGCTGGGCTTGTGTTTTTGTTATCCTGCACGTTTGCATGGGGAGGATTTGGAGGAAAACCCAGATGTACAATGCTGAGCAGAACAGGCACTAATCCCTGCACCAGGGGTGGTGGGGGGAGAGCTGTCATCCAAACTGCTCCCAGCTCAGCTCTGATGGCTTTCACGTGCACAGACAGCAGAGTTTGGGGAGAACTGTGTCACAGAGAGGGTGCTGCAGTCAAGGGTCCCCCACCATCCCTTGGCCAAGCCAGGTCTGCTCTGTGGCAATGGATTTGTCACCATGGAAACAGCATCTGCTTGGCCTGGGCCCCCCAGGAGGCAGCTGGACCCCTGCAGCATCCGCCAGCTACCATTTATTTTTAATCAGGCTCAGCAGCACTGGGTGGCTTTGTCTCCAGGAGGGCCCAGAGCAGCAGCAAGTGCTCAGCTCCCTGCAGCCCTTGGTCAAGGGGAGACAATCCCTGCAGCTCCAGTCAACGGGACCCTCTCATAGGGAGAATAAACATGGTTGGATGAGCAAGTCAGAGTTCAATCCGCACTGTTTTCATAGGCTGCTTCCACTCTCCCAGCACCTTTGACTTGACAGGAGTTAGGAAGCGGGGAATAAGGGCAGGTCCAGGCTGGTGAGGGCAAGCCCTGGAGAGCACAGTCTAGTGCACAGGCCCTTTGCCACTGCCTCCTTCCCTCTCCCCAGGCTGGAGCAGGATCCCCAGGACAGGATCTCTGCCTGGTTTGGCAGATGAATGCAGCTACCAAGAGGGATGGATCGTCTCCTCCGGGGAAGGAGAGACCTGGGGTCAGGGTCCTGCTGAAAGACTTTGTGGGGTCCCAGGAACACCACAAGAGCAATGGGTACAAGGCAGGAGAGCAGCACAGTGCTCTACACTTTCCCTTGCTCACAACCAGTAGAGGAGCAGTGGGAATCGATACGGGACACAGAGGATGAGGCACCGAGCAAAGAGGTCAGCTCCAAGTCAAGGCCCTGATGTGTTGGCATGGGGCTGCAGCCCCCTATGCTCTGGCTCCACAAGGCCAGCCACGAGTGCCAACCTGCTCCTCCGGTAGTGCCAGAGCTGTGTGAGCAGGGCTTCAAGCCCATGCCTGTCCTGCGAGACACCACCAGAATCCTGCCCCGACAGGCACCAAGGAGCTGGGTCAGCCATCGCTGCCTCCTCACACTGGCACTGCCACCGGAGGTGAGCCAGGCCACCCAGCCACCCTCGCTCATGGGAGCAGAGGAACAGGACACCCCAGTAGCCTCATCCAAGCTTCTTAGTCCATGGGAGGCACGTATCCCCTTCTCAGGATAGCACACATCTGGGATATGGAGGGAACCCAGGAGTCTTGGCTCCCAGGCCCTGCTCCACCATGCAGCTGTGTTGGTACCACAGCAGGAGCATCCTAAAGCCACAGTGTCAACCAGGAGAACCAGGCTCATGTGAAGCACACAGGAACCCCAAACCTGTGCTCACCTCCCCAAACATCCACTGGCTCCACCATGCTAGCAGCTGCCCTCTGGGAATACTGGCCCAGCAGCAGGCAGGGAGGGAGGCAGGCAGGCTCTAGCCAACAGAGACATGATGCCATCACCCCTTATCTCTCCAGGGGAGGGGAGGGGGCAAATTGCATCTTCCAGGCTCAGGTGCACCAGTGCTGGTGAAAGCTAATTTCTAAAAGCTAATTTCCATGCAGAAGGTTCCCTTTACATTTGTCATTACTATTTATGCTGCCATGAGGCTAAACACAGTGAGTTAACCCTTTGAAAGGGGGACTGTGGTAGATGTTTAAAGGAGGAGGAATAATGCAGGTTTCCTCCTGAAAGAGTGCTTCCCATGGCAGTTCAGCCCAAGAGATGTTTAAGGGGGAGCTGGGGCAGGATTTCTCCTGCCCAGCCACACTCAGCTCTTAGTTGGGGCAGAGGGGCAGCACACCAGGCACAGGGTGGCCAGACACGATAGGGACATGCCACCAGGAGACCCTCCAAGTGCTCCTGGTGACAGGACCTGGCCATCAACAAGCACATTACTACGTCCTTTTCCACAGGCAGTAATCCTCACACACAACTGAGTTACCTGGCCTTTGGGGACAGTTGTGCTCCTGGCAGGTGCCACAGTCCCCACGTGGGGATCCTGCCAGCCCTTCCCTCCCCAGTCCCTGCACTGCTGCACTGCCTGACACTCTCTCTTCTCCTGTACAGTTCTCCAAGGAGAAATACATCCTCGACTCATCACCAGAAAAGCTTCACAAGGAGCTGGAAGAGGAGCTGAAGCTGAGCAGTACTGACCTGCGCAGCCATGCTTGGTACCACGGCCGCATCCCCCGGGAGGTGAGATGGGGAAGGTGGTTGGCTCTGGGCACCCTTTACTTGGAACGTTGTGGGAGAGCACTCTGAGGCCACACAGAGCCACCAGCCTGTCCTCCTGGGAAACCTCTGGTTAAGGGCTTCATTAGCTCTGAGCTGCCTGATTTTGCCACAGCAAATGCCCTCCTATGGCTCAGAGCCAGGGGTGCAGGGAAAAACCAGTGCCCCAAATAACACCCCAGCAGAGCATCCACTCATGCCCTGTGGTCCATCCAGCGTTGCTGTGGCTGAGCTGTGCCCTGTCCCCCTGACAGGTGTCCGAGAGCCTTGTGCAGAGAAATGGTGACTTCCTCATCCGTGACTCGCTCACCAGCCTGGGTGACTACGTGCTGACGTGCCGCTGGCGCAACGAGCCGCTGCACTTCAAGATCAACAAGGTGACAGTCAAGTCCAGCGATGGCCATACCCATGTCCAGTACCTCTTTGAGCAAGAGAGCTTTGATAACGTGCCTGCCCTTGTCCGCTTCTACGTGGGCAACCGCAAGGCCATCTCGGAGCAGAGTGGGGCCATCATCTACTGCCCCATCAACCGCACCTTCCCCCTGCGTTACCTGGAAGCCAGCTACGGGCTGGCCAATGGGAAGCATGGGGGATCCCACAGCCCCTCCACCCAGAAAGGGGGGCACATCAAGAGGAGGAGCATCACCATGACAGACGGTCTGACCGCAGACAAGATCACCAGGGCTGAGGGGTGCCCAACCAGGTGAGCATGCAGTCTCATCCCAGCTCAGCTGAGCAGAGGATCAGCCTCAGGAATGAGGCATGGCATGCTCAGTCACTGCTCTCTGGGTGCAGAGGTTTGGGATCAGGGATGGAAGAAAGAGACCAGCAGAGGCATGGGGGGAAGAACCAGTACTCAGCTGGAACTGGGGTTTTCTCCCAGGCTGGCTGCCAGCCATGCTGAGCTACCACAGCAGACGCCCAGTGAGCAGACATGACTTTAGCATCGCAGGCCAGAAGCCAGAGAGTGTTTTACAATCACCCAGTCCAGGATTACCAGCATGTCAGGGCTTGTTAGAGACATGGAGCTGAGCTTTCCCAGGCAAACATGAGAGGAGTCAGTCCCAGACGCCAAGACAGCATTTGTTGTCTGGTTTTGAATGGCCCTTTTAGTGTCAGAGCACTTTCCATTCAGCATTTGCAAGGAGTTACCAAGTAGAGCTGAAAGCCTGGTGGGCAGGAGGAGACTGATGGGGCTGTGTTCATGGAGTCTGCACAGACCCTGGATCACAGCCTTAACAAAGCTGAGCTGTTCACATTAACCTTGGCCAGCTGGGCTTCTCCAGAGGTGGAGGAGGAGACTTCCTTTGTATGGCTCACTTTTGGCAGTCCCAGGCTGCCCAGAGCCCTGCAGGGAAGGCAGGGCCACACATATATCTTCCCATGCAGCAGCCAAGGGCAGACCCATCTACTCCTGCCTCCAACAGGACACAGCCTGTTGTTCAGCCAAGCTGCTTTCTCACCATCCTGACCTCCTGAGCCCAAGGGCAGGGTGAGAATGCACCAGCAGAAAACAGGCAACTAACTGTTATGGCTGGGAAAAGGAAAATACTCAGACTTCCAGAAGAGCATATGTGTATCCAGAGGAAGAGTGCAGATCCATCAGTCTTTCCTCATCACTCACATTTTCCCCAAATCCCTTATCACTGCTGTCCCATCCTCCTCCCACTGCTGAGGCACAGTGCTCAAGACCATCCACGTCACAGCAGCCCAGCCCTCACCCACAGCAGGGAGGGCAGTGAATTACCTGCCATAACCCTCCTTGCAACCCTCCCCGCACTCAGCATCTTCTGCAGCACCATTGACACAGTGTTTTCATCAGGCCACCACTGCTGCCCCACCAGCCCAAGACCTCCTTGCTTGTTATGCAACTTCCCAAGTCCCATTTCCAGGCACTTTCCAGCTCTCCTAAGCTTTGGGTCAGAGCAACAGTTCATCTAACCAGCCCAACAGAGCTCCCAGGTAGAAATAGAGTAACACATGCAGTGTTAGATACCACTTTGCAGCACAACCCTAGATAACTACTGTCCATGACTTCTTTGCTAGATTCACTTCCCCACAGCACCCTAGAGCGGACCAAACTCATCCCATCCCAAGTACCTTGGCTTAGCATGGCATACTGTTGCGTGGCTCTGCTCTTCTCTGTAGGACCAAGGTCCCTGCAGGCAGATCTGTCTCTGATTTATGGGGGTCAGTGGGTAGTGACCCCTTCTGTTCCCAGCTGCTGCAGGGACTGCCCGCTCACTGCTCCAGCTGAGCTTATTATGGGTAGTTTTGGAAGGAGGTGATGATCCAAGGGAGGTGTTGGAGCAGCAAACCCTCATCCCAGCCCCTCTGTGCTTGCCCAGGCCCTGCTTTAAGGGAGTAACCTGCGCCCTCTGCCCCCTCCCCAGCGTATCCCTGCCCCACCACAGAGACATCATTCGCAACTGTGCTGTCAGCGTGGACCAGATCCAAGACCTGCACTCCCCGATGTCCCCCATCTCTGAGAACCCAGCATCACCTGCCTACAGCACAGGTAGGCGTTGCCCCTCTCCATCCTTCTGGGGACAGTGGGGCTGTGGGTCAGCCTGGACTTGGCACTGTTGCGATGCAGGGACCTGAGGAGGGAGACCTTAGGGACAGGACCTCAGCCAGTCCTCAGCTGCATCATTGTGCAGCTGTCCTGGGACTAGATCATTCTGTTTTGGCAGTGGGGTTTTCCCTGAGCCCCTTGTCCCTGGGCTGCTGCATCTGTGGTCCCTATGCGTGTGTGCATCTCCAGGCTTTGATAAGTGTCTCCTCTGCTCCCTACAGTCACACGGCTAAAGCCACATGCCTGCCAAGCATCTGGAATCACCCCAGCCTCTCCGGTCATAAGAAGGTCTAGCGAACCCCAACTGTGCCATGGGAACAACAGCAAACCTCTGCCAGACCCTGCCCACAGCTCCCATTCCACTCCCTGCCATGGGTACGCCCGCGCCTCCCCGTCTCCCTCCGTGAACAGCTACAGCGACCCGGACACAGGGCACTACTGCCAGCTGCACCCCACCTCGCCCATCAGCAGGGACCGGCCAGCCCATGACACCAAGCAGCTACCAACAAAGAGCTATGTGGAGAGGCTAAAGGTGGAGGAAGGACAGAGAGGGACTGTGGAGAACAGCTCTGGGGAAGCAGAGGCAGGGCAGAGGCTGAAAGCAGAGCTGGACTTCATGGGCTTTGTGCCCCCTACCATGGAAACAACCTCCTCCTTCAACCCTGCTGCCTTCCAGTCCCTGCTCATCCCCCTTGATAACAAACCTCTGGAGATGACTGTGCTAAAGAAGGTCAAAGAGCTGCTGGCAGAGGTGGACGTGAAGACACTGGCCAAACACATCACCAAAGTGGACTGCCTGGTATGGCCAGGGCCAGGAGGGAGGGATGGGCACTGCTGCCCTCCGGTCGATCTGGGTTGGCAGGGATCAGTGCATCCCTGAACATCAGGCAACCCCTGCTGGGCATGGCCATGCTTTATCAGCCAGGGCAGGCAGAGGCTGGGCTGGGGCAAAAGGCTGCCTGAGGGCACTTCAGCCTCTCCTCAGTTAACAAAGGTCTAATCAGCTTTCACCTTCCTTGCCAGGTTGCCCGGATATTGGGTGTGACGGTGGAGATGCAGCGGCTCATGGGGGTGAGCTCCGGCGTGGAGCTGCTCACCCTTCCCCATGGCCACCAGCTCCGCCTGGACCTGCTGGAACGGTACGGCACAGCACAGCCAAAATGAGCCCAGCGGGCTGCCCTGCACGGCCTGGTCCAGCTCCCCAGGGTGTTCCCAGCCTGGCATGGGGGAAGGGAGAGGAGGAGCCCTGTCTAAGCCCCCAGAGCATCCCCCCTCCCTGTGCTGACCCTCCTCTGTGTCTCACCCCTTGGCAGGTTTCACACTATGTCCATCATGATTGCTGTGGACATCCTGGGCTGTACAGGCAGCACGGAGGAGCGGGCGGCCCTACTCCACAAAACCATCCAGCTGGCTGCCGAGCTGAAGAGCACCATGGGGAACATGTTCAGTTTTGCAGCTGTGATGAGTGCCCTGGAAATGACACAGGTAGGGGGACGCTCCTTTAGCCCTCATGGCCTGGGCTCAGCCCTTGCTCAAAATGCATCCCTCTCCCTGTGTCCTGCAGGCTCCAACAGTCATTGGGATGGGTAAAAGGGGAAAATGCCCAGAGTAGGAGGCATGGGGCCACATCCGCTGGGATGCAAGCAGGGAAGGGGAAGAGCCATCCCCTCCATGGAGCAGGCAGCCTAATCCCGCCAGGATCCAATTGTTTTTCAGTGGTTGGGCTTTTTGTTTCGTGCTGGGCTGTGTTCCTGAGAGGAAATGAATCTGCCCTCCGGTACAATACAAATCAGTCTCAAGGCTGTGGCAGCAGCGTCTCCGGGCCACACTGCTCCCTTTGGAAGATGAAAAGAGATTAAAATTCAATTTTAAATTGAGCCCAGCTGGGAAGTCTTGCTTCCTGCCTGCACAAAGGAGGTGGAATGGCTGCCCCTCCCTGCATCTCATCTTCAAGGCTGCTGCAACGCAGGGAAGTTGCTGTCCTGGGGCACGGGCAGGGGGAGAAATCCTAAGCCCAGCCTCAGTGCCAGGGATGTGCCGCCTCTGGCCATGAGCACTGGTGGAGGAGGCTGTTTTCAGGAGCAGCAGGCACTGTTGTGTGCAAGGCTGGGGACTAGGGCTCCAGGGTCAGGCTGTTCTCCCCAGTGTCTGGAAGCTGTGCTGCCCCCAGCACCTTCTACCTGCTCCGTCTCCTTTCAGATCGCCCGGCTGGAGCAGACCTGGATGGTGCTGCGGCAGCGGCACACAGAGGGTGCGATCCTCTATGAGAAGAAACTTAAGCCATTCCTGAAGAGCCTGAATGAAGGGAAAGGTAACAGGAGCAACTCCCCTTGTCTCACTTGCTTTCTCCTTCCCACTTTTGTCTGGGTACGGCGTCACTGTTTGAGAGCTCTGACCCTCTCCCAGCTGGTGCCAGACACTTCCCCTCTGGCTGCTGAACCACCCCAGCACTCAGCAGAGCCTGTCTGGCCTCGTTTGCCCCTTCCTTCCCAAGGAAGCATTTCATAACTAAATAAAACCAGCAGCTGAGCCAAACCCTCATGTTCACATGGCGGTAAGTGCCAAATCAAGAGACAGGGCAGCCAGTTGGAAAGATGAAAAGCCAGGTGTCTCTAGTGCTCAGTACACTGTGGTCTGCAAACCTGCTCCTCATTGCAGCCCTGGGAAATGCAGCCTGAGCAGGGCCATCAGCTTTCCCTTCCCAGCACAGCCAGAAACCCTGGCTGGGAGGAGCTGCTGTTGGATGAGGCAATGGCCCCAGGCACAGCGATCGAATAGACACAGCAGCTGCTGTGTCCAGCTGAGCCTTAAAGCCTCTCCTGGGAGCGTGGTGGCAGCCTGGCTTCATGGCAGTATTTGGCCACATGAGCACTCCACAGGGAGATGGGGAGGGGGACACAGGGTCACGGGGCCATGCAGGGTCCTAAGAGTGCCTCTCTCCCCAGAGGGGCCACCACTGACCAACACCACCTTTCCCCACATCATACCCCTTGTGACTCTTCTGGAGCGGGATGAGGCTCTCACGGAAAGCCCCGAGTCCTGGGAGGCCACCGACAACGGCGTGGAAGTGGTCATGGCCCACCTGGAGGCAGCACGGATGGTAGCCCACCATGGTGGGCTCTACCACACCAATGCTGAGATGAAGCTGCAGGGTAAGCAGTGGGGACAGCAGAGCCCCTTTCCCTCTGTCACATTCCCAGTGTGCAGCTCCAGCACCAGGATCATCCCACAGGTGCAGGGGATCCCATCCCAGAGGACTGACTCTCCCTCTTGCAGGTTTCCAGGGCAGAGCAGAGCTGCTGGAAATCTTCAGCACTGAGTTCCAGCTGCGACTGCTCTGGGGCAGCCGTGGGGCTGAGAGCAGCCAGGCTGAGCGCTACAAGAAGTTCAACAAGGTCCTCACTGCCCTGTCCCACAAGCTGGAGCCAGCGGTGCGCTTCAGCGAGCTGTAACCTCCTGGACCCTCGGAGACCCCCAGCTCCCAGCCTGCGTCTCACCAGTGGCTGTGGGGCAAAGGAAGGGACCAGACACCCAGCACCAGGAGGAGGAGAGATGGCCCAGAAAGGCACTGAGGCACAGGTCGGCAATTTTGAGACAAAGAGGGAGGAAAAGCAGCCACCTGAAATCTACCACCCACCTCTTCAGGACACAAGCCAGGGGTCCACACTGCTACCCTGAAGGGTGGGGACAGTGTCTGGGCAGGCCAGCACCAGCCTCCACCACCCAGCCCTGCTGAGGTCCAAGACTACATGGTGCCCCTCACCTCACCCTTTTTTTTTGGTTTTTTCCATCTCCATCTTGCCCACAGCTGCTGGATCCCATGTGTAAATATGTTTTCACGATTACTTCTTGATGTACAGACTTGTGAAGGATGGTCCTTGTTGTAAATAATTAGGCTTATTCATTTTGTCATGTAAATACATGTACATATTTCATGAGTTTGGTTCTTACATCCAATAAACTTTTATCCCGTTCCTCAAGGGGACCCCCTGTCCTGTGGGTGTCCTTTAAAGGAGACCCCCAGGGGAGCAGAGCATGGGAAGGGCTGACAAGAGGAACCACCATGCCGAACCTGCCCCCACCTGGCCCCAGACCCGCGGTGGCCCAGTGACAGCCCTTCTGAGGAGGGCTCTGTGGTGTCACAGAATCACAGAATGGTTCAGGTTGGAAGGGACCACAGTGGGTCATTTGCTCCCACCTCCGTGTGGACTCCACACCCTCTCTGGACAATCTGTTCCAGTGCATGGTCACTGCACAGCACAGAAGTTTTGCCTTGTGTTCAGGTGGAACTTCCTGGGCATCAGGTTTCTACCCATTGACTCTTGTCTGCAGCACCACTGACCAGGGCCTGATCCATCTTCTTGGCATCCCCCTTAGGTATATATACATATACCTATAGAGATATATATATATAGATATATAAGGCTGAGCAGAGATGCAGGATCACCTGCCTGAGCGGCTGGCAGTGCTCTTCCTAGTCCACCCCAGGACCCCACTGGCCTTGTTGGCCCTCAGGGCACACTGTTGGCTCAGATAGCTTGTTGTCCACCAGGACCCCTAGTCCTTCTCTGCAGAGCTGCTTTCCGTGTCAGCCCCCAACCGGTACCAGTGTTCGGGGTTGTTCCTCCCCAAGTGCAGGACCCTGCATTTGCCCTTGCTGAATTTCAGAAGGTTCTTCTCTGCGAGGGGGTCCCGGGTCCCCAGGGCACGAGGGGACATGGAGACAAAGGGGGTCACAGGGGGGCACAGGGACCCTGCCCTGGTGGGAGGCGGGGCGATGTAGACCAGGCCCCGCCCCCTTGCTACAACTCCGTCTTTCTGGCCCCGCCCCCTCTGGCTCCGTCTCCGCGCGGGGCACGCTGGGAGCTGTAGTGCGGGCGGTGCCGGAGCCGCGGCCGCCATGGTCCCCGGAGCGGCTCCGGTCCCGGTCCGGGTTCTGCTGGTGCTGTTGGCGGCCGCCGCCCGTCCCGCCGCCGCCTGGGACCTCTGGGCGCTGCGCTGCGGCTTCTCGGCGGACTGCGAGTGTGGCTTCGGGCCCGACCTGCGCGGTCAGCGGGAGCGGCCGGCCGGGAAGGGGGTCTGGGGGCGGGGGGACCCCCGCGGTGGGGGGGCGCGCAGCCGCCGAGGTCGGGAGGTAGCAGGTGAGGGGATCCCGGGAGCCAGCGCCTCTCCAGGAGAGCCTTCCCGGGGACGTCCCTGGAGCGGGGTCTCTCGGCCGTGCAGCAACCGGGGCTGACAGGGCCCAGCGGGGCGGCCCCCAGGGACGGGACGAGCGATGACAAGCCGCTGTCTCCAAGTCCTGGTTTCACTTCGTTTCAGGTCTGGAGTTTGACTTGGCCACCAGCCTGGTGGGGCAGCCCCTGGTGAGGCAGCAGGTGATGAAGGGTGTGAGGGAGTTCCTGGAAAACCCGAATCCAGTGAAACCCCTCGTGATGTCCTTCCATGGTTCGACGGGAACAGGGAAAACCTTCGTGAGCTCCATGCTCATCCGCTACCTCTTCCAGCGTGGGCTCCAGAGCCCCTATGTTCACCACTTCTCCCCCATAGTGCATTTCCCCCACGCTGAGCAGATAGAGCAGTACAAGGTAAGGGACACTGCTTAGCAGTGCCACTTGTCTGGAGGATTTTGGCTATGTCTGTCTTGATCCTCGGTACATATGCATTCAAGCTGTTTCCCGAAGTGCAGTAGGAATAAAAGCTCTTTGTTTTCCCCTCTCAGACAAACACAGCTGAGTGAGTGGCTCCATACACTGGCTGAAGGATCCACTAGTAACTGGGATATAGTCAATTATCACTTTGTCCTCTCCACAGCAGTCCTTGCCCTGATCGTGTTCTCATTCTCAAATATTTACACAGCTCTTTAAACGCACAAACAAAAGTGCTTGGCTTAGATGAAAAGCACTAAAATTTTCCCATTGCTTTCCAAACAGCCTGATGGCTGTAAAAACCTGCATATCACTAGACTTGTAATCCCCTCCTCACAGAGCACACAGCTCCGAAACAGCAGCTCCAGACTCTCCATGGTGCCATTCTGTCTCTTAAAGCTGAGAAAGGAGAGAAATCAAAATGCCAGATTCTCAGCAGAGTGGGGATTCAGCACACCTGGACCTATAGTTTCTGGGTATTTGGAGAAGTTATTTGTTGTATCGTGTCCTTAAAGGAAAGGCTTTTGGAAAAGTAAATCCCTTCCTGGCTGAAGTGCTTCAGTTAGGAGTTACACATGCCCCCAGGCAATGCAAGTGGTTTTGTGTGGGCTGGGAAGTACCTTCAGCCATGATAAAGAGCCAGAGCTGTTCTGGGTCAGTGCAGGCATGTTTCTGCATCCGAACAGAAGCTGGCAAGAAGCTGGGAGCTGTGTAGATGCAACAGGGAACGAGAAGAACGTGGGGAACTGTAGGAGTCTGAATCTCCAGCTTTAGTGTGCTGCCTCCTTCTTTAAATCTGTAATAATAGACCTATAGTGGGCTAATAAAGCTGGTAAACAGCCACTGTGTGAAATCCAGAATAAAGGGGCCTCCCCGGCACTGGCTGTTTGAGCTCCAAGTGGGTGGTGCTGCGCAGAGACACGCTGCTCTCAGCACCTTTGGCTCTGCTTGAGCTCCTGGCTCAGCCTTTACTCTGGGGTGCTTGAGTCTCCCTCGCCATCTCACTGCCTTACAGCTTGGGTGTTTTTCCTAGGAAAGCCTGAAGCGCTGGATCCAAGGGAACTTGACAAACTGTGGACGGTCAGCCTTTCTCTTTGATGAGATGGACAAGATGCACCCAGGCCTGATTGATGTGATCATCCCGTTCCTGGGACCCTCGTGGGTTGTATACGGGACCAACTACCGCAAAGCCATCTTCATCTTCATCAGGTGAGAGAGGCCTCTCCATGGGGCCTTGCAGCTCACAGCTGCTCATTTGGGCAGAGGTCGCACCTACTTCAGGGCATACGCTTGTTTTGCCTTTCCTTCTCCAAGCCTTGATCCTCTACAAATGCCAAGAGATGCTCTCTCACTGTGAACAGACAGATCTGGAGAGTGTGAAAAAGCCTCCTCTGCATGTTATTTGGCTGTCTCTACAGGAGTTATTTTAGGCCAGGCAGCTGGGAGCTGCTGGCTTGCAGTCTGCAGGCTGGTGGGTGTCAGGTGCCACCTGAGACACCATTTTCCTGGGTACACACTGGATAAGCCTCTCATTCTTGTGCAGCAATGCAGGAGGGGAGCAGATCAACAACGTGACATTGGCTCTGTGGCGTGCCCGCAAGGACCGGGAGGAGATCAGCCTGCAGGACCTGGAGCCAGCCATCTCCAAGGCTGTGTTTGAAAACCCTCAGAGTGAGTCCATGGAGCTGAGCTCTTCCTGTAGCCCCCACAGCCCAGCACAGGCAGCCAGGCCTGTTCTAGGAAGCCACCCACACCACCTGCCACCTCTCACACAGCTAGAAAGGGACAAGGGGGTTTTGAGGGATTGGAACTGCAATTCCTTTGAGGTTTCCTGGCGAAGGGAACCAGCTTCTGAGCCAGCAGACCTGTTGCCATATTTAGCAAAGTTCTTTGGAGACAAGGTGTATTTGCAGCTGGAGGCTGGCAGACAGCACAGCACGCTTGCCAGAACTGCACTGAGCTATATCGATCCCCACTGCCTGGCTGGATCTCCTTGCTTTGCCCTTAGCATGGGGAGCAGAGCTTAAATTCTGACTAGACAAGCTAAATCCCCCCCATTCCTGGAGAACAAGTCTGTTTGAGGGGGAAGTAACAAATTATGGGTTCAACCCTCTCCTTGTACAAAACCAGCAGATCTCTCTTCAGCAGAGTATTTTGGCTTCACACAAAGCAGCTCTTTGAATTGCAGGGACTGCAGAGACTTTCTGAAGGTAAAACTTTCTCCTCCTTTCCTTGTGCAGGTGGCTTCTGGAAATCTGGGATCATTAATGAACATCTCATTGATTTTGTTGTGCCTTTCCTCCCACTGAAGCACCACCACGTAAAGCAGTGCGTAGTCAGTGAGCTTGTCCAGCAAGGCCTCGAAGTACGCCCGGGTGTTGTCCAGGAAGTGGCTGACAGCATCCCCTACTTCCCAGAAGAAGAGAGATTATTCTCATCAACAGGCTGCAAAACAGTGGCCTCTCGCATCAGTTTTTTCTTCTAGTCACTGGCAAGGGCCTCTCTCAGATCCATATGGAGCTAGAAAGCACCCAGGGCTGGTGGGATGAGCAGTGGGAATGGTGTGTCGCTCTGCACAGCACAAGTGCTCTCCTGCTGAACTCTCTCCAGCCTCAAGGAGGCCACTGCAGAATGCAGCTGTGGGACCAAGTGCAAATGATGCGATTTCAAGCACTTTATTGGTTCACTCTTGGCCAGGTAAGGGTGGATCCATCACCTGAGATATCTGTGATGACATGGGGAAGATGCTGAGAGGGTCTGTAGTGTCAGGAAGGTTCTCACCCTGTCAACAGCACCCACCTGCAACTCTCCCCACTTCTGGCAGCTGTTGATACCCAGTACGTTAAGATTCTGAGCCCACAGAAGACTATTTCTTCCATACAGCATTTTAACAGTTTTTTAAAAACCTTTTTAAGTGTAGCTGTGCCTCAACTCCTTGGCACAGTATGAGTACTGGTGCTGACTCCTGTGAACACCTCAACATGGCAACAAAGTTTTCTTTTCAAGGAAGTTTTAGAGCCACCCACATCCAGTTTCTTTTCACTGTGAATAGGTGCTGGTAGGGACCAGTTTCAACATCAAGTGAGGGGGGGTAATGTGGGAGAGGGCAACACCTGATCTGTCATGAGCCAGGCTCCCCTACCACCCCTTCATCTATCTTTCCCCTAAGGGTCAAAGGATTTCCTTGTAGCAAACCAGGAAAACAACAAAAGTCTTCTTGCTTTTTTTACCGGCCACGAAGAATTTCAGCCTACCTCCAGGGGAGCCCACAGTGCTGCTAACGGTTTTGAAAATTCCTTTTATTCAGTGATGGTTTCTACAGCAGAGTTGGTGCTATGAGCTGTGGAGCCTCTTGCACATCCTTCTGCTGGTCAGACCTTGCAGGCTTTGGCTGGGCCAGCACCTGTTCAGCTTCTGGGGAGTGTCACAATGGGGGACCTAGGGATAAGTTAGAGAAGATTAGTGCTCCAGACTGCCAAGCATGGGATGCACAGCCTGGCTTTTGCCCAGATTTTTATATCCTCTGTACTGTTATGGAATAATAGGTCAGAGGAACCAGAGTCATTCACTCTATAGGAACAACGTGCCTAAGGGATGGGTGTAGGGACACTTTGCAAAGCTTCCAATGCTCTGCTTGTTCCCTGTAAGGAAATGAGCTGACAGTGCTTGGGACCATTCCAGCTCCAGGCCCCAAGCTTTAGGGATTTTAGACACCACCCAAATGCTGCCCAGGAGCTGGCCCAAAGACAGAGGCAAAAATTCTGCCTCATCCAAAAATATTATGCATTTCTAATTTTAAAATAAATCTTTTAAGAAATAAACAGTTGAGGTCTTTACTTGGATGTCCGACTGCAGGTAGTGTGAAAGGACTTGGAAGATGAGCAATTTCACAGTGATGAGCTGCTGGGCTGGTGAACTGTCTCAATGCCCTGGAAGAAAGCTCTGCCCTGCTGGCAGGGCCAGGACCCACCCGGGACTGAAGGATGGCCTGGGGGAAAGCGAGGGGCGATGTGTTCCCCCATCAACCCGTTTCCCAAGGGCAGGCACGTGACTGGAGACGGAACAGGCACAAACACACAAAAGATAGGGCCCAGTCCTGGGCATTCACTGCGCCTGCAAGTCCCTCGAGAACCCTCTACAGAGCCTCTCCCGGCTCGAGGGGGTTCCCAGGCCGCGGTCCCCAGTAACGCCCCGGCTGCGCCTAGCCGTCCCCACCACGACCACCTCTAGGACCAGCCGGCCCGCGGGGCATTATCACAGCAGCGACACCGCCCCCGACACCGGGACACCGCCCCCGACGCTGCGACACCGCCCCCGACACCGCCCCGCCTCCCGCAAGAAAGATGGCGGCCTTGCCCGTAACCAAAATGGCGGAGGGGGGCGAGGCGACGTGTGGGCGTTAGCGGCGTGGGAGGGGCGTTAGTGACGTATGGGTATGACGTCACGAGGGCAAGGAGGGTGATGCTGCTGGCGGAGTTGGCGTGGCGCGCGCGAGCGCTCGTGGGGCGGGCGGGGCCGCGCGCCATGGTGAGGGTGAGGGTGAGGGTGGGATTCCGGAGTGGAGGCAGCGAGGCTGTGAGGGGAATGGGGCTGTGAGGGGAGCGCAAGGAGCTGGACTGCGAGGGGATTGGGGGAGTCGGGGGAACGGGACTGTGAGGAGAACGGGGTGGATCAGGGCTGCGAGGGGAGCAGAGGGAGCCGGGGCCATGAGTGGAGCGCCGGGGGGGATCAGGGTTGTGAGGGGAGGCACCGAGGGAAGAGGGACTGAAGGGAATGCTGTGGGGATTGAGGCTGTGAGGACCCAGCCAGCTGTGGGGAGCATGGAGGGAGCAGGTCTGAGACATGCTGGGGGGGATCAGGCCCGTGCAGGGGCCAGGGGCCTCATGGTGGCCTGTCAGAGCCCTGTTGACACCTGTCACGCAGGTGGTCGGCCTGGGTAACTATGGGCTGTGGGGCACACGGCACAGCGTCGGCATGGAGGTGCTGGACCGGCTGGCCCGGCAGCTGGCAGTGGCCGAGGGCTGGCGAATGGACAAGCGGTGCTGTGCTGACGTGGTCCTGGCCACGGCCCACGGCCTGGAGCTGGTGCTGCTCAAGCCACGGAGGTTCATGAATCTCAATGGGCTCAGCGTCGCCAGTGCTGGTGAGCAGCTGGGTCAGCCCCAAAGCCTCTAGTGCCACCAGCCTCCTGTGACAGCCCTGCTGTCCCCGTGCCCTCCACAGCTCACTACAGCCCTGCTCTGCAGGGTCAGGGCCTGGTGAGTCTGTCTCCCCCTCATTTCTTGGGTTGTATTTCTGTTTCCAAAGCTGAGATCTACAACCTTGGCCCAAAAGACATTTACCTGGTTCATGACGACCTGGATAAGCCCCTGGGCAAGGTGGCAATCAAGCTGGGAGGCAGCGCAAGGTATGGGGTAGCCCCAGTTCTCTGATTGTGTGAGTTAGTTTGAGGCTTTAACATGCCCTTACAGGCTCATGGGCTGTTCTTGGACCCATCCCACCAGCCTTGCAATGTTTTCAGCTCTTACCCTGGGCTTGATCCATTGCAGAGGCAACAGCTGGCTGTTTGGGCAGCCTCCCAGTTCCTGCCCTGGCAGGGAGGGCAGGGAGCCTCCTGGAAGTGGCTGTGGGCTGGATTCAGCCCATTGACAGCACCACATGGGCTTTTTATAGCACTCTGCCTGCACTGTGCCTGCCCAGCACCAGCTCCTGGGGCAGGCTGCAGACATTTAACCTAGGAAAGCTTCCAATGCGGGACAGGGCGGGTATGGTGCTGGGCCCCAGTGCTCAGTCACACATGCACCAGCTGCGGCAAGAGCCGACATGCACAGAATGTGCTGTCCCAGCCCTGCTTCCCTCAAACCCCCAGCCAACTGCTCTGAGCCCCCAGGGCTGGATGTTCCTGCAGTACCAGGACATGGGGACTGCAGCCCCTAGCTGGGACCGCATTCCCACATTCCTGCAGCGGGAGACCCCAGCTATACTGGGGGAGTGTCTCTTACAGACTAACCGTGGGTTTTCTCTTTCTCTCCCAAGGGGACACAACGGGGTCCAATCCTGCATCAGTGCTTTGCACTCCAGCGTGAGTCGGTCTCACTGGAAGGAGATCAGTCCTGTGTCCCCCTCAATGCATGGCTTGTCCCCCCCATTTTTCTGACTCCCCGCAGACAAGCCCCGGCTCCCTTTCCCCCCTTTTCTCCTTCCCTTTCTTCCCAGAGGGCTGTTGTCTGTTTGGCTGCCATGGAGGACATGGAAACAATTAGCTTGAGTGGCTCTGCCAGGCCTGGCAGGAGCCTGGGATCTCAGCACAGCCCAGCAAAAGCCTCTTCCAAAATCATGTTTCTTGGAGCAAGCACTCAAAACCACCTGGAAAACATGAGGAGCTGCTCCCTTGCTGCCCGGCCCCACTCTCGGCACTGTCAGCTTGCCTAGCTCTGTCTGAACACTTGAGGGGAAGCTCCCCAGCTCTCTTCCTTTCTTCCCAGGAGATGACCCGGCTCAGAATCGGCATCGGGCGGCCAGAGGGTGATGTGACAGTGCCCGACTATGTCCTGTCTCTGTTCAGTGCTGGGGATTGGGAGAAGCTGGAGCAGATCCTGGCCCAGGCAGTGAACTGCCTGCTGGAGCACATCCAGAGCCGAGCACCTGCAGTGCCAGGGGACAGGGGCTGACACAAGCCCCTGGGGACCCTTGTGGCTGATGGACAGGGTGCTGCAGGCTCTCTGGAGCAACTGTGGTGTGGAGCAGAGCTGGCCCAGCTGGGCAGCCTGGCTGGGTGCTGGGGCAGCCTCCTTCCATCCCCACACCAATCCAGGCAGCTCGTGTCTCACTTGCATCCCTGCACAGGCTCCATACCTCAGTTTGGCACAGAAATTAAATAGACCCTCACCCTGACTCTGCCCTGCTCCTGCCTCTCTTCCATGCGCCACCTGGTCAGCTTGGGTTGTCCTTGGCACTGCAGCTCAAATCCATGTTCCCATCCCCATTCAATCAGCACAGTCTGGAGGGAGGCTTCTAGTGAGAAATGGGGAGCAATGGGAGCTACTTCTATAGAGTCCAAAGGCACTTCAGCTTTGTTGAGAAACTGGCAAGCACGAAGAGCCTGGAATCTCGTAGCATGCAGCTCTCACTGAGCTGCAGCAAATTTCAGGGCTGGCCTCACAATGTTTTTGAGTTCAGTTGTTTTGGCCAAAACCGTGGAGTTTCCAACAGCTGCAGGAGTTCTGGCTTCTCACAGACCCGTTGCAGGTCTCATGGTGGAGAGGGCTGACCGAGGCAGTGTCCTCACCACTGCTGTGTCCCAGAGCCCTGGACTGTGCCAGCATGTCCTGGCCAAGTATTGAGACATGCAGCAAAGGCAGCTCCTCTCCTGCATCCCACTGGGCACTGGAACAAGCACTGGGACACTTGCTGGGTGACGTATGCCACAGTGTTGCTGTTGCTTCCATCCTCTGCTCCAGCTGGCACCAGACCTTCTTCTGCTCCATCCCCAGCTCCTGAGCTTCTCCCGGAGCACTGAGGCTGCCTGGAACCAGGGGAAAAGCTGGGAAGCAAAAATGTCCCCGGCCTGTCATCCCTTCCTCACCCACATCTGTACTGGCTGGGACCCTGCACTTGCAGAACAGGCACTTGGCCATCTCCTTCTCCCTGTTCTCCAGTAGATCCTCTTGGATCTTCAGGTCCCATGTGATCTGGAGCTGGTTGTTTTCCTTCAGGAGGTCCCTGCTGTAGCTGTTCAACCTGCTCCAAATGATGCTTTCCTGAATCACTTGGTAGTCTCAGACATCTCACTATGGGTGTCTGCTACCAAGGCCTCCACCTGTTGCTCCATCACCTCCATTCCCAGGGGAGAGCTGAGCTCTGTGGAGATGCCACCCACCTTTCCTACCCAGACCCCAAGGGTGAGATTCAATCTTCCTCTCCACCTCACCTCTCTCCTTCCCTTTCTTTCCCCCTTACAGATTTCATTCCCAAAGTTCTCAGCTGGGGGAACTGCCAGACCCTCACCCTTGAAGCACCGTGGTGACCCCAGTGGGGTAATGCCCTGGGGACTTGGGGCAATGCCAGCACCCAGCACATCAGCTCAAACAGTCTGCTTTAATCCTCCCTGGGCTTCCACCATGGTACAAGGGACAAGCCCGGTCAGTGGCAGGAGGCCACCAGGGGTGCCAGCCCAAAGTCCACTCCCCAAAGTCCAGTCTGGTGGGCAACGGCAGAGTTGGCATCACTCGGGACTGTCCTGGAGATGTGTCCTCAGCAGAGACGGAGCACAGCGTTCCTCTGGTCTCTCTACTTGGCAGGGAAAGGCTTTCCTGGGGCAAATCCTGCCTTGGGTGGATTTGTCACATGCAGATTCAAAGAACCCTGTGGGGCTCTGTCCAGGGCAGCTGCATCTCTTGAGTGGGAGCAGTATCGGGTCCTTGCCCACGGTGCTCCCATCTGGATCACAGTCCCTCATCCCTAGGAGGCATGGACGCAGACATTAGTGGCCACAGCAGGAGCAGCCCCGATGTGTTCATGCCTGCAGCCGAGGCCGTGGGAGGGCTGTTTTCCAGCCTCCCCCAGTCTGGCAGCTCCCAGGGCAGTTCTGCTGCCAGAACAAGCAACCTCAGACAGAAGAAGTCTGACCCGGCATTAACTGTGGCCATGCTGCCCTGGGGCTGAGCCAGTGTGGGTCGCCTGCCTGCCTGCATGGCCACCCCACAGATGCACAGCCCCAAGGAGATCCACTTCTGAGAGGAGCAAGCAGTGTTGGGGTGAAACATTCCCCTGGGAGATGCCCCAGCTCTTTCCACACTGAGAAGACTTTTGCAGCAGGCAATGGAGCGTTCTCCCTTCCTCACTTGAGGGGCTGGGGAGCAGCATGGACTCAGGGAGATGGAGGGCCCTGTCCCCTGGTTCCCTCCAGCCCACTGCAGCCCCACGTAGGATATCTGTGTCCCCACCCCTTTCCTCACCTGGAAGAGACAGTTTGGTCTCTGTTTCCCAATGCTTTGAGTCTGATGGGGAGAGTTGCTGCCCCATGACAAAAACAAACTAGGCATGTGGGACACATCTGAACACGGCACTTGCAGGGAGATGCTCTCCAGCTGCTCTGTCCCCTGTGCCCATGTCTCACAGCCTTGCTCACCATCAGAGTTCGTCATGGGCCATGGAGTGGAGGTGGCCAGCACTGCCCCGTGAGTCCCTCCGAGTCTTCTGCGACCCAACCCAGTCAGTCTTCTTGGCATCGTCATCCCAGATGGTGGAGGTCTCGGTGTCACTCAGCCAGTTGCTGTCCCCAGCATAGTGAGTGGGATAAACCAGGAGGGGGTGAGCCGAGAACACCAGCAAGTCCCGTGGGGTGAAGTGCCGCTTGTAATCCTCGCTGGGGAAAGTGGAGCAGACCCGAGAGGAGAAACTGGCTTACAGAGCATGGCACAGAGGAGAAAAAGCACTGGGGAAACCATATTAACCACCTGGGGAAGGCTCCATGTGGGGCAGGGGATAGGAAGGGATGTGGGGTACCAGGCATGGAGCCGGGGAAGGCTGCGGAGGGACTGTGGAGGGATTACAGAGAGGACAGGACCTGTCACTCCCCACCAGCTGGGGCCCACTCTGGCACGGAGTGGGTCTCTGGCACAGCATCCAGCTGGCCCTGAGCCAGGGCTGTCTGGTGCTGTTATGCCTGGAAGCAGGGGGCTTCCAGCTGCTCCTGGTGCACATCCAGAGCACTAATCTGCCCCTCCGTCCACCTCCAGCCTGCCTTACACATGCCTGATCCCTGTGTTTCTCCATCCTGCTCACTGAGTTTCCCAATCCCTTCTCTCCCACAACACTGGTGCTCACTCACCCACTAAATTGCCTCCCCCTCCCCAGACAAAGCCTTACCGCTGACCCCCACCCCAGAGAGGGGCATGAAAATGCTCCAAATTGGGGCTGAGACCCCCAACTAGGGGCAGGGGACCACACAGCCCCCAGCTGTGGGCTGCTCTCCACCCCTTGCCATGGGGCCACGACCCTGTGCATGGCCCACATCAAGCCCCAGCTCCGTTCCTGTTCCCCCACCCTACGCTGGCAGAGGGCCATTTTCCAGCGGACAGTGGCCAGGCAGCAGCCGGCTGGGAATGAGCTCATGCTACAGATGTTTTCCTCCAGCATGAGTAATGCCTGCAAGGGGGGGACTGGGTGAGGTGGTGACGGCAGAGAAGAAACACATGGTCCCACACTGGCATGGCCAGGCCAGCACCCTCCTGCACAACCTGCTCCTTACTTGGGGTGCTTGTCATACATGATGGGCAGATACTCGTCCACCGGCAGCATTTTGGAGAGGGGTTTGGTGGCCAGCAGCTTCTGTGCCCCATGGTGGGAGATGGCGTAGGCCAGTGTCCAGTACGAGTACCCGGCCACCACCAGGTTCCGCACGCCCTTCACAGGTGCCTCATCCTCGTCGTTCACTTGTTTCCTCCCCAGGTAGCTGTGGGGTGGCCAGGGAACCATGAGAGCCAGCCCTAGGGACCCCCACCCCACATCCCCCTGGCCCCAGCACCTACATGAGGTCCCAGTCCTGCTGCGCCTGCTCCAGCTCCTCCATCAGCCGCTGCAGCCGTGCTGGGAAGGCAGCCTCAAAGCGCACATCATCCTCGAAGACCACTGACCGCTCCAGCCCCTGGGACACGATCTGGGGGAGGGCACAGAGGTGCAAGCCTATCCCAGCACCATGCTGGGCCATACTGGGGCCACTGACCCTGCAAGACACCCCTCTTCCCAGGTCCTCCAGACATCTGTGATGCTCACAGGGTCCCTGCCCACTGCTGGTGGCCCTTAGGAACCCCATGGCTGCTATGGCCCCGTACCTCCTTCCAGATATTGTAGTGGCTGAGGAAGCAGCCAACCTCGCCCTTGGTGAGCGTGCGGCCGGAGAAGGGATCATAGTACCCGGGTAGCAGGTCCACACCCAGTACCTTGATGTCACTGCTGTTGAGGGTGCTGCAAAGTGAGGGGCTGCATCACAGAGGTGTCCCCTCAGCCGCTCCCCGTCCCCTCCCCAGAGTAACACCAGGGGACTAGCTGAGTGGTCCCTCCATGGTCACCTGCCATCCACAGCATCCACCACCCGTGGAATGATCTCCAGCTCCTGCAGGGATGCCAGCATTCGCTGCCGCCGGTCTGGCCTCCGCACCAGGTTGATCAGGAAGATCTGGGGGAGGAAGGGGAGAGCCCCAACAATGGGGCATGTTGTCATGGGGGACACATAGCCTGCCTGGCTACTGCAGGATGGGGACAGGGGCTCAGGCTTTGCCATGGATGGATGCAACCAGAGGGATGGACAGAGGGACACAAGTGGCTTCATTGGGCACTTACTTCATCAAAGCCCATTTTTGTGAGCGGCCTGGGCAGGAGGGAAATGTGCCTGGAGCGCTGCATGGGGGGACCATCCACTGTGGAGAGAGGAGACACCCTTCAGTGGAGTCCAGATTCCCCTGGCTGGGAGCCGGGGCTGACAGCCCTCTCAGGACCTGGAGGCCTCCAGGACCTCTCCACCTATGGGCACTCACCCATGGCCTCCAGTGTAAGATGCACAAAATTGGCATGATCATCCTCCAGCGTCTGGTGGGCCTTCACGGGAACATTGATGTAACCAAAGTGGTGCTGGTTGCACACATGGACCTCCGCACCTGCCGGGTGAGACAGGTGAGCAGCAGAGCCCCCTCAAGCCCCTGCAGCCCCCAAAATCCCCATCACCCTCACCAGCCTCCTGGCAGGAGTAGGCAAAGACGATGATGTCGTCGAAGGCCCAGGTGTAGTTGGGATGGGGTGGGTAGAAAGCCAATTGCGATGTCTCCTCCTTCCGCAGGTCAATCAGGAAGGTGGCATAGACCATGGGGACACGGAAGCAGCCCACACGCTGCCGGTTCTTGGTGGGGAAGTAGTCAGGTGTCCGGCGATAGTATCCCTGCGGCACACCGGCACAGTGCCTCCATGGTGGAGGGCTCCTCCACCATGGGGGTGTCTCATTCTCCAGGGCTTTCTGGGGACGTACCTGGGGTGTGATGCCACACCAGAAGTTTGAGTAGAAGGTCTGCGAGTCCAGCATGGGGGCCACCACTGACTTGTTCTGTGACATGAGAAACTTGAGGGTCTGGTTGTTGGTCAGTATGCTGTCAGTGTCCATGAACTGTGGAGACGGCACAGGTTCTGGAGACACAGAGAAACCCACTTCAGCCCCCACCCCACCAGTGCCCCATGCCCCTTACCAGGATGTAGTCTGCCTGCTGCTCCCGGGCATAGGTGAGAGCTTCCTGCTTCAACTTCATCAAGTTTTCATAGCGTTTGTCACTCCAGTGCTTGGGACCAAGCTCATCAGGGTAGGAGCTGGGCAGGGGGAGGCAGGGGTTAACCTTGCTCGCTGGGAACGCTCAAACTCTGTGCAGGCTGTTTCTGCCGGCAGGCTGAGTCAGCCCCACTCTGCTTTGCCTCCTCCTGGTCCCCGGCCAGGGAGAGTTGATGCTGCTCCAGGAACCCCTCACAGCCCATACCTGCCCCCCACCAGCACTCACCCAGCCTCACCTGGGCTCCTCTTGCACCTTCCAGGCCACCGAGTGATAGTCCTTCCCCACTGCCCCCAGCCACTCCTGCAGCATTGCCGTCGTGTTGTCCGAGTTGTGGTCTGTTGCGCACCTGGGGTGAGGGGACATCAGTCTCTGGGGGTCCTCCTCAAGGGACAACCAGGACCTCACCCTGCACTAGAAATTCTCACAGGGCCAAAAGACTGAGCCAGTGACAGACTTGCTTGGGAATATAACATGTAATTTGAAGGAACCAAGGCTGTGCAGGCAGGAGGGGGAATGCCAATGGGTAATTTCTTTCCTGGTGCCACCACCAGCCAGGCTGTTCCACGGCTCCCGCCCCTCATCCCTGCAGCCCAGTGGCAGCCCTGGACATGTTCTCCTCACCCCAACCTTGTGACTGCCCACCACGAGCATTGCAGCACAGCCACTTTGTCCCCCTGCCTCTGCATCCCACAGCACCCCTGTGCATCCCACTATTCTAGCAGTGAGAGGAAAGGACTCAATAGGCAGCAAAAAATCCCCCTTCCTGAACATTCCCTTTGCCAGGCACCATCACCATTCCCAACTCTCCCACCCATCCTCACAACAGTGTTCACAGGGACCCCAGCACAGACTGGGCTCAGCCCACCTTGCACTGGGCCAAACCCCAAGTCCCCACACTCTTCGGCACCCTCGACCCGTCAAAGAGCCCCGGGACATCCCCCAGGCACTGGTGTCATGGGGATTTGATGGATTCAGGGGACAAGGCAGGATCTGTGTCCCCCCAGTTCCACGGGCTGCTCTTGAAACATCCCGCAGGGTCCTGCAGCTGGGGGTTCCCAGGGGTTGCAGCGGATAAAGGCGAGGACCCCCCACTCTTCCCCTGTCGGCAGTTGACCCCCGCCCCAGCCCTGCCAGGATCCCTCCGCCAGCCCCCGCCTCAGCTCCCTCGCAAAAGCAGCTGCAGAAAAGTTTCCGACAAGCTCGGGCGAGAGACAGAAGTGGCGCGACGAAGAGGAGACAGGAGACTGCTCTTCCAGCCAACCCCCAGCACGGTAAAGGGGGCTTGGGGGGTGTCTTTGGGAAAGGGGGGCTGAGTGTGAGCTCTGCAGGGAGGGGGAAGGCAGCGTCTGTCCCTGATGATGCAGAATCCCCTTATGCCCAGGGCTCACCTCCCTCATCAGCCCCACAGCTTCCTCAGGTGAAAGGTGGGGGTCCTTTGCCGCGGGGCAGCCCGAGCCCCTCCCGGTTCCCTGCTGGGTCCCACACGCGGGGCAGAGCCACCCCTAACATTTTGGGGCTGGGGGCGCTGCTACCAGGGGGGTCCCTGTTCCTCCCGAGGATCCCTGTCCCCTAAGGATCCCCATTGCCCTGCAGGCCC
>VZTH01000573.1:0-22317 GCA_013397815.1 Aleadryas rufinucha
CCTGTCTTTAAAACCAAGACAGGGACTCTCCCAGGGCACAGAAGCTGCTGCAGCAAGAACATTACACTTCATGTCGGTAGAGTCACCAGCAGTCAACCAGGTTTCCACCTGTATAAGATAACCAGCATAAAGCCAGTGAAGCCAGCAGGCTGACATGAGCTTATAGCACCTGAGAATATATCCCTGTATTTCCACTTCTGGTTGCACCACGTTACCTTCAACTTACTAATTTTGATGTATAAAATACACAGGAAAAGTTTCCATAGCAGAAACCTAGCACTACAGCAAGTAAGGGCAAGATGTGAAGAAACACTCCTAATCTTTCTGGGTTCAGAGTTCCCAGGCAGGAAGATAAGTGCTCCTCAGTTGAATACATCAATACAGCTTACACTTATCAATCAGCCATACAGTACACATAGAAAAAAATCTAGCCTAAAATTACTCCTGCACAGTGGTAAATGCTTCCAGGAAATTTCAAAGAAAATGTAAAATATCTCCAGCTCTCCATATAAAGTATGTCTGCGCAGAAAAAGAAGCGTGTCTAGGGAGAGCCTTTTCTCTCTGCCATAGGCAACAATAACATTTCCACCTGGTATATCGTATGTGCAAGGATGTTACCTCTTGTTATTGGACTGTCCAGAAACCTTACAAGACCAACGGATATCACAAAGTTGATAGGTGCTGCAACTATGTTGAAGCAATTCCTAAGTTTTCTTACTGTGCAAAGCAGGGTTCCAGTATTTACTAACCCACCCCATATGGTCGCTCCACTAATTTGGCCTGCAGGCTGACTAATATGGGGGTCTGGGTCTGAATCCTGACCTTCTCCATAGAGGCATTGCTATTGCCTTGCTTCTCAACAGAACTGTTCAAGAAGCCATTAATAAAGAAGGACCAACTCAGGCCCTGATTAAGCAAAAAGCTGTTGTGGAGATGAATTGACGTGTTAAAAAACAAACAAACAAACAAACACACAACCCAACAAAAACCCCAACAGAAAATAAAAGAACCAAAAAAATAGCCAAACCACACTAACAGTATTAGCTGAATTAATTTCTGTTGTCTCAAAATTATTCCAGAGAACTGGCATACCTGAGCCAAAAGCTGGCAAAGGGGCAGCACAAACCCTGAATTTCATTTAGGCATTTTGGGGATCTTTCTCAGGAAGTCAGCCTGAAAACTATGAATGACGAAGAGGTATTGAGGCACCCAGTAGCTTTTTCCCCTCTCCATATTTGTCTCTCCTTACTCTTTGTTCTTCCAGCCAAGGAAAACTGCTGAGGATCATGCCCTGAGAATCATGTGCTCCCTTGCAAGGTCGAAACTCAGAACTGCAGTGTACGCTTGAGTCAATGGCAACAATTCTCCTTTGCTGTTTGGAGTTCATGGGCCTGCACTGAGAGTGCTGTTGCTTCCACTTCTGGGCTACCCAGTGAAAGAAAGATATGGGAAAACTAAAAGGAAGCCAGCAGAAGACCACTGAAATGCTCAGTGGGCTGGAGCACTGGGCATGAGAAGGGAGCTGGACTTCTTCAGCCAGGAAAAGACAAAGACAAGGGAAGGAAACCTGTTTTCTATTTCCAAATACCTACTCATCATTACAGAGAAGACCAAGCCAAGCCCTACCCAGAGGCTCACAAGAGAAGGGGATAGAGCAAGTCATAAGCTGCAACAAGGGAAAATTTGAGCAGATATGAGGGGCTGTCAGAGACTGAAAATAGTTCATGCCTCAAACATTGATATAANGCTGAAGAGGATCAACAGAAGACCAGCTGGAGAGGATCAACAGAACATCGTTGGGATCCATGGAATGGTGATATTTTCCTTATTCTGTCCCTGTCACTCTCTTTCTGTCCCCCCCACTTATTTTCTACTCCTTTCTTTCTACTTTCCTTCCTCTCTTTCTCTCTCCTACCATACTATACCATAAAACCCATATTATTGTCACTGGCATATGGTCTTGTTTGCACCTTAATTCGGGCAGAGAAATTTCTAAAGAACCTTAATAATAATTGGATCATAACAGGGGCCAAAACAAATCACCATGAGATGGCGAAACGCTGCAACAGACTCCTCAGAGAGGCTGGGCAACCTCCAACCTTGGAGATAGTGAAGACACAACTGGACACAGCCATTAGCAACCTAACCTAGCTTTGACACTGTCCCTGCTCTGAGTTGGAGGTGGATGAGTCACCATCCACTGATCTCTTCCAACATACTTTATTCTACATTCTACTCTGTTCTGAAATAAAGGATCAGTTGCTTCTCTGAATGAAAATAAGAGGAAGAGGCAGGAATTGGAATGGGGACTGTACAGTGATTGAGGAATGCACTGAGAAATCCTCATCAAAGGGAAAGGAAGAGAAACTAATTGCCTTCATTTTTAAAAAGCCAATGTAAGGTCGTTTCATTTTGTAATATTAAAAAATTCCAACACTACTATTTTTTCCCAAAACAAGAAGAAACCAGCCTGGTACGCTGTTGTTGGGGTTTTATTTTCTTTTTCTCTTAAAGAATTTCCCCCATGCACATTGCTGAGGGGGAGCAATTACCAAGGTACTTAAAAGAGACGAAAACCTGGCCACGGGGAGGAGCCCAGCTGGCTGGCCCCTTTACCTGGGAAGAGGGGGTTGGGCAGGGCCCCTAGGCCACTTGTGCTCTGGCATTCGGAGAGGAAGGAAGCTGCGATCGCTGTGGAGAGAATTCACCATCACTTCAGGCTTCTGCCTTCTGCTGCTTTCCTCCAACCGTGAGTGGAGCTTGCTCGCTGGAGCGGCTTTTGCATGGGAAACCTGTTTTTACACCCTGCCTCACTAAAAGGAGACACCTTTCCACCANTGTTTGGTATCACTGCCGTAGCTGTTGGTGTTTGTTTGCCTTGTTATACACACATATATATATATTAGTAAAGAACTGTTATTCCTATTCCTCATACCTTTGTCTGAAAGCCCCTTAATTTCAAAATTAAAATAATATGGAGGAAAGGGGGTTGCATTTTCCATTCCAAGGGAGGTTCCTGCCTTCCTTAGCAGACACCTGTCTTTAAAACCAAGACAACTGTCCTCTTCTGAATCTTGTGACAATGCTGGACGTTTTGTGAGTTTTCTATTGCTTTTAATTGAACAAATCAACATAAGCAGTTTACATTTATTCTGGGAAAAAAACAAAGGAGGGGAAGAAAGACCATCTTTTAGGCTGGTAACTGGGTCTAGCCTACGTATTGCACACATTCAGCCAGGGCTCAAGGGAAGTGGAACAGATAAAACAAGGTGTTGATGTGCACTAAAAGAAAAGAGAGCAATCAAATGGCATGGACATTCTAAGTACCATCAAATGATTGGCACAAGCAGGCAAGAAAAAATTAGCAAGATTAAAACCAGTGACAGATGGCCCCAGACTGATCTATTAAGCCTTCTGCATTTGTGCAAAGGTGGTTGTTGTAAGGGGAGCAAGAAAAAGGCTTGAACAAGTGAAATTTTGCAAAACATTGCACAAGTCAGTGTCAGGCATCTCCCCTCAGGTGGATGCAGAAGCTTGCAGCTTTACTCAAATTTGCTGGAGGAGTTATAATTAGCTACAAAATTCAAAGTATCAGCAAATTAGAAGTATTGATTTATGCAGGCCATGGGTAGGTGAAACAGAGAAGGTCAACCAAAAAATTTATGATCCCAGAACAGATTTGCTGCCAGCATAGCCAGGCAACCTCTCTCAAAGCAAGGAGAAACCCCAGCTTATAACTGCTCAAGATGCCACAACATGTCTTCTTACATACTCAAAATAAAAATTCCTCTTGCCTCAGAATATATGTATGCACGCTATTACACCTGTATACACAAGTGTGATTTGCAGAAAGCTATGCAATGAGCTACAATTTAAATCCAGTCCCATGCAGAGCAAGTACAGACAGTATATGTAGTATTAAATCTTGTGTTAGCACAGTGAACTGAATTATACTTAACCTGCAGAGCCTCATCCTGCTGCAAATAACATTGGCATGAGTAGAATCAGATCTCGAAAAGCAATATATTGCTACTACAGCAATTTGATGTCAAGTTCATCACAATTTGCAATAGGCATAAATCCTAAAATACTATGATGGATGTAATTGACATTTCTTAATACATGGCTCTGATCTGAATTATTTTTCAAAAAAACAGGTTTTGTATTGAAACAACGTAAAAAAATTTTAAAAGGCAAAGGGAATAAATGGAGCCTTAGTGGAAAGCTGGTTGACACTGTTTTTTGCACATTTCTTCCTGTTATATGTACATGGGAATAATCTGCACAGTTCCATATATCTCCATAAGATTACTGATAGAGTAAAATACCTCTTGGTGTAAGTATGAATCACAAACACGCAAGTCAGTGAAGGATCATCCCCCTCAATTATCAAGTATAAATCAACCACTACCTTTTCTTTTGAGGGGTGAGGAAGGAAGAGCTCTATCACTCCTATGCTCATCAGAGACCAGAGGACCAATCAGATTCCCAGGTGAGAGTACAGGCATTTTCTCATGTCTCTGGTAAAATTAGCTACTGCAGATATTATGGACCAAGCAACAATACACACTCACATATCTAGGTTTAGGAAAAAAAAAAGGTTTTGAAATTATTATGCTCTTTATTAAAGCTCAGGTTTACATAACCTAAAGAGTAACTGGGTTTGATGTTCTACAACAGACATACTCTTCTGAAAAATATGAGATATTAATTGTTAATCTTAACAATTTTGTCATTTTTTCCTAATACAACTATAAAATATTTTATGTCAAACACATCAGTGTTGATTTTTATACATATTTGAACCACTATCCCTCTCTTTCTTATTTTTTAGAATGTGGAAAGACACTAAGACACTTTCTCTTTAATTTTAAACATGTAACTCCACTAAAAATAAAATTCTCATATGAAGGCACTGGCCCTTGTTAACCATTCTGTCACTTTAGTCCTGTATCAGCACTGTTTTGTGGGTATCATGCACAGGTTCTTCATTGTTTAATAAACTATAAGTGCTTTAAGGCTGAGTTCTTTAATTCTCATGGCATCAAACAGTTAACCAGCCATCTGTCTGGGTTCAATTTATATTAAACATGAGTGTATTTACTCTCCATATTGGCATAAAATTATGTGAAAGACATTTTTTTTTTCTTAGTACCTAAGTAACATATAAAAGGTCATTGTAGAGGATGTGGAATGCTTTACTAAAACTTTAGATTGTTTAGATTTTGTTGTGAGATGACCTACAAAGAAAAGTCTGAGTGTGTCCCATTCGGGACAGAAAGAGCCTCAAGCAAATGTGGTAAAAGCAGGGAACTTGTCTAGTGGCTTTTTATCTTAACCATATATTGCTTGTCTACCAGCTTCCCATTGCAACCAACATCCCCTGACAGACCAGTGTTCAGCTAAAGTTTCTCAATGATTCCAATGACTATCCCCTTTCACTTCAATGGATGCACAGCCTGACCATGCGTCAGTATGAAGTGTATGACTTTTACATGTCCCTGATTTGTAACTGTTAGAAACTTCGTTGTTGTGCATCAAACTAGACTGGCCCTGAAGTCTTTGTGCACAAAAGCATTAGGTTAGGGATAAGAAAATTATGTGCTCTCAACAACTTATTTTGCTAATACCATGAAGACCAGACTAACTGTGTTCAGGGTGCAGATCCGGGTGAACACAAGTGCAACCCGTCTCTCCTGCAGCGCACAGAGATATACACCTGCTCAGGCATGTGACTTTCCACCCTTCAGGTGAGACCACAACAAATGAAGGCTTAGAGAACCCCTGTTTCACTAGGGGAGACACTGGATTGAGAAGAGAAGCAGACAACAGAGCATGCTTTCCTCAAGGAACCTAAACCCATACTCTTTGTGTCTCCCCAGAGTCATGATTTCTAGATAACTGAAGGGTACAAGGTAGAAACCCTCCAAACCACAATTAAATAGGTGATAGCAGCACAGAAAGGCATGTTCCTGAATAAGCAACTGACTTACCAACAACCTGAAATTAAATGAGGAAGCCAATGGGAACGGAGCTCTTTTGAAAGTCCTAGAGCTAAAAACCTTGGGCGAAACTTACTCTATTTTTAACAATTTTTAGTAGTACAGCAAGTAATTTTGGTGTGATTGGAAACATCCTGTTGACTACTTGTATAGCTAAAGCTGGTTTAGATGCAGACATAACCTGTTGATATACATATCCTAAAGTGGAAATGAGTTAGTGACACTTTTAGAAAGCCTTTGTCCAACCCTTTGCTATTTTCACTTTTTTTCCCCAAGACTTAACAAAAAAAGACAGAGATCCATCACAATCCACCAGAGGTAGTTTTGGTTCATTTTGTTCAACATGTAATGATAACATCCTCTCTGAAGAACTGAAAATACCCTGAGCTTCAGAGTGAGAGAGGAGGAATAGCAAGTGCTTCGCACTGGAGACTGACTTCACACTGCCTTCTTTTTTAGATCCATTCAATGGGCAAAAAATTCTAAGATGCATTAATATGTAATAAAATTTGCTTGACTGGTGGCTGCTTATATGCAAGTAAGGAATCTTTCTGTATAAAAGAGTGTAAAAAATATCCTTGAGTCAGAGAAGGGAAAAGTCTGAGTCAGGTTGATATGACTACTTCAAATCCCACCAACACTTCTGATAACAGATGCTACTGAGCAATCCAACACCAGTACTAAGCACATACTTCATGGTAAACCGTTGGTAGGATGGGCTACTGATGGGCATTAGCAAAACAATATTGGTATAAGTGCTTTGAGACAAATTGGAAATTGGATACTAGAGGGAAAAAATTATTTATAGCTCACAAAAACAGGGCCTTCAGAGAAGTGACTTAGCAATCTCAATTCTGCACATCGCCTCCTTTAAAACATCCTTTTTCACGGGGTCCAGTTTTGTTATTTATTTTACAGATAAACACTGCCCATAGAAAACAGCCCTCACTATAGAAACCAGCACGATCCGAGTTGAAACCCTAAGAAAAACACACTGTACTCAAGTTTGCATTCGTCCTGCAGTCTGTAAAGGTGTTCTTGATCCAAAATATTTTTCAGTCCATATTTGAACCATGTTTGATGGAGCTTGTTCTTCTCCATATTCCCATGGAAAGTGGTAAGCCATGTCTTTTGGAGGAGTGACTTGTTTAGGAGTTAAGATGCCATTCAAATGGCATGTGTGTGTTTGCCATCTAAGGGTTGTCTGAATTTCTTCCTGATTTGCTTCTCAGCTTGGCTGTCGAATCAACATAGATTCTCAGCCAACTTCTGAATTACTGTTTATTTTTACCCTAATACGAAACTTTGCATAAAAGATGCTGGCATTATGTTTGCAACAACTATGTTCTTGGATTGATGCTACAGGAAAACATGATGCCAGGGTGGTGTTAAGAATAAAATTGTGTTCAGCTCTGCAAAATATCAGTGAGGTTTGTCTTCTCTGAAACAAGCTTTTCAGACCCTGGAAGCACAAATCTCATACGAGGGATTTTTTTTTTTTAGTACAAGAATAGAGATCAGGAGTAAGTTCAAAAGCCCTGGGGTACAAACAGCACCTTGACTTCACTGAATCTGGAGTGACAGCACTGCTGGGCTTAACCCTAAAGCTACACGTTGGGTGAAGTTCCTGTGAGCTCAGTTGGAGCTCCCGATAAAAACAAAGCTTACGAATGTAGCCCACTGCCGGCTCCTTCAGCTTGCATATTTGCACTTCTCACACTACCTGTCTAATTACTGTCTTAATTACTCGACAACTTGGCTCTCCATTTCACATTCCCTGTCTTTTAGTTTTTCTCCAGATACTCAGCACTGCCTATGTGTGGTGCTGTCACTTTATTCCCAGCTATCCCCCACACAGGGAGGACCTTGGTCAGCCCTGCAGACCCTGAGGGAATAGAGCCCTGTTCCAGCAGCACCATCTGTCCCTCCTCGCATGCACAACAGGAGACAAATAAAACAAAATGAACATTCAGTATTCTTTGATAGCCTTCAACGTTTGGAGGCTCAGTATCAATATTTAAAAAAATCTAAAGTGTGCAACTGGGCTCACCTATCAAGTAACAGAAGTCAAATCATTTTCTAAATGGCTTTGGTGGTTATGTCTGCAGCAACTTGTTTGGGTAGATGTACAAGAGAGAAAGGGAAAGAGCAAGCAGCAAGGAAAGGATGACAGAAGAAGAGAAAGAGAGAGAGAGATAAGGAAGGAAAAGGGAAGTTTAACAAACAAAGATACAACTTTCCTGATACTAACTCTGCCTGCGCATTTTGGCTGAGAATTAAATAGAACAAGTTTACAGATGCATTATCAATAAAATCACATTTTGGCAGTTTGCAAGACTGTCACATCATAAGGAGTATATTCATTTCTTTACTAATTAATCCAGAAAACATTGAAGAATAGAGAAGGAGGTCTGTGCTATTTTTTAAAATAAAAAAAATTTCCTTACACTGTTAGACTTCCACATTTCTTTAAATCCAAATTCCGTATTTCAAATTCACATCACATCTCCAAAAGCACAGCTTGTTTTTGGCCTTCAGCTAACCATGGATGTTAACCTTATTCTGTTGTGCTTGTTTTCCACTTGCTGCTTCACACAAAATCAATCCACTCCTTTACCTTTTCCTGAATGTGTCCTGCAGTGACCACGCCGTGGTAGCAGCAGCCAACTACCCTTTGCCTGTCTTCAGTTACGACCGTGCACTTTTCTCCCAATGAGTTTCTTTCCTGAGCAAGATAAGCCATGGGAAAGCCTGCCCTAAGCCTGCCCCAGACCAACCTGCTTCTAGACTGAGCCATGCCCTTGCCTCTCTTCAGGCCTCAGTACATCTATTAACTTTTCTTTTGCTTCTGTCTCCTCTGTGTTCTGCCTTTCATCCAAAGCTTCTGTCTCTTCTGTGATAAGAATGTGGTTAGTACAGATTTGAAAAAGATGAGGCAATCAATTAAATTCTTTCCTGAGTACCCTCATTAACCATTCCCTATGATTTTTACAGGACTAAAATTTGTCCGATAGTTAAAATTACTGGCAACATTATTTTGAAAAACATTTCATGCTCTTCAGCAGATCCCTTTCAGCAGTGTCTCTTCTGTACTTAAGAAGTTCATTCAAACTGCATAGAGTGGCTATACCAGTGTGAAAAGATAATACCCACATAAACTAACAAGGATTTAGGTTACAATAGCAAGTTGAACAACAGGAAGCCTAGTTTAAACATAAGCAACAGCATCCACACACAGATCTGTACAGGTTTAAAAGGAATATAATGTTTTAATTTATTCCTCTACATGTTCGGCATGCAAATAAGTCTTTAAACAACTTCCTGAATCTAAAACTAATACATGCATTTTATGTGAAAAATCAGTGTCATTTTTCAGATCTCAAAGACTGATTATTCTCCACAGACAATGGATTGCCTTTATTTATTCAAGCTGCTTCTCTGTATGCAGTGTTTCATCTACTACTTTATGCTAAATATGTATTAACCCTTGTACATGTGGGTCATTTAACTGGGCTTTGGTGAGACATAAAGCATGAATCATCACTATAAATAACTGTTCTCATGGCATTACAGGCCACCACCTACCTCTGCTACATACTGCTACATACTGCTAACCCCATATACTTCTGTAAAGACACAACTAAATGCTTACCAAGGATCACAGTCTAGAAAGGAAATTCAGATTATCTGTGTTCTTTAGCAACTTTTATTTTCTCAAACATCTACTTCATTAAAAATAAAACATCAACCTACTCCTAGCATGTTTTTCAATTTAACCTGGGAAAAGCAGGATAGTCAGTGTCTTTCAAGCATGTGCAGGCTCATGTGTACATACTCTCCTCTTCCATATCATAGATAAACAGGATGAACTGCAGTTCATAGACTGTAGCACTGGCCTCTGTATCACTACAAGCCATATTGCAATACAGCAATATTGTGGGTACAAAGAAGTGGGGTTAGAAAGTGAGAAAGCTGAGACTTTAAGGGAGCATCAAAGGAATTAATCTTCTACAGAGACAGGGAGAACAAAATAGAGGATCTTATCTGGGAGTAAACAGGAGCTTTTTGTCAGAAAAGAGGTGGTAAGAAAAAGAAGGCACGACAATAAAAAGTAGTAGCACGGCACTGGGAGTCTGATCCCAGAGCCTTGAAGTGTGGTGCAGTCCCTGACTTTTTTGTGCCCCTGCCCACTGAAAGGCCTCTGAGCATTCCCACTGCCCCACCAACATTCTGAGAAATTGTCTAAACATAATTTTATCAACTAACTGCTTGTCCACACCATTATTCACTTGTAATTGGTTTTGTCCCCAGTTTTGCAGAATCTCATAGGTGCTAATGTCCTACAGATAATGAAGAATAATTATTGAGACAACAGAAAGAAAGGTAGAGCAGCCAGGAAGAGGAACAGGCTATTTCCCACTTAGCTTTCTCACAGCACAAGCAGAGATGTGTTATATGTGTCTTTACTGCAGCCTAAGTTTTGCCATGTCCTCTTAAACAGATTAATAAACTCCAATTAGAAGAAACTCAACATGACCAAACATGACACAATTGCTTTCCCAAGTTGGTCATTGGTTTATCATTCTGACTAACTAGCTACTCATTAAGTCTGTAATACATGATTTTGTGTTCGAGAACAGCAAAGATTCAGTGTTACACAGAACTGATGCTGATGCCACAGAACACTTAGGGAAGAGTGACCCAGCACTTGAAACACTATGGATTGGAGGGTCCAAGCAGCTGTGTTTACAGCAGAGCCCAATGAACCAAACCGAACAACCGCTCCCTAGGGAAAATGCCCTCTGTATTGAAGCCACAGAGCTACCTTCTACTCCTTCTTCCCGCACACTGCAGTCCCTGAGGCGAGTGAGAGTACTGCCATAGCAGGCAGCGACTGCTGCCTGATCAGGGTTTTGGTGGGGGTGAATCCTCCTGTGTATATTTTAGGCAAGTGAAAAATCCCCCTGCCATCTTCAGGTGAGTTCAGGGTGTTACGGTCCTACTCATGTAGGCACCTGCAAAAAAATGTGTTAAAGGGCATCTTTCACCCTTTATTTTTGTTTTCTCCCTAGGTCAGTATACTGTCTGTCATCCCACACTGGGTTGGCAAGCCAATAAGAGAGGCTCCCCACAGCCCGGACAGGTGTGTTGCAGGAAAGGTGGGCACAGGCATGTTGCATGAAAGAATAAAAGAGAAAAGATGAAACTGTCAAGCAAGAAAAGAGGATGAGGCCACCTTAATACTAATAATGCTTTGGCCAGTGAACACAGAGGTATGGATCACCATAAAACTTAAGAATCAGCACTTCCTTGACTTGTGGAAACTAAGTGAAAATGAGGAAGAGTGTATTATGTAGCAACTTACAGGGTCATGGTTAATACTGCATATAGGGGGAAAACTGGAAAAGGAGAAACAGATCACCTTTCCTTACAAAGCAAGGAAAAATATAAGAGAACCTAATAGGAAGGAGCCTTGGGGGTTTTCTCTCCCCTTTCTTCCATGCTTCCCACCCAGAAAACCAAAATCTACATCTACCTTTTAACCTGTACATTGGAAACTGAAAGAACTGAAAGCAATCAATATTTTAATAAGAGCTACTGTTTCACCTGATTGAGAGGGTCATGTGATGGCTCCAGTTAGATCAGAGGGAATGCTGACAAAAGGAGAAAACCACTTCTAAATTTTGAGGAAAGAAGAAAGAACACATTTCTCTACAACAAGGAAAGCTAGAACAGGGAACAAAGGACTTGAACTGCAGAAAAACACACATTTTAAGAGAAGAGAACTTTCTGACTGGAGGCGCCTAAGCAAAGGTATAGATCAGTTTAGGGAAGCTAAAAAATCACCATTACAAACTTCAAAAGGCTGGAAAGAAAATCATTCCCGAGGAAGAATTTTAAGTACAGTTGATTCCACTTTCGTTTAGTAGAATGGTTCAGATAACCACTTGCACTCCATCATTTCTACAATTTCTATTTTAAAAAACCCAAACAAACAACCTTTTAAAAAAGGAAATTCAAGTTTTCATTACACTTGAACCTGAAGATAGAAAAATAGCATCTGCATAGTTTAGAACATACCATTCACTTGAGAAATTACAGACTTTTTATTGGTTTTGTTTCTAAACTCAGTGATCAAGAACTAGCTCTTCAGAGGTGAAGTTGCCTCATCACTGTATGTGCTTGTGCCAGCAGGGCCCCAAATTTTGAGGCCTGTCATAATGCTGTAATGACTTCAGTATAATAGATTTCATATCTGTGGGGCCAACAATTTAAACCATTAGACAGCAGTTTGCTGTTACAAACTAAAGGCTGCTAGAACCATGTCATCACATTGCAAGCAGCCAGCAGAGCTGTAATACACGTAACATGCCTTTCACAATCATATTCTAGCACATACTTGTCTCCTGCCTCAGAGCAGACATTATCAGTTACAGAACAAACTTGTACAGAACCACAAAATTCCCCTCCAGATGAAAGTTCACTGTTTCCCTTCATAGAATCTCCTCCTTTACAACATTTTAAACCCTTGTTATGCCTCCAAAGTTCCCATAAACTGGAGCATGTACTGGTTTAACTTTCAGATGAAACACACATATTACTAACTTAGAAGTTAAACATCAAGAAACACATTATGTGGATTTTCAGAAACTACACAAGAAATGCCCAGGAACAAACCTTACTGCAACCGAGTTTTGGAAGTGTTGTGACAGCACCAGCTGGGTTTATTATGAGAGGGTGTCAAACGCTGGAACAGACCTCTTGAAGAGGTAGTAAATGAACCCCTGTCTACCAGTGTTGAAAAGGTATTTGGACAGTGCCCTTAAAGCCACGCTTTTACTTTTGGTCAGACCTGAAGTGGTCAGGTAGTGACACTGGATGATTACTGCAGGTCTGTTTAAACAGAACTATTTTATTCGACTCAAATCTATTTTCTCCTAGCTGCTCCTTTCCCTACCAATACAAACTGAGGAAATCTCTGAAGACAATTCTTCCCAGCCCTGCACAAGCAGAAGGCACTGAATACCCAGAACCATCTCTCAGTCTAGGCATTGGCTCTGTCACCTTGTGGGAAGGAGGTGTGTACCTTCTGCAGAGGGTCAGAGCTGTGGATCATCTCAAGATAAAGGAACCATCTGCACAAATTTCCGAAAAGCAAGTGTGATGTGTTTTTTTTTAATTCATCAGTGTTCAACTGAGATAGGTTTTCACAGGATGGCAAAACACCACATCACTGCCACTAGTGAGGCTTCAAGATCAAGCCTTCAGTCTGGTGCAGGATGTGCTTCTCATCTAAATGGTTGCAGACATCTCAAGAGTTGAGCAATACCTGTTGATCTTCTCGTGGATTGTTTTTCCTCTCTTCGTACTCATTTTTAGAATTGTCTGAGCTGTTTCCCTTGCAAAAATCATGCTAAAACACAAGAGCCTGAGAACAGCAGCACTATCTCAGAGGGAAGGTCCATCTGGCCCAATACTCTCTCTCCAGTGTCCAACCACCAGTGTCTGAAGAAGAGCACATGAGCACTGAAGTCTAGTCCTGCCAGGATCCTGGGGGTGCTCACAGGCCTCAGTGGCTGGGACCGGCCCCCCTGGGACCCCCACCCCCACCATCTCCTGCCAAGGGCCCAGGGGACAGGTCCCAGCTCTGCCTGGGACCTTCAGTCCCTGCCTGAGCCCTGCTGTAGGTGTGCCTATCTCTGTCCCCATCTCCTGGGAGGATCTGGGACCTGCCCTGCAGAGCTGCTCTCCAGCGTGGAGCCCTCAGACCTGGATTGAACCTTGTCATGCAGAGCTCTGGGTTTAACGTGGCATAACTGCTCTGTTCTATTCTATTCCCTGCACTCACCATGAGTCAAATAATGATGAGACTGTTATTTGTCTGACACACCAGGGGGTTTTCAGCTCCAAAAAAACCACATTCAAGGATACATAACACACAGATTATAACTGGAAGCAGGGTATTATTTAATTTTTATTTTTCTCCATCTGTTTCAGAGCTGATGCTCACAAGCACTAACACAACATGCATGTATAGCCAGGAGCAGGCTGATGCATTTCTTACTTGAAAATACATCCTTTGTAGTCTGGAAAAGGCAAGTGATAGAGCTACAGAAAGCAGCAGAAGGAATATAGGTCAGANGATCAAGCCTTCAGTCTGGTGCAGGATGCGCTTCTCATCTAAATGGTTGCAGACATCTCAAGAGTTGAGCAATACCTGTTGATCTTCTCGTGGATTGTTTTTCCTCTCTTCGTACTCATTTTTAGAATTGTCTGAGCTGTTTCCCTTGCAAAAATCATGCTAAAACACAAGAGCCTGAGAACAGCAGCACTATCTCAGAGGGAAGGTCCATCTGGCCCAATACTCTCTCTCCAGTGTCCAACCACCAGTGTCTGAAGAAGAGCACATGAGCACTGAAGTCTAGTCCTGCCAGGATCCTGGGGGTGCTCACAGGCCTCAGTGGCTGGGACCAGCCCCCCTGGGACGCCCACCCCCACCATCCCCTGCCAAGGGCCCAGGGGACAGGTCCCAGCTCTGCCTGGGACCTTCAGTCCCTGCCTGAGCCCTGCTGTAGGTGTGCCCATCTCTGTCCCCATTTCCTGGGAGGATCTGGGACCTGCCCTGCAGAGCTGCTCTCCAGCGTGGAGCCCTCAGACCTGGATTGAACCTTGTCATGCAGAGCTCTGGGTTTAACGTGGCATAACTGCTCTGTTCTATTCTATTCCCTGCACTCACCATGAGTCAAATAATGATGAGACTGTTATTTGTCTGACACACCAGGGGGTTTTCAGCTCCAAAAAAACCACATTCAAGGATACATAACACACAGATTATAACTGGAAGCAGGGTATTATTTAATTTTTATTTTTCTCCATCTGTTTCAGAGCTGATGCTCACAAGCACTAACACAACATGCATGTATAGCCAGGAGCAGGCTGATGCATTTCTTACTTGAAAATACATCCTTTGTAGTCTGGAAAAGGCAAGTGATAGAGCTACAGAAAGCAGCAGAAGGAATATAGGTCAGAAGAAAAGGTGTGTGGTACCATGAGGTATTTTCCAAAGTATGACACATCAATGATGGGCACAACCTTGCCTTCCAAAACTTGCTTCGTTGTCGTTCTTCCCAGCCAGGGATGCATGACAAGCACTCTCATGCCTGCTCTGTGCTCGTTTTGCAGGCAGGAGAACTGAAAAGCGTCAGCTCTGGATGGGGAAGCAAGCCTGGAACCCTTCCAAGCACAAGCTGTTTTGAACAAGCAAGAACCCCTGGGAAATGGGAGCCAAGGGAACAGCAGAGCTCAGCCCCACTCTGAACTTGCAATGGGCAAGAGAGCCAGAGAGAGCCAGGGCTCGAGTGGTGCCTTGGAGGTGTGAGGGCAGCAGGCAAGAACGGAGCTGCAGGGGCCCAGAGGAGCCCTGACAAGGGGCTGTGCCCAGTGCTACAGGAAGACAAGAAGCAACCCCCAGGGCCACCCTTGGGGCCCACCCTGGGAGTTTGGAAAGCTTCCTGCCCACTGCAGGGCATGAAAGGCTTCATGGGGCATGAGCAGCAGGCAGCAACCCAGCCAAAAGGGACTGAAGGAGCCCTGAAAAGAGGTCATGCTCAGTGCTGCAAAAGAATGCAACCCCACCCCTCCCCCTTCCCCCCTTGAACCAGTGCCAATCTGCCCCGAGGGAAAATTCCCTCCTGATGCCATTGCTGGTAATCAGCTATTCCCTAAGCATGTGAGCAAGGCCTCACTCCTCATCCCACAGTCTGGTTATGCCTTCCAGGATATGCCTAAGCCCCATTCTCCCTCAACCTGGAGCCATCTCAGGGGCTTCCAAGTGCAGCCAAATGTCCTCAGCCTGATCAACCTGAGGGTGAAGAATCCTGGCAGGGCACCAGTGGGTGTTACAAAGCCCTAGGACCCCTGACAACACTTCTGCATCCCATTTCTTACAGCAGGTGCCCCTGGCTCCACAAGGGGCTGAGGACAGAGTTGTGCAGTGCTCCTCAAGAAGGTGTTCACTTGAATTTACCAGTGCTATCCAGCTGAAAAGGCCAGACAGCCCCAGGCACCTCCAGGTCTTCGCAGCTCTTCTCCTCTGAAGGGTTTGCATCTGTTTCCCAAAGGCTTAGTGCTACTGGCAGCCGGCCTTGACTCCAGTTTTCCTCCCTTAGCCTCCTCGAAGTAATTACACTGTCTCCTCAAGGACTTCCTTCTGGATGTCTGTGGGCTGGCTCCAGGCCAGTTTGACAGTGGGACATGGGAGGATGCTCCCTTTTGTCCTGTCCCCCCAAGGCACTGCTGCACTGCAGGGTGGTGACATTGTGACATGAGGGTGATGGGATCCCCCATGCACAGTCCTGCCTGCCACAGACCAGCCACCACCCCTCCACCCAGCATCCTTTGGAGGAAGGCCTCTGGAGTGCTGTCCCAGCCCTCAGTTGCCAAGTACTGGGCACAGCAGCTGATTCTGATTCCCTGACACATTCTGTGTCACTTGGCTTCCAAAAACCTCATGATGCTACTTTTCTCAGGTCATGGAAGAAACCAACCCTGTAGCCCAGAGATCACCCATAAGAGCTGTCACCTCTCTGTGATGGAACTAATGTCCACGTTGCTACCTTGGGTTGTCCAATTCTCAGAGGACAATGACTGCAGGAATTCCAGCTTTCCACTTATGGACATTAAAATTGAAAGGGACCAATTGTTATCAGCTGAATATTAATAAGCCCATTGGGCCTGATAGGATTCATCCCAGAGTACTGTGGGTAACTGTAGCAGACATTACAACAGGACGACTCTCAATTATCTACAAAAGGTCTTTGGAGGCCCCACCAACTAGAAATTAGCCCATGTTACACAGTTTACAAGAAAGGCAAGAGAGAAGACCAAGGAAACTACAGACCTGTTGTCTAACCTCAGTACCTGGAAAAAATTATGGCGAAAATCACGCTGGGTTCTACTAAAAGATATCTGAAGAACAATGCAATCATCAGACACAGTCAACATGGGGTCACAAAGGGAAAGTCCTGCCTGATTTAATAACCTTCTACAATATGGTCACCTGCCTGGATGAAGGGAAGAGAATGGATGTAGTTTTTCTGGGGTTTAGAAAGGCTTTTGATACTGTCCCTCAAAGCCTCCTTCCAGACAAGTTGTCCAACAGTGGAATGAGCAGGTATGCAGTGCACTGGGTGAAGAACTGGTTGAAGAGCAGGGCTCAAATTGTTGCAGCAAACAGGACACCTGGCTGGTGACCAGTGATGTTCCTCAGGGCTCAATTCTAGAGACAGCTCTGTTCCGTCTCTTTGTCAGTGATCTGGAGGCTGCAGTTGAATGCACAGATAGTTTGGTGATGTTACCAAACTGGGAAGTGCTGCCGACTCTCCCATGGGACAAGAGGCTTTGCCTTGCAGAGGGATCTGGGTTGATTGGAGCAGTCACCGATGACATGAAACTGAGAAAGACCAACCAAATACTGGATTCTGCACCTGGGATGGAGTAATTCCAGACACTAGTCTGAACTGGGAGAGGATTGGCTAGAGAGCAGCCCTGCAGAAAGGGGTTTGGGAGTGCTGGTTGGCAGGAAGCTCCATGGGATCAGCAGTGTGTGTGTGCCCTGGCAGCCAGGAGAGCAAACCTCATGCTGGAGTGCATCAAGCACAGCATCACCAGCCAGCCAAGAGAGGGGATTATCATGCTGAATTCAGCACTGGTGCAGCCTCACCTCGAGCACTGTGTGCAGCTCTGGGCCCACCATTTAAAAAGGATGTGAAGGTACTTGAACGTGTCCTGAGAAGGGCACCAGAGCAGGGGAAGGGGCTGGCAGGAATGTGCTCTGGGGAGCAGCTGAGGGCGCTGGGCTTGTCTGGTCTGGAGAGGAGGAACTTGAGGGGTGACCTCACTGCTCCCTACAGCTTCCTGAGGAGGGCAAGTGGTGAGGGAGGTGCTGAACTCTTCCTCTCCCAGTGCCAGGACATGTGGGGAATGGCTCGAAGTGGCGCCCATCGGGGAAGTTCAGACTTGACATGAGGAAACAATTCATGACTCAGAGGGTGGCCAAAACCTGGAATAGGCTTCCTGGAGAGGTGGCTGATGCCTTTCCCAGCCATGCCTGTCAGTGCTGAAGAGGCATTTGGACAGTATCCTTAAAGCCATGCTTTAACTTTGGTCAGCCCTGAAGTGGTCAGGCAGTGGGACTAGATGGTCATTGTGGGTCTGAACTATTCTATTCAATTAGAGTTGTTGGGTTATAGAAGAGAGGGCAAGGAGATAACTAGTGTTATACATTGGGTTATCAGCTTAAACAGAATTTTTCAGAGAAACCTGGGGATACAAATTCAGCCTTTTCATTCAAGTAATCTTGTCCTTGGAATTGACTCAGTCAACCTTGGTTACCAAAACATCTGTTCTGGTTTCATTTTAAACACATTGGCATTTCAATAACTTTTATGGCTGGGATGTAGTCTCCTAAATAGATCTGGTCCTATTAAAACTTTAATCCAGATTCTTCAGCTGACTTTGGCAGATTTTAACAGATGCTGCAAGCTCAGCATGTCCACACTTCCTGCATTTTGGGGCAAAAGTCATTGAAGAAATGTGATGACCAGAGGATTTTAATAGATGGTACACTCATTGTTTCAAAATCAGGGTGCCAGGGCACATGTGCTACCACATAAAGCACCATCACCCGGATGATGTGAAAAGTAGAGTGGTCAATTATTATTTCCATATAATTCTCAGATTTAACACTTCTAATGCAAGACAGAGATTTGCCCAATATGAGATTTTCTGGTTATTTAGCTTTTGTCATATTAAGAGTGACTAGACACACACACACACTACCTACACTGTACAACTAAAATTTCTCCTAGACAGCAAGGAACTGAAGATAATTATAGCATCATTAGAAAAATAGTTTCCATAAATGAATCAGAGAATCACAGAATAAACTGAATTGGAAAGGACCCACAATGATCATTGAGTCCATCTCTCAGCCCTGCACAGGACCATCCCCAAGAGTCACACCATGTACCCAAGAGCATTGTCCAAGTGCTTCTTGAACTCAGACAGGCTTGGTGATGTGACCGCTTCCCTGGGCAGCCTGTTCCAGTGCCCAACCACCATCCTCTGGGAAAGAACCTTATTCTAATATCCAACCTAAACTCCCCTGACACAACTTGAAGCCATTCCCTCAGGTCCTGTCACTGGTCACCACAGAGGAAAGATCACTGTCTGCCCTTCTTCCCCTCATTAATAAGTTGTAGACTGCTATAAGCTCTCCCCTCAGTCTCCTCCAGGCTGAAGAGACCAAGTGACCTCAGCCGCTCCTCATACTTGAAGCTTCCCCTCAAGGCCCTTCATGACCTTTGTCAACTCTCTTTTAGGGTGCTCTCTAATAGCTTAGTATCTTTCTTCTGTTGTGGCACCCAAACTGCCCCCAGCACTCGAGGTGAGGCTGCACCAGTGCAGAGCAGAGCGGGACAATCCCCTCCCTTGCCTGGCTGCCGATGCTGTGCCTGACGCACCCAGGACACGCTTGGCCCTCCTGGCTGCACGGGCACTGCTGACTCACATTCACCTTTCTGTCAACCAGGACCCCCAGGTCCCTTTCTGTGGTGCTGCTCTCCAGCCTCTCATTCCCCAGTCTGTCTGTACATCCAGGGTTGTCCCATCCCAAGTACAGAAACTGGCACTTTCTCTTGCTGAACTTCATATGGTTGGTGATTGCCCAGCTCTCTGATTTGCCAAGGTCTCTCTTCATGGCCTCTCTGCCTTCAAGAGAGTCAACAGCTCCTCCCAGTTTTCTATCATCTGAGAACTTTCTTAGTATCCCTTCCAGTCCTGCATCCAAGTAATTTGTGAAGATGTTGAAGAGCACTGGGCTGAGGATGAAGCCATGTGGAACCCATGTGGAACTAGTGACAGCTCATCAGCCTGCCACCCCATTCACTGTAACCCTTTGATACCAACCTGTGAGCCAGTTGCTCACCCACTGCATGATGTTTTTATCCACTTTTGGGCTGGACATTTTATCCAGCAGGATCATGTGAGACAATATCAAAAGCTTTACTGAAATCCAAAACGAAGGTCTTTGTTTTAGAGCCATTCCATGTTTTTAATACATATGTTGCATCAATAAATAATAGAAAATGATGCAAAAATGCTTTATAAAAACATTTATCTATAAGGACACATTCAGTAAAGTGAAGGTGCACAAATCAAATAGAAGCATTAAGATAAAAACAACTCAATGTATTTAAAATCTCTTTAAGCTAGTATGATATTACACACCTGTTACAATGCCATCCTATTCACACCATCAAGAATCAGACAAATCATACATTTTCAACTCCTAGATAAAATTTACTTGTTGTCATCAAGTACCCAAAACAAATAAACAAAACTCAATCATTCCCATTTGGGGACCTTTTTTTTCTGAGTAAAGTTTTAGCAAAAATAATGAAGGATTTTGTGTTGGACAGACATAACGGAACTCAAAGCTAATCAGAAATGTAGACATGGAAGACTACATGTGCACAGCTCATGTAATAACAATACACGTGCCAGGAAGGAGGAAGCATGGATACAGAGCTACATGGTACTGTGACCTACTCTGCATCAGACCACTGGTACTATGACCTACTCTGTGTAAGGCCACTAACATCTTGTAAATAAGCAACTTTTAGACCACTGACATAAGAAATTACCACCACAGATACCATAAGGAAGCCAAAATTGCCAGATGCCTGACTGCAATACATGAAGATCAAACCAGACAAATTTTCCTCTTGTTAGCATGGTTGATTACCAAAGTGGAGGTAGAGCAGACCATCTGTCAGAGCCCAACAGCATCTTCGATTTGCACCCAAGGCACCCATCAGGCTCAAGGCACCTGTCCTGGGGCTGGCGCATGAGCAGTCTTTGAGAGGTACAGGGTACCTCAGGTACTCACATTAAAGTGTTCTACCTGGTATGCCCACACATTTCTGTGAGCAGGACCCCCACACTGGAACAGACACAGCTTGAAGCAGTACATGTGATTGAGACCTGCAACAGTGCTTTTCCAGATGGTTAATCATAACCACACTGAGAAAGACACAAGGAAACAAACAGTATTTTTAGGCTTCTACTCTAACTACCAACTCAAGTCAACTCACACCATAAAGTCATCAGGTCTCTTTGAACTGTTAAAGAGTATTTATGTTTTACTTGAAAACAGTTGCAGTCCAAACCTGCAAGAATAGAAATGCATCATAACTTTGGTATTGATAAGCCTAGCACTTTATAACCTGGTGAGCTAGACAGGAGTATTTGAAAGGAGAAATTAATCACTAGTCTGTGACAGCCTCAACTACTAGACTGTTAAATAATAACACGATTATATATGACTTTTGTACATATTAATTGTTTCATTTTCTTATGCCACTGGAGCTCCACAGAATTCAATGTGTGGCCAAAAGGAAAGTGAGGATTTATAGGCAGTGAAATATAAGAAATATGCTCGTAAAATAATCTCTCTTAATTCTCCAGAGCCCTATTACCAAAGTGCATAACAACACAGGATATATGCCAGAGGGGTATAAAGGCTTTATTAGCCCTCAAAAGAGATGACTCACAACACCAACTGACAACTATGTCCGCAAAATTCATGCTGGGAACAGCTTTATTGCAAACTGTACTAACAGCAGACACGGCTGGTATATACAGTCATACACAAATGCTTTTCTGCTGGGCCTAATATCTGTATCTATAATGGATCCTGTTTTGAGACATTCAACAGCTACACAGGAGCTATTTGTGCAGAACACTTATACAGCTATCAGATTTCATTAATGAAGATGAACAAAACAGTGGCCAATAAGGCTCTCGTCTTTAGTCAGGAGCTCCTGCAAATTCTCCTCGACTTCGCCCGTTTTTCATTTCCAGGCTACAACAACGCTAAAATCAGAACCGAGTTTCCTAAGCAGCATACGCTGTTAGCTGCAGAACGTTTCGACCTGCCTCATGACATCCCGAGAAGCTCCCCAAAACCGCAGCAGCCGCTGAGGAAGCAGCGGGCCGCGCCAGCACCCCGGCCCCCGCGGGCTCCTGTCATCACACGCAGCGGTGTCTGTCACGCCGCGGCCGCAGCAAGGCGGATCGCCGCAGCCGGGGATGAGCCGGCGCGGATATTAAAGGAAAGGCAATCCTCTTAGGAGGGCTGGCGGCGGGCGGTGAGGCGAGGCGAACCGAGCCCGCGCTTCCCCGCGCGGGCCGGGGCAGCAGCCCGGCCACCCCGCGGTGCGGTGCGACCCCCGCGGGCAGCTCCGCGCCGCCT